>JAODXP020000008.1:16963339-17062569 GCA_027497455.2 Sardinella longiceps | reverse complement strand
GCTGATATTGAGACTTGTAAGTAAACCTGTGATTGAAATTAAAAAATAATGTAATTTTGTAATGCAGTTTCTCAGTCATATAAATATTGTTCTTCATCAGACCTGCTGGAGAAGTCAAGAGTCACATTCCAGCTTCCAGATGAGAGAGGCTACCACATCTTCTACCAGATGATGACCAACCACAAGCCTGAGCTGATTGGTAGGCTTTGTATAATCAAGATCAATTACTAATATTTCAAGAGTGAAAGAATGCAAATACATCTTTTTTCTTTCCCTCTACAGAAATGTGCCTCATCACAACCAATCCTTATGACTTCCCCATGTGCAGTCAGGGTCAGATCACTGTAGCCAGCATTGATGACAAAGAGGAACTGGTTGCCACAGATGTATGATATGAGTAACTTCATCTACATTTTAATTTCATATTTTCATACATATTCATACATATAAAATTAAAAAAAATCATACCATTTATAATTTCAGACAGCCATTGACATCCTTGGTTTCACCAGTGAGGAGAAAGTCACCATTTACAAGCTGACTGGTGCTGTGCTCCATCATGGCAACATGAAGTTCAAGCAGAAGCAGCGTGAGGAGCAGGCTGAGCCTGATGGCACTGAGGGTGGGTTTAGACGTCATCAGTTCAAAATGATGCTTTTGCACACCTCTGTAGTTGGATATTATCCCAGTGGGGTAGTCATTGAATTATAAAGAAATCACACACACTGTCCATTCCACCAACAAACTTTAATACAACGTTTCGGTCATCCGACCTTTTTCAGGTAAAGTTATAGACGTCACAACACTTCCACTTGACTGTAACCTATTATGGAAACTATCTCAAGCAGCACCAAGCCATGTGACACTATCTTAGCTTAAATTAGCAGCTTCTTAGTTTCTTTAATGGTTAAATGACTCATTAAGTGGTAAATGGAGGCTTTCTCTGGACCTTTAGCTATTTCCTAGTGCAATTATAGGATCTTGGAGCTGAGCAACAGTTACAAAACCATAACTGAATGAATGAAATTGAAACCAGGTTTACCTTGTCAGCATAGCTCCATCAATGATCATTGACGCTTCTGATGCTTTGGTCTACAAAAAATCCCTTGGTTTGGTAAGAATGTACAATGTTATTATTAATGATATATCTATAAAATCTATCCTGGTTATGGCAATTTCAGATGCTGACAAAGTCGCTTACCTCATGGGCCTGAACTCTGCTGATATGCTGAAGGCTTTGTGCTACCCAAGAGTGAAGGTTGGAAATGAGTTTGTCACCAAGGGTCAGACTGTGCCACAGGTATCTAAGAACAAGATGTAATTTTTCATGTTTCATAATATTGCATGATCTACTAACTCAACAGAATCACATGCTCTACTAACTTAACAGAATCAAAGACAACTAACATACACTATGTACATTTCCTAAAAGGTTCTGAACTCTGTGTCAGCCTTGGCCAAGTCTGTCTATGAGAGGATGTTCTTGTGGATGGTCGTCCGTATCAACCAGATGTTAGACACAAAGCAGCCAAGGCAGTTCTTCATCGGTGTGCTGGACATTGCTGGCTTTGAGATTTTTGATGTGAGGACAACATTTTTTATTGTTCAATCTCAATTGTGATTTTGAAATAAAGGGAGGGTGTTCTTTAAAGGAATAGTCCACCTCTTTATGGAAATTGGTTATTCACACCCTTACCTGGAGTTACATATGTGGGTAAGAGCATTTTAGTCTCAGTGCATGTGTTGTCCTCGTCTGGCAACCCCATTTCTACCCTTAGCTTAGCATAGGCACTGGAGAGTAAAGTTGCCAAGGAGTTGCTATCTGGCAACTTTGCATTCCAGCACCTATGCTAAGCTAAAGCTAAACAATGGGGGTAATTGGTGATGCTATACTAGGAAAACGCATGCACTGAGACCAAAATGCTTTTACCCACACATGTAACTCAGAGTAAGGAGGTGAATAACCAATTTTCATAAAGGGGTGGAATATTCCTTTAAATGATGTATGATTTTCCCATCCAAGTTCAACAGCATGGAACAGCTGTGCATCAACTTCACCAATGAGAAACTGCAACAGTTCTTCAACCACCACATGTTTGTTCTGGAGCAAGAAGAGTACAAGAAAGAGGGCATTGACTGGGAGTTCATTGACTTCGGCATGGACTTGGCCGCCTGCATTGAGCTTATTGAGAAGGTCAGTTCTACTGTATTTAGCAATGCACCTCATACACATTTTATGACACAATTGAAACCTTAAGCAAAGATCTTTTACTTTTTCTGAATCAGCCCATGGGTATTTTCGCCATCCTTGAAGAGGAGTGCATGTTCCCCAAGGCCTCTGACACCACTTTCAAGAACAAGCTGTATGATCAGCATCTTGGCAAGTGCAATGCCTTCCAGAAGCCCAAGCCTGCCAAAGGCAAGGCTGAGGCCCACTTCTCCCTGGTGCACTATGCTGGCACTGTGGACTACAACATTGCTGGCTGGCTGGACAAGAACAAGGATCCACTGAACGAGTCTGTGGTGCAGCTGTACCAGAAATCAGGAGTGAAACTGCTGCCTGTTCTTTATCCACCTGTTGTTGAGGGTGAGACTCTATTAAGAATCAATACTATAACAAAATATGTATGTGCTATTATTTGTCAATTTAAAAAAAATACTACCCAAATTTCGTAAACTTCAGAGACTGGCGGTGGTAAGAAGGGTGGCAAGAAGAAGGGTGGCTCCATGCAGACTGTGTCCTCACAGTTCAGGGTATGTATTTTGCTATCAAGAAGATATTGCATCAATAATTATGCCAGATGTGTGTTTATGATTTCATACTTCATACTTCCTTCAACAGGAGAACTTGGGCAAACTGATGACCAACTTGAGGAGCACCCATCCTCACTTTGTGCGTTGTCTGATTCCAAATGAAATCAAGAAACCAGGTGACGAACCATCAGTTTCAATACTAATCCAATATTAATTCATGCCTATTGTGTCTTATCTTTTACATGAATTGTGTTTGTATTTTGACAGGTCTTATGCAGAACTTCTTGGTCATCCACCAGCTCAGGTGTAATGGTGTGCTGGAAGGTATCAGAATTTGCAGAAAGGGTTTTCCAAGCAGAATCCTCTATGGTGACTTCAAACAAAGGTGATCCAAAATTATATGTAGGGGATAGGGATACGTGTGAATTGCCCATTTGAGAACTACTTTATAGCCATGCAGCTACCTGAAAAGTAACACACGTTCTAAATAGCACATCACCATAGGAAATTTGACCAAGCAGTCATATAAATTACCTTAAAAACAACATGAAACAGGGAATACACATTTATGATGCTACCTTAGGCATTAGATGTAGACAAAGCTGTAGAATGCTTAGACAGTCATCATAAATGATGATCAATCTGTCATGGGGGAGAGAGTGTCTTCCTTCCTGAATACAGGTCTCTGTGGTCTTTTGCTTGCTCACGTTTGTTCTCCCTGAAAATAAAGCTTAAGAAATTACGGTTACAGAAAGAAAGGAGTCATTACAACGACAATTTGACATCATAGCATGGACTTCACATTCACGTTCTTCCAGGTGGCAAAAGCCAAACATTCTCAATGAAGTATTAGTCAAAAACATATATCCTATTTCACAGAATAAGCATTTTCTGCATACAAAACCTACGTTTCATTTTCAACAGTCATTTTCTGTCACATTTCTCTGCTGGTTTTACAAAACAATAAGTCATAAACGCTGAACTTATTCATTCAACTTTACTGCTGGATCTCTTTCTAGCCTGGCCGTATGGCAAGCATGGTAGACCGGCACCAGTCTATAGTCTACCTCAGTAGTACTAGGGTGCTAATGGATATGGATACATCATCACAACAAGTGTATTTTCTGGTTACAAGACCTACATTTTCAGGTTTAATGGTCATCTCTTGCCTCTTTTTTAAAAATATGTCAAACGCCAAACTTTAGATAGATTTGAGACAAACTTCTCTAGCTAGTTCTCTTAAGGGAATTCACATACATTCGTACTTGCCCATCACCTAGCTAGCTCGCTGAGGATAACTCTCTCGTTACCAAGGTTTTCTGTTTGTGAAGTATCTGAGAGGAACACGTTACATTATCCCCCTTCAGAACGCCATTCTCTTCTCTGATTGGCTGCTAGGTGGCCATTAATTCCAGATAACTGGCTACTTTGGAAGTAGTTCCAAAAAAAACCTCATCTAATAACTGATTACCGTTCCATATGAATGCCTCTCAGAATGGTAACTATAACAACAATAAGCAGCCTTGTAGATCTACTTTCAACTGAAAGTAGTACCCAAACCGAACAGGTTAGCTTCTATTAAATTTGAGTTGCATATTTCTTTTACGTTGTATACGCTTCTTTAAATATACGAGAGATACAGAATATTTCTGATATTGGTATGTAGTTGCGCCACTAGTGCCGCGAGACAATGCACTGTATTTGAGGGCTCTACAAATAAAATTGAATTGAATTGAATAGTTGTAATAATAGCGCCATACTGATATACAGGGTGCGATTTATGAAAAAATCAGAGGGGGGGATGATTCTGAAACGGCATTGTGTTGGTGACGTCGTTACTAGATACTAAAATGACCCCCCCCCCAAAAAAAAACAAAACAAAACAAAACAAAACAAAAAAAACAAATCTGCAATTAGTATCTGGGCTACAGCGCAGTGTCTGATGCCTCCTGAAGTTGGGTAGGCCTACTGCAGTTCCTGTGACTGCTGCGTGTAGAGCGCAACATTTTTCACAAAACTTAGAAACTCTCTCGTTCAGACTTAACTCTCCTGCTGCTTACTATGTGTTAAATAGTTAAATAAAGTGCTGCAGATTACATTGTTTAATGTAGCCAACAATAGCTAAATTACTTTGATATCTCAGAGATGTGTTGACCCAAGGCATTCGTTGGATCCGACGGTATGCGCGGTAGGCTATAGGGCGAGACGGTAACCTAAACAATTTGGTTTTTGCAAATGTGAGGAAAGCCAGGGCATTGAGCATAAAAAAATAGCCAATGCAAATAGGACCAGCTAGGCCTTACTTGGGTATTGTTGAAGCATTTTGCCTAGATTATGCCATTTCTTGGTCATTTTCCACTACTGGTAGCCTGGCGAATGCCAAACTAAAATCACAAGTGATATTTAGTCTGGGGACCTATCTATTGCATTTCTTGTAGCGGAAGCATCGTTTACAATTGTCCATAGCCGTTTATTGGGCGCTACGAATGTCTATCATAGCGCCTGTACATACCTCGGAGCCAATACCAGAGCCACCACGTGACGTAAAATGCAATCGAGGGCTGTACAAATCCCTTTTTGTTCTGCGATTGGATACCGAAAGTAAGCGAGAAAAATGGCCATGGTCACCATGCTCCTCTGCAGAGTGAAATGAAATAAGCGAGCAAAGGAGCATGGGAATTCCCAGGCTACACTACTGGCTGAATGACCTAAAAAAAATTCTCATCCCCCGCGATTCAGAAGGATATTCCTGATACATTGACAGTACACGCATTTCATTTCAAACTTAAATTATGCTTATGACAAACAGTTTGTTTTCCTTTGCACAAAGTTGTTCAAGCAATGTGATAACATCATGAAGTTTCCTTTCGTTTTCCTTCTCGTATTAAGCTTTTAGTCTTTCCAGTGAGAAAAAAACACCTGCGCATAGGCTGAAGTTCTTGGCAAAGTTCGCCAGTTGTCACGCATGCAATTCAGGACACAGGACGCATTTTCTTTAATTTTATAATTCGCTTGTTTATGCGCACTGGATGTTCGTTAGTCACATCACATGGCTTGCATACTGTCATGAGATATCAAGGGGGGATAAATGTTATCCCCACCGGAGATAAAATTATTCAAGCAGAGGCAGGGATACCAAAACCAGAAGTGGGGAAATCTGAACCATCCCCCCCAACAAATCGCACCCTGCCGATATATGATTTTATTGATCCACGTGCTCTTCTGTGTTCCGACCTTTCAGTGTGCCACAGCCACAGCACAACACCGTGCCTATCAAGAAACATTGCACAGAGTCGGTCGATAAGGCAGAACTTGTCCCAAAGAAATAGCTTGGTTATTTTGACTGGAGATATTTTGGAATTAAAACTAGCCAACAGATGAGGAACAACAGGAGGCAATATGAAATTTCTCCCCAGAAGCACCTAACCTTGTGAGACCAAACTTCACTCGCAGCTCAGTCTGGCTACTTTCTGTTGAAGAGAATTTGGAGCGGTTCACCAAACGAACGTCCAATCAGCGTTGGCTTTGAGGCGGGTTGTGGTGTGGCACAACAAGAAGCGGGTCTAAAGAACATGTACGTATGTTAGTACGTCATATGCTTCGTTGGTCTGATTGGTTGATTTGGCCCGTCTTTCACCAACATAGGTGGTAATAGATAGATGCCTTATCCAATCAGCCAAAACTTAACTAACGAAACTAAACAAGTAACAAACCAAAACTACTTCAACGGATGCGGGAGCAAGTCCATCTGGCGGAGTCAGGTTAGGAAGCACCAACAAAATAATTTATTTATTTTGGCCTCCCCTACCTAGCAAACGTGCCTACTTCGCATCTGCTGACAATATAGATTGAGGGTTCTGTTTCACCACAAATATTACTTGATTTGTTGGTTAAAACCATGTTTTTTATCTCTGAAGAGTTGGAAGGTAACAGGAATGAAGATGCCTCCCCCGCCTAGCAAGTGCACAGGCTACTTATATGTGCCATCACAGCAAGTGTTCAAGTTGTTTGCAAAAAGTTGCGGTCTCCCTTAACATAAGTAGCCTAGGTTAATTTGCTCAAAATGGAATACAAAAATGTGTTTAGCGCAAAAAAAGTTTAGCGAAACCGTCTGTACTACATATTAAAATGAAGTTGAGAGAGTTTATTAGAGGACTAGAGGACCACCGTTTTTGCTGACATGCAGGCTCCATTGGCCTATGTTATGGCACCCATCTGATATAAGCTACATATCATTTTGTGGAATGTTACCTAAATTTAATTTACTTACTGTTGGCCTACTTTAAAAATGTTGTTCTTATGTAAATAACTAGGCTAAACTAGGCTAATAAAGAACAGACCCAGGTCATGGCTATTTTGTACCATTAAGTGTTACCAAATTGGAATATGTATTGTTATAATGTCCAGATACAAGGTTCTGAATGCCAGTGTCATCCCTGAGGGTCAGTTCATTGATAACAAGAAGGCTGCTGAGAAGCTCCTTGGATCCATTGATGTTGATCACACCCAGTACAAGTTTGGACACACAAAGGTACAAGACTTTAACATTGAAACTTAAACTTTTTAAAAATGTTATAATTAGTAGTAGTGATAATGGTATCCTTCTGTCTCCATTTCTCCTTCTAACTCCAATGTTCTTTAAATTTGTTTCTCTATCAGGTGTTCTTCAAAGCTGGTCTGCTGGGTACTCTTGAGGAGATGCGTGATGAGAAACTGGCTAGCCTGGTCACAATGACCCAGGCCCTCTGCCGTGCATATTTGATGAGGCGGGAGTTTGTAAAGATGATGGAAAGGAGGTGAGATATATTGAGTAAAGATTTGATACCAGGATTTCAGGTTTCATAATTACGATACAGTGTCACCAATGTTACAGAAAATCAACATACTAATAGTACTATAGGCTATCATTTAAATGTGAAATGCAATTTGTAGGGAGTCCATCTACACAATCCAGTACAATATCCGCTCCTTCATGAATGTGAAACATTGGCCATGGATGAAGGTTTACTACAAGATCAAGCCACTGCTGAAGAGTGCTGAGACTGAGAAGGAGCTGGCCACCCTGAAAGATGATCATGAGAAACTCAAGGATGCCTATGCCAAAGCAGAGGTGAAGAAGAAGGAACTTGAGGAGAAAATGGTGGCTCTGGTGCAAGAGAGGAATGACCTGCAGCTACGAGTCTCCTCTGTAAGTGGGCTACTTAAATCATACATTGAATATTACAAAAATCTTTATCTCCCTTCAGAACGCGATTCTCTTCTCTGATTGGCTGATAGGTGACCATTATGTAAGGGATAACGGCCGCCGAGGTGTCCCGATATCAGAAGAATAATGGACGACGCGAAGGCAAAGAACAGCCCGACGGCGAAGCCGAAGGGCTGTTTGCCTACGCGAAGTCCATTATTTCTCTGATATCGGGACACCTCGAAGGCCGTTATCCCGCTTATCACCCGGTTGCAACTAAAACGTATAGATGGTAAGCAAGTGTTTAAAACATAAAAGAAACACGTGGCTCCGTTTAGAAAGAAGTTATCCTGTTCGGTTGGGGTACTATTTTCATATGAAAGAAGATCCGCAAGGCTGCATTCTAAAGAGCATTGATATAGAACGCTGGTGAAACTTTTTTTACTCAACAATGCCTCAGGTGTCCTGTTATCTAGAAATAACGGACACCCTGACAGCCAATCAGAAAACAGTATTCCATTCCACCGGGTGATAATCTCATATAACTGGCTACCTTGGAAGTAGTTCCAAAAATAACTAATCTAATAACTGATCACCGTTCCATATGAATGCCTTTTAGAATGGTAACTATAACAACAATAAGCAGCCTTGTAGATCTACTTTCAACTGAAAAAAGTACCCAAACCGAACAGGTTGGCTTCTTTTAAATTTGAGTTGCATGTTTCTTTTCCGTTTTATACACTTCTTCAAATATACGAGAGATAAATAGAAACGGGAGATAAGCGGGATGACCTCCGAGGTGACAGGTTCTACAGAAATAATTGGCAAAACTGAAAAAACAAATAGACTGCTAATAATACTATTTTCAATATTAGAAAACTAATTATTCATATCTATAATTTCAGTTAATTTTTCCTGTGATGAATACTACTGTACCTGTCCATGCAATGCACCCCTGACACAATGTACCGGTACTGTAGGCAATATTTAGGAGAGACAAAACTAGGCAAGGCTGGGGGTCGTGGCTCATCAGGCTAGTGTGTCTTACCATGGTCCAACCCAAGGTCATTTCCCGATCCTTACCCATCTCTCTCCCCACTCATTTCCTGTCACTCCCTCTACTATCCTATCAAACTAAAGGCAAAAAACTTTGAATTCTGTAAAATATTCAAGTGATGTCTGGAATTAACAAGATAGTTGGAAAATATATTGTAACTGTTATGCTGTTGCCATTCTACATCACTTCTCATTGCTAGTTGTATTGCTAAGGCAGAATGTTACAGGTTATAATCTTTTAGAGCTGAAGGATGAAAACTGATCCTGAAATGTACATGGTTGGCATCATATATGGGTGAATTTCCTTTTTTTCCACCATCTACCACAGGGATCAGAGAGCCTGTCCGATGCTGAGGAGAGGTGTGAGGGTCTGATCAAGAGCAAGATCCAGTTTGAGGCCAAACTCAAAGAGACAACCGAGAGACTGGAGGATGAGGAGGAAATCAATGCTGAGCTGACTGCAAAGAAGAGGAAACTGGAGGATGAGTGCTCTGAACTCAAGAAAGACATTGATGATCTGGAGCTGACCTTGGCCAAAGTGGAGAAAGAGAAGCACGCCACTGAGAACAAGGTTTAGGTTCCATAGATTTATTGCTTAGTTTGAAATATTTTACCAGTGTTACTAGTTGATCAGAGTTTTGATTCCTATTCATTTCAAAGATTTAAAATTTCAAATGCCTGTAAAAATATACTTGTAGGTCAAGAACCTGACTGAAGAGATGGCTGCTCAAGATGAATCAATTGCTAAGCTGACAAAGGAGAAGAAAGCCCTCCAAGAGGCCCACCAACAGACTCTTGATGATCTTCAGGCAGAGGAAGACAAAGTCAACACTCTGACCAAATCCAAGACCAAGCTTGAACAACAAGTGGATGATGTGAGTTAAGGGGCAATGTGTTTAAATTTCAAACATGAATTATTATGACACTTAGTGACTCATTTCTCCTAACCGGCAGCTTGAAGGTTCCCTTGAGCAAGAAAAGAAGCTCCGCATGGACCTTGAAAGAGCCAAGAGAAAGCTAGAGGGTGACCTAAAGTTGTCCCAGGAGAGCATCATGGATCTTGAGAATGATAAGCAGCAATCTGAGGAAAAGCTGAAGAAGTACAGTCTTTGTACTATGACATAATTTAATGTTATTTAATTTGTCACCAAAGCATTTAGCTTCATATATTCATATAGTTATATGTTGACTCTGTTTTTGTTGACAGGAAGGATTTTGAAACAGGTCAGCTTCTCAGCAAGATTGAAGACGAACAGTCACTGGGTGCACAACTGCAGAAGAAGATCAAAGAGCTTCAGGTTTGTTAAATTTACACAAAAAATCAATTGGATTAAAACCTAAACACAGCCTTTTGTGTTCACCAACAGAGACCATTAAACAAAACAAAGAAACAGACTGAATCCAAACTTAACTTCATATTTACTGTTTGCAATAGTGATATGTTGGGGGGGGGAGTAAATAAGCCAGGGAAGTCCCAAGTGTGTCACACTATCAAATTGAACAGCTCTTTTCACTACGTTCTTTTGTTAATAGGCCCGCATTGAGGAATTGGAGGAAGAGATTGAGGCTGAACGTGCTGCTCGTGCCAAGGTTGAGAAGCAGAGAGCTGATCTATCCAGGGAACTTGAGGAGATCAGTGAGAGGCTTGAGGAGGCTGGTGGTGCCACTGCTGCTCAAATTGAGATGAACAAAAAGCGTGAGGCTGAGTTTCAGAAGCTACGTCGTGACCTTGAAGAGTCCACCCTGCAGCATGAAGCCACTGCAGCAGCTCTCCGCAAGAAACAAGCTGATAGTGTGGCTGAGCTGGGAGAGCAGATTGACAACCTCCAGCGTGTCAAGCAGAAGCTTGATAAGGAGAAGAGTGAATTCAAGATGGAAATTGATGACCTCTCCAGTAACATGGAGGCTGTTGCTAAAGCTAAGGTTATTAATATGTGAAGCACCATGTTCCTATAAGGTCCTTTTATGACTTTGATTTGGCAACTAATTCTGTTTTTACAAATAGACAAATCTGGAGAAGATGTGTCGCACGCTTGAGGACCAGCTAAGTGAGGTGAAGGCGAAGAGTGATGAGGGTGTCCGCCAGATCAATGACCTCAGCGCTCAGAGAGCAAGACTTCAGACTGAAAATGGTGAACTCAGCCGTCAGTTGGAAGAGAAAGACGCTCTTGTGTCTCAGCTGACCAGAAGCAAGCAGGCATTCACTCAGCAAATTGAGGAGCTTAAGAGACTAAATGAGGAGGAAGTTAAGGTACTGATACCAGTGCATAAAATATTGAAAACTAGAAAAGTGCTGAGAGAGCGCAGACCTCCCTCCAAGGCAATGTGGTCACAGACATAATATTAATTCCAGATCATGTTCTGGATCACCGATCGCGACCAAAATCGTATCAGTTCTTGCTTGTGCCAATATACATGTTGTCCAAAAATTTCATTAAAATCCGTGCAATACTTTTCGAGTTATCTTGTACACAGACATACACACACACATACACACCCCGGCGAAAACATAACCTCCTTGGCGGAGATTAAAATTACTGACGCCTTTAATACACAGGTGATATGTGAAACTCTTTATGAATACCTGTGCTTGTTGTAGCTTTCTTTACAATAGGAATTCTCATTACTTTGCAGGCAAAGAATGCCCTGGCCCATGCTGTTCAGTCTGCTCGCCATGACTGTGACCTCCTGAGAGAGCAGTTTGAGGAGGAGCAGGAGGCAAAGGCTGAGCTTCAGCGTGGCATGTCCAAGGCCAACAGTGAGGTAGCTCAGTGGAGGACCAAGTATGAAACTGATGCAATCCAGCGCACTGAGGAGCTTGAGGAGTCCAAGTATGTAACCCAAATAATAACGTAAGTACATTAAATGTTCAACTACTATAGCCTAACTAATAATGTAATTTTGTTAGGAAAAAGCTTGCCCAACGTCTACAGGAAGCTGAGGAGCAAATTGAGGCTGTCAACTCCAAGTGCGCCTCTCTAGAGAAGACCAAACAGAGACTCCAGGGTGAGGTTGAGGACCTCATGATTGATGTAGAGAGAGCCAATGCTCTGGCTGCCAATCTTGATAAGAAGCAGAGGAACTTTGACAAGGTATCACCTCCACCTGAAATTGTATTAACAGGGTGTCCGTGCGGTAGTAAAAAGTAGCAAAAGGTTGTAAAAAAGATCAACCCAAATTAAGGCCCTTGAAAGGTAGTAAAAGATAACAAACACTACTTGACTTGGTAGTAAATTTCTCACCACCACCACCATCATTTCTCATTTGTGCTAAAGATGTAATTTAACATAATCTAATTAAAAAATATATGTGTGTTCTAGCAGGACCAGAGTCAGAGTTGATGCTGACATTCTCTGATATTAGCTAGTAGGCCTCGCCACTATTCTATTTTTGAGCAAAGTGACATTGGAACATGGAACGGAGAATCTGTCAGTGAAAAGTCCAGGCCAGTTAGCCAACCAGCCAAGTTAAGAGGAGCAGCCAAGTTGAACAGTGCATAATCCGTAATACCCCCCTCCTCAAAAAAGGGCGCTGCTCGATGTTGTATTGGTAGTAAAAAATATTGTGTAGGTAGTAAAAAAGGTAGTAGAAGGTGGTAAATTCAACCCTGGGATTCCTGTATATACCCTGATTAAGTCAATACAATTAGATAAATTGTACACATTATGTACAGCACTGTAGACACTGGTAGCAATGTACTGTAATATAGGTAAAATTGAACTGAAATACATGCTGCACCTCAAAGGTCCTGGCAGAGTGGAAGCAAAAGTATGAAGAAGGTCAAGCAGAGTTGGAGGGTGCCCAGAAAGAGGCTCGCTCTCTCAGCACTGAGCTGTTTAAGATGAAGAACTCCTACGAAGAGGCTCTAGATCATCTGGAGACTCTGAAGAGGGAGAGCAAGAATCTCCAACGTAAGTCAAGATGTTCATACATAGTGTATTGCTAGAGAGATTTGATGTTAAACGTTTATTTGTTCTGCAGAGGAGATCTCAGACCTGTCTGAGCAGCTGGGTGAGACTGGAAAGAGCATTCATGAGCTGGAGAAGGCCAAGAAGACTGTTGAGACAGAGAAGGCTGAGATCCAGACTGCACTGGAAGAGGCTGAGGTACAGAAAGCACAGTCGGATGGTGCCAGCACAGTAAATACACTGAATAAATGAAACAATAAGTCAAAGATGGGGTATGTGAACAGGAAAAACACTAGGCATTTGAAAAGAAACAATTCAGAGGTCCAATCCCCTCTCTTCAGATTTCCCCTGAAGCCACACCTCCAGAATATAGGAACGAATGGGGAGGGGGAGGGACAAACAGCAGTTGGGTTTGACCAGGGGGTCAAGAACGCGCAGATTAGCGGCAGCACTTTAGCATCGCCATATTTAAGTATGGAGTCACAATCCGAACCATGTCAGCGCATGCACGAGAGTCATGCTGGGCACGAGCACTCATGCACTTACAAGTTGGTGGGCTGTTACATGCGAAATGTTATTTCTCCGGGGAGAGTAAAAGCAATATTTCATGATCTCTGGTTACTCTTTGCTTATTTCTTGAGGAGCTTGTTAAAAAAAGTGTACTGTCATGAATGTTATAAAACTTCAGGCACGTTCTTGACAGAACTTTCTTACTCGTGTTGTATGGCAAACAAACTAAGTGCATTATCACCACCGTCTGGACTGAAGGACTACTGTTTTTGCACAGAGATTCAACGCGAGTCCACATGCGTCATTTCCAATTGTGGAACTTTGCGCATGGGCAGCATGGGCATGGCCTGGCCTGTTACCTCCAGTGTTCACGATGGCGTTGACTGTCAATTCACCGCATTTACTAGCCTAGCCTTGGCCATTCAGTTCTATGGAGGGCGGGACTTAGTCGTTGTCTCCAGTTTATATATAACCTCCTTGGGTTTGACAGACTAATCACCATCCAATCATTGTCGCTGGCTCCTTGATTGGATGTTGTTTTTCTTGTCCTGCTCATTCCACTGACTCATCCCATTGACTAACAGATTTTACTTTTGCATTGGATGATTTAATTAATTGTTTCCTATCATTATGTGAATGTCATTTTAAGCAATATAGTAAAAAGTGCTTCGAGAAAACATCACATACCCTACCTTTATCTTGTCAATGTGTTGTCCATCTATGCATTTCATTCTAATAGGGAACTCTTGAGCATGAGGAGTCCAAGATTCTTCGCGTCCAGCTTGAGCTCAACCAGGTCAAGAGTGAAGTTGACAGGAAGCTTGCAGAGAAGGATGAGGAGATGGAGCAGATCAAGAGGAACAGCCAGAGGGTGATTGAATCAATGCAGGGAACTCTGGACTCTGAAGTCAGGAGCAGGAATGACGCCCTGAGAGTGAAGAAGAAAATGGAAGGAGACCTCAATGAGATGGAGGTTCAGCTGAGCCACGCTAACCGCCAGGCTGCTGAGAGCCAGAAACAGCTGAGAAATGTGCAGGGTCAGCTCAAGGTTTGTCATGTCAACTAAGGATCCTTTCTGATGTATTATACTTAACTATTTGGTCAGTCACAGTATGTGTGATGAAGATTGTGATGTCATTCCATCTTGTTCAACTAGGATGCCCAACTACATCTGGATGATGCAGTCAGAGGACAGGAAGACATGAAAGAGCAGGTTGCAATGGTGGAGCGCAGGAATGGCCTGATGGTGGCTGAGATTGAGGAGCTGAGAGCTGCCCTGGAGCAGACAGAGAGAGGCCGCAAAGTGGCTGAACAGGAGCTACTCGATGCCAGCGAGCGTGTTGGCCTTCTGCACTCTCAGGTAAAATACAATATACCCTAACAGTAGCAATGAGCTAGTTAGAACTTGTCTGCTGATTCTTTTTTGTTTTAGCCAACCATTTTATCTTAACTTTAGAACACAAGTCTGATTAACACCAAGAAGAAGCTTGAGGCTGACTTGGTTCAGGTCCAGGGTGAGGTTGATGACATTGTCCAGGAGTCAAGGAATGCTGAGGATAAAGCCAAGAAAGCCATCACTGATGTAAGTTGTGTTTTTTGTCCTATCGTGAAGCAGCAAGATATTAAAATCAACGTAAGGTTTTCATATTACCTTCCCTTACCAATTCTGTGATCATCTAGGCTGCCATGATGGCAGAGGAGCTGAAGAAGGAGCAGGACACCAGTGCTCATCTCGAGAGGATGAAGAAGAACCTGGAGGTCACTGTGAAGGACCTGCAGCACCGCCTGGATGAGGCTGAGAATCTGGCCATGAAGGGTGGCAAGAAACAGCTCCAGAAACTGGAGTCCAGGGTATATACAGCTACATTAACCAGTGTTAGGCATAACACATTCCAAAACTACTGTATGTCATAAGACTAGTACAATATTTTAATGCATTAATATAAGGTATGATTGATATATTTTCAAAATGTGTAATTCATTATGAAATGTTGCATTACAGTTACAACACACTTATAAAGTGAAATTTAGTTTTCACCATCAGACAAGCCATGAAGCAATGCTGAAATGATGAATGACAAACAATTTTTGCATTTATTTTACATAACAACATTTAATAACAAATAAAGAAAAATCCGCACACTCAAGTCTTTGCAAATAAGTTTTTTACTCTATACGCTGCAAGCTTTCGGTCAGATGACCTTCTTCAGGCAGAGTAAAAGACATTCACCACATAACAACATTTAACACTTGAATGAGACTCAGCACTCAAATGACATTTGGTCAATACACTCATTAGGCCTAATTGTGATACTTCTTGTCCATGTTAAGGTTCGTGAGCTGGAATCTGAAGTTGAGGCTGAACAGAGACGCGGTACTGATGCTGTTAAGGGAGTCCGGAAGTATGAGAGGAGGGTTAAAGAGCTCACCTACCAGGTGCACACATCTCTTTGGCTTTTTTTTTGTTTTCTGACGCTTACTCCTAATGCCTCATGATTTTATTTATTTATTTGGTTTTATTATTGATTTTCTTTTTAACACATATATTTATATTTACTTTTTTATTATCTATTTATTCATCTTTTTTATTCTTTCCTTACATTTTTTATTTCTAATTTTGTGCTCTTATTATTGCTATTTTCTGAACTGTTTTATCCGCTTTGTGTGTGCTTTTACTCTCTGCCTTGTATTGTGCTTTGGTCTCTGTACAGCACATTGAGTTGCCTTTGTGTATGAAATGCGCTTTATAATTAAAATTGCATTGCCTTGCCTTTCAAAAACTAAAAGAAACCTAAAACAAAACATACGTCAATACTAACTTGGTGTCTCTTCAGACTGAGGAGGACAAGAAGAACGTCAAAAGACTCCAAGATCTTGTTGACAAGCTGCAACTAAAGGTCAAGGCTTACAAGAGACAGGCTGAGGAAGCTGTAAGTATTTCTAATCTTATCATAAGTAAATAGTTATGTTTGGGGTAATTTTTCAGAAGTAATTCCTCTGTATTAACAGGAGGAACAAGCCAATGGCCACCTGTCCAAACTCAGGAAGGTGCAGCATGAGCTGGAGGAGGCTGAGGAACGTGCTGACATTGCGGAGTCCCAGGTCAACAAGCTCAGGGCCAAGAGCCGTGACTCTGGAAAGGTAAAACAATTTATTTTATTATTTATCTATTTATTTATTTATTTATTTATTTCAAATTTTAAAGTTCCAGTGATTGTATTAATTACTCCCTCTTAATTTCATGGCTGTTTTTTTTTTAAGGCCAAAGAAGCAGAGTGACCTCCTGAACTTCTAGACTTGTGACCTTGTCAGGATTAATATCCTGAATAATGTGGCCAACATGCAATAAGCACTTCCAAATAAATGTATAACTTGTAAACATATTTGTTTGTCTTTTTATTCTTGGTTCACTATAGGTTAACTTTGGCAGGTTAAACACTTAAAACACTGACAATTACAGTACAAATACAGTACTGTGGAATCTGTGATGATACTATACATATACATGATGATACTATACATGACGAAAGAGACACTTCTCTTTGGAAGGTCAAAACAATGGTAAAAAGTACTGTACCCTCAGCAAGACAGATGAGATACCAAATTTTTGGGTCATTCCAAATTTGAGGCCTACCGTTACCATAGTGCGATTGTGTAGTCTGAATAAGATAGCCTATTGATTTTACCCTGGCAAAGGTCTTGCCCTGACAATGTCTGGCACTAGATAGGCCAAGTAAGTGACATTTTGTCCAGATGGTCCGACCATCTGGTGCAACACTCTAATTGCTAAAATGATACTATTGTGATGTCATTAGCCCACTGTTAAATCTATGGCAAACCGTTAACTGTTTTAAATGTTTAAAAGTATAAAATTTACAAAGATGAAAGTTTTAGGCCTAAAGCTCCAATGAGCCTTAGTGAGTGGCGGTTGAAGCCACATTCTGCGCCGAAAAAAGCTGAAAAGAAAGAAAATGAAGGCCCAGTCCCATTACTCTTCCCTAACACTAGCACTTCTTTTCGAGTGTCCTCCAAAGTGAGACACTTCTCGATTGTATAGTGAAAAGTGCAGTTTTTTCCCTACGAAACAGGACAGCACTTCGCGTAAAAACGCCTTCTCCTGTCAAGACTGAAGGGATATAAGGCTCTAAACCGGGGTAAAATGTTCAAAAGCCGTCACCCATAAATTATCATTGAGAAAATCACCCACATGAGATTCTCTTGTAATTCTGGTGAAAGATTTTGAAAGGGAGCGTGTCTATGTTCCCACAACTCTATGTTCCCACAACTCTATGTTCCCACAGCCCTATATTCTCAAATTTCAAAGAGTTTTTTTTTCTATCTTTCTTCAAAGTCAGGTATAGTCCCACATTTCTACCCCTGCCTGGTAGGCCCCCTATGTAAGTTCAAGGAAGATTCGATCTTTGGTATTATTTGCCCTCAATGGTGCCTTCCAGGTAGGGGGATTTAGTTTTGCATCCACATTCCACAATGATTTTATATTCATCCACCTCAGCGATCATTTTTGAAAACGACCTCAGCAATCATTTTTGGAATCAGTTTCAGAATCTTCCATTCTAATGTGAACAGAAGGCCTAACTGGATAAATAGTATCTGTGTTGGTGTAAACATGCCCTTATCCGAACATATTGCTGTGGGAAAATAATAGGGTCTAATTTGTTTAAAAATCTTTGTGCTGTGAGAGCATGCGGGGCTGTGGGAACATAGGGCCCAATTTCCCAAATTTCCTAAGAAATGTGGGAACATAGGGCTGTGGGAACATAGGGCCTAACTTCTAAAAATTCTGTCAAAAATAAAAATTCCTAACAAATGTGGGAACATAGGGCTGTGGGAACATAGAGCTGACCCCCTTTGAAAACTATTGATCTTTTTAATAGTCATGTTTTAACACACCAGTGCAAACTAAGGTATCCCGACATTAAACAATATATAATGATTATAATGATTTATTTTGGATAGGCCTATGCTTTTCTAGTTTAACAAAACCTCCAAAAAGCTTAGGTGTTAGCTAGATGTAATGAGCAGAAAATACCTATACATATGTTCAAGTACATATATGATAGTTATAATATGCATTAAAACACATCAAGCCCAAAAACAGAAACCGTTTTCTTGAGCTGCAGTTTTGGATACCTTAGAATCCATTGGTGGCCACTAGCATTATTAGCGCTTAAGCTAACAAAAAGCAGAGGTCCGGTGGCACCCCTAAATGAAATCTCAATGAAATTTCTCAAAACGTTGCAAAAGTCATTTTTCTATCAATTGGAACAAAATGCAAGGCCAGCCAACTATTTGTTACTCTGCCAAGCCATTATTTCTGTTAGAACCAGTCATCTCGAAGGCTGTGATCCCGCTTATCTCCCGTTTGTATTTACTGTATCTCTCATATATTTAAAGAAGTAGGCTATGTAAAATGTAAAAGAAACATGCAACTCCAATTTAAAAGAAGTTAACCTATTCGGTTTGGGTACTATTTTCAGTTGAAAGTAGATCTACAAGGCTGCTTATTGTTACCATTCTAAAATGCATTCATATGGAACAGTGATCAGTTATTAGATAAGTTATTTTTGTAACTACTTCCAAAGTAGCCAGTTATCAAGAATTAATGGCCACCCCATCAGCCAATCAGAGAAGAGAATTGCATTCTAAAAGGAGATAATTTTTAACTAGAAAAGCGCTCAGAGAGCACAGACCTCCGCCAAGGCAATGTGGTCACAGACACAATATAAATTCCAGATCATGTTCTGGATCACCCATCGCCACCAAAATCGAATGAGCTCTTGCTTGTCCCAATATCACATTGTCCAAAAATTTCATCCAAATCCGTGCAGTACTTTTCGAGTTATCCTGCTGACAAACAAACAGACAAACAGACAAACAAACCAACGCGACGAAAACATAACCTCCTTGGCGGAGGTAAAAATATAGTGTCACTGGGAAAAGGAAATACTCTTTTATCATAACTTTTAAGTGACACACACATATTGTATTTATACAAAGCGTTATTCATTTTTGTAATAGGCTAATGATCTCATGATGTACTTTTGGGGGTTAGAAAGTTTAAATATCGGTCATAAAAAAGAAAATCAAGAGTGCCAGTCAAACTTTAAATCCTCTCCAGCTTTGGAACATTGACCAAGTCACAGTGCACCCTTGAGGGTGCTGCTGCAGTTCCCAGTCTTGGCTTTCCATGGAGGTCATGTTATTGTAAAACCTTCAAAGACAAAATCCCATGTAATCGAGTGGGCTAAATAGGTTTATTTGCTAATGCACTGAACTGTGCATGACATTTAAAAACTAAAAAAGGAGCGCAGTAAAGTACACTTGTAAAAAGTGTAGGCTCCAGAAATGTGCTTTTGGTATATACTGAGTGTACTATACTGGTAAATGAGAAATTGCATATTACATTTGGTAGCCTGGCCATGACCTCCTACGCAATTCAGCCTTATTGTCATCGCTCATCAGTGCTACAGAACATCTGGTTTCAACTGGGTTTGTCCCATTGAGCTTGGTTTCTCAGGAGGTAGGTTATTTCTTCCTGGCTAATCTGCGAACAGACATAAGTAGCTACTGTATTGTGAAAGCAAATGAGAACACAACATGCTATCAGTCAAGGGCTGAATCTTTTTTTATTTGAACACCTTAATGTCCAGACTCTGTGCATGAAACAAAAGTGTCCTAATAAGTGGCCTAATTATTTGTTGAAAAACGTTTTATGCTCACTATACATTGGCTTAATTAATGTGGAACTCAGGTATTTGGCTTACTATCCCTCACATCTACAACTTTATGTTGGAAAAAAACAGACATGTCAAATATCATTATTCTTCTTATTATTTTTCCTCCACAGACTTCTGCGATTAATGCCGCTTGAAACTTCATTCACTGCACAAAAAGAGGAATTTCCGTACCTGTAAACGCCTATAAACACCTGTAATTTTCGGTAGTATCTGGGCGCAGACGCCACCGTATGGAGCGTTTCACGGCAGTCACAAATCCTCGGAAACAGTTCCAGTTTGCTGGGAGCTCGGGGTACCCGCGATTAGCATATGAAAAGCAGTGAGAGCGTGCCTGGCTCTGACTAGCCTCACTGTATTGGATGAAAAAGGCATGTGACTAAATGCAAGAGCCGCCTGTACTGGTCGGCAGAGCTGACTGTCTATTGGTCCCTTAGTTAATCATCATGCATTTATGATGATTAATATTCCTAGGATGTTCTTTTACTTTGCATATTCACGTCATTATTTTAAGCTGCACTATGTAGAGTATAAATGACGTGAATTTATTGAGGAAATGAAAACTGATTTTTTTTTTTCTTCTTCAAGAAAGCACTTTTATTTTCAAGAAAGCACTTTTAATATCACACCACACAATGTACACACACTTGCAAGGAACCATGTTGAAAATAAAGAATTGAAAACAATATGCTGTAGCCTACAATAGGCTATACACTATAAACACGTCGCTGTTTGGTATCTGATGAGAACTTTCCCCCTCCGATGCTTGGATCCACACCATCGACCGCCCGGTGTTCCTTCCTACACTAGCAGTCTTGACGATTGAGTCTTAGCCATCCATGGCGCTGACGTTATGTCTCGCTTCCAGGAGCTGAAGGACGAGCAATAAATAATCAATACGTTGCCACGCACAGCATATTGACAATACGCGTGTTCGACATGTAAAGCCGCCTGCAGCCGCCTGCCAAGCGATGCATTGTGGTTAGACGCGGTGTCCGATTTCCGGCTGACTTCACCAAGCTTGTGAATGCGTCACCAAAATACGCCCACAGCACGTCACTCAAAACTCGCGGTATCAAGGCGCCTGCAGCCAAAACCCGCATCTCCTTTTTCTCGGCTGCAAGAGGATGCATCCCACCCCCATGACGTAACTCATTATTCCGATTGGTTTGAAACTCCACATGACAAATATGACACCCACCACGTTGTACTCACTGAAAATGGGCTTATTTGAATGAGCTGCTGCTAAGCAGTATGCCAGTTTTGCCCAATGAAATAGCCTTATTGCTCTCCAGCATGGTTTAAGTCAAAAAGCCATCTCAAATAAGCATTTCATTCCACATTACTATTTTTTACAAAACACCTTCAAACACAACTCTGTTCCTCTTGCATTGCACAATAATTTATTAAGCAACATTATATGATTTATTTCACCAGTTATCACGTTCATTTTAATGATGAAATGAGGGGATTCAAGCTGTTTTCAATGCAAACAAACTTCCGTGATATCTCCTGACATCACGCCCATGTTCATGTGTTGTATGGCTGCAGCCAGGTGCAGCTGTGTTGTCCACCTTGTTCCCCATGCTTTTCCACTCCCACCAGTGGCGCCTCCAGGCATACGGCTGTACGCACTGTGCGTACCTTCGTAGAGAGAGAGACGCGCAAGCGAGAATCGGGCGGAGAGATTTGTCATGAGTTCTGAAGTAGCCTACTGAAATGTTTTAAATGTGTCAATAGGCAAATTTATTTTTAGCAGTTAATAGGCTTGCATGGCCGTAGGCTATCTATCGACGACATGATGCCATTTCGCTCTAGTCTACTCTATTTGATTAATGTTTTCATGTAGGCTATTCGCCTATTTTCTTTTGTTTGAAAGCTCGAGAAAAGCGGTGGGGCCTATCCTTTTTGGCGAGTGCTCATGCCACGCCGATATCACTCTAGGCTATGCATTATAATAGTACTACCATTAGTACTAGTACTACTAGGCCTACTAGTATTACTTAATGCAGTGGGCACCCTTCGTTTCGCGCGCCAGTGGAAGGCAAAGGGCAGGGGGAGAGGCCCTGTCCCTACACCGGGCAGCTATAGTGCAAGAAGTTGGCGAAGTCTAAACCACGCCAGTAATTGCTTCGAAATAAGCATACTTCATTCATAATATTGTTAATCCAACCCGACAATATCACAAACAATTTCCTGGGTTGTGCGAAATCTTCGCTTGCCTACATTTTAAAACAACAGCATCAAAGCGCTTAGACCTAATTGATACATGCATGATGTCCTCTACCTTCAACAGGATGCTGCTCACAAACCCAAATTAACTCTCCTATGCGAATGTGAGAACCAGGAGTCTCCATTTTTCCAAGACACGTCCTTGCCATATAATGACAGGTTTAAAAAAAAAGTTGGTGCTCCCCATCAAGTAACACAGTGCCGCCCGCGCGCATGTGTGTGTGTGTGAATGCAACAAAAGTTCACTGTCGAGTTTATCGTTCATAGTCTATGTAGGCTAGATAATGTTCATGTAGGTCAATGTTAAAATAAAATTTCAAGTTCACGTAGTATAAGTAGATTTTTAGATACGAACTGCTGACGCACGCACACCTTTTTTTTTTTTTTTTGTGCGTACCCTACAGTTCAATCCTGCAGGCGCCCCTGACTCCCACCGACGTATTTACATAGATCTCGCTGGCTCTGGCTACAGCCTCTAGCCACGAACGAGCTTAATACTACAAGAACTGTGGCCAGAGCCTTCTTAAGTAGCGTTGCTTACCGTCGATTGTGTTACATCGGCCGCATGGTCTTCCTTTTCGGACATCAGGGGCCTCATTAATAAAAACTTCCGTAAAAACCGTCCTTCATTTCATCTAAGAACTTTTCTGAAATTATCGTAAGTGTGATTCAGAAAGACTGAACGTACGCACAAAAAACATGCATACATGACCATGATCGTGAAATTGTGCGCAGACAAGTCTCCGCCTTCTAAACGCCCATTGTCACGGTTGCAAAGCAGGACCCAAACGCACAGCAATATCAAAGTAAGGTACTTTACTTAACAAACAAAAGTGCAAACACTTACAGTGTGTCTTCACACAAACAAAGACCGACAAGGACTGAGGAAACACAGGGGTATAAGTACACAAGGAGGACGAGGGAACAAGACACACCTGGGACTAATAATAAGGGAACTAGACACAGGTGAGGGGTGGAGACAAGGACAAGGAAGCTGAGGAGCACATGGAAGACAAGACCAGGAAGTAAACAAGAGGGAGGAGACAGGCGGGAATGGGGAACACAAGACAGACCCTTACACCCATTCATTAATATCATTAACATAGGACTGCTTGAATTAAAACAGTGGCCTGACCAACATAACTAAACTATCTATGCACAGCTGGGAATAAAAAGGGTTAAAACACTTTCACTAGGGCAACGTGATCGCATTTTTTACCCTGTTCGAAAAATCCATAGAGCCACAATGTTCTAGGTATGCGCAATATTCACTGAAAAGAAGTCTATCTATGAGAATCTCATATATTTTGTCCCACACTTGCATTCACTCCTGCTTGCAGTGATGTACAATTAATTCAAATAGCCTATTTTGTTTTATTTGAAGATCGGTTTTGGAAGGAGGCTAGGCTTTTGAAGAAATAATGGCTGCTCCATTATTATGGATTTTTCATTACGCCAGTTGGAATAGGCTACATATATTTCGTACCTCTACAACCTTACAGTATGGACAGACCGACCATATACATACAGCATAATTGTGTAGGTCAGGATTATGTTACGTCGCCAATGCATAATGCATACCTGCAAACTTGTCACCTTTCGGCGAAATTCGCCGTTTTGAAATCAAAATAGGTCATTTACGTGAATCGTGTAAATCCGAAGAGGTTTTTTTAAGGGGGGGGGTGACGGCCGACCAACCAAGCTGACAATCAACCAACCATGGACTGTTATTATAGTTGTAGAATGAGCGAGGAGCACGGACACCATCATAATCAATGACAGAGAGCGTGCTTTTCCCCCCACCGCATTGGTCCAGTCTGGAGGCGCACCGGTAACAGAGCAGCCATGGAACCATCTAACATAGCCTATTTCCATTCTCAGTGCTGCCATAAAAACGTAGCAAAATGACACAATTTAGCGCTATTTTAAGAGAGAAACAAAGATGGAAACACATAGTTTTGATGCTATTATGATAGACGGTGGCTTTGCGGACGTCGCTGTACAGTTAAATTGCCGTTTTAATCAGCCAAATATGAGCTATGTCATCGGTATCGTTCAGTAATGGAAGACTGGTAATGGAAGAAAAGCGCAGTTTAAAGCAAACGGCAGGCATATTAACTTCAATCTAAATGGTCGAAAATGTCATATAAGAAACTTGTTAGTAAAGCAAGCAATTTCTTTGGGCTTGCCGCGCAGGTTTTCGAAATTGTTTTCTCCTAATTGCTTTAACCCCTACAGCTGCGTTTCTAGTGGACTCCGATACAGAGGGTAGAAAACTTTTTTCTAAAACCTGCGCGCCAGCCTCACAGAGTTTTCATTCTTCAAATTGTTCACGTGTACCTTCCCTGGCTGGCTTGGTCGCTTAGCCTAAATGGAATTATTTTATTAGCTTAGAAACCTAGACTAGGCTACTCTGTACATTTTATGTGATAGTCTGGCCTGTCAGGCTATTATTTTAGACGGAGGAGGAGCTCAATATGGAAGCCCATTTCCGCCACTTAAAAAAAAAAATCTGGGTCAAATAGGCTACTGTGAGGCCTTTAATTGTTGTATAGACAAAATGCTATTGTAAAAAATAATGTTAGGCCTATTGCTATATAAATACATTTATATGTATATTACATGAATATAAATGTATATAAAATATATAGCCAACACTCCACTCCATGCAATGTACCGCAATTAATGTACAATTAATTTATTAATATATTAGTTTACCCACCCCCGCCCGCGCGCAACGGTAGTTTGTCACCTTTTTCAACCCTTATGAGTTTGCAGGTATGATAATGTGATAGGTCTCTGTGCCTACAAAAAGTTGACTAAATTACAAGCTGTATACTGTAGTCTGGGGTAGTGAAAGGCCATTCAAAAAAAATTCTGCGTGTCGGAAAACAGCCTGTCGTTCCCCCCCAAAAAGATTAATTTGTAAAATAAATGTGAATATTCTGTAAACCTGTCATGTCATTTGGGTCTTGCATGCGCAACTTGATAGATAAAGATACAAGTCCCTGCCCTAACCTCAATGCATTTGCATTTAAGAATCAATGAAAAAAAAATAGATTAAAAAAAATACAAGGCTCTACATGCACTGTAATTTACAGTTAGCTCTTGGAAAATATAATTTGCGCATTGTATTCGTCTCTTCCAACGCACTTAACCGGTCAATTCATGCCTAAACTATCTGCAATACCAGGCATCACCACAAGGAAATGGTCGTACGCCCAGCTGGAACCTGACGTGGAGATAAGTACTTTCCCACGTCAAAGACTGTTTTTATAAATCTGTACTTTGACGTGTATTTACGGAAGAGCATTAGGGTCAGTAGGAGATATATATTTTGCTAATCTCTGAGAAATAAACTCAGAATTTTCGAGTAAAAAGTCGGAATTTTCGAGAAATAAAGTCAAAAGTTCCGAGAAAAAAGTCGAAAATTTAAAAGTCGAAACTTTCGAGAAATAAAGTCGAAAGTTTTGAGATACAAAGTCGAAAGTTTTGAGATTCAAAGTCAAAATTTTCGAGAAAAAAAGTCAGAAATATGTAGAAGGCGGGCGGAAGTGATATTTGCCGGTGGTCAGTGGACATGAATGAGATCAGTGAGAGGGAGAGGGTGACACCCGCTTCAGATGCGTCCCTGCCTTGTTATGATGCAGCTGGACAAAGTGAGAGTTTAGCCCCACACCAAGCACAAACATCGAATCCCTTGGCCAATGTTAGTGGTGGTAACAATATTTCAGGGGGTCGGATTGTTCATCGTGAAGTTAGGAGGCAAGTTAGTAGTGTGGGGAATGCCGGAGTTTATATGGGAGCGCAGTGTTTTTATCGCGCTAGCCAGCTAGCTTCTATGCCTTCTGACCGTGGAGATCCACTGGTCACGTCAAGTATAACCGGCGTCGTGATTTCAGTTCATTTTCAATGGAGCACGTCAAATCGTCCCGCAAAGCATTGTGGGAAGGCAGCGCGTTCATCCGTCACGTCAAAAGTTGGGCTCGGCTGAACATTATGCAAATTAAGGCGTCAAACGCAGCCTTATTAGCCAATGCCAGTACAGCGTCGTGTTTGAGCCTTTGGAATCAACCAAACAGGAGCAGGAAAGAGCAGCCAACTGAAATTTGAAATGACACGCCTCCTGTAAACAACGCAGGGGACTCGCGTTTTGCTAGAAACGTTGACGTGGTTAGTGGACAGGTACCGTCAGAGCTACGGTGCCGGGCCTGACCGTGCCTCTCCACAATCCGACAGTAACGTGGAGGCTGGAGGTTTTGACTAATGCCACTGGGGATGTTACGAGGTCATAGTGTTCATAGGAGAGTTAGGGTACAACATAGGCAGGGTGGGGAGTCGCAATGATAATGACAGTGTGCGAATTCTCTCCACTTTGCGTGCGCGCAAGGCGGACCTCGCCATGCAGCGCGCAGCAGGGTCAAAGGCGCTGTGCCACGGCATGTTTAGTTCAAGATAATGGAAATGCCGGCTTTGAGTACTTGGCAAATGAGGGTCAGTAGCCTTCCGTTTGATCAGCCAATTGGTTATCTGGGGGAAAGACAACTCGATGCACTTGATATAATACGAGGCAATGACTTTAGGGTCATTGCTGGTGGTATACACCTCCACCCACAACACATGCCCTGCATCTGTCCGTTCCCACTCAGTTCCTCCTGCACGAAGGCTATCACATTGTCGATGTCCGACTGATTTCGCCTCCTGCACAGTCCAAGTTCACGACACCGCCTCTACAGTGTCCGGATAGAAATCACAATACTGTGATTCTGTGCTAAGACGTCAAGGATCTCTCTGTTATTAAATCCAACCTCAAAATAACATTTGATTAACTCCTCCATTTCAGCAGCACCAGGCCTTGCAGGCGAAGTCTAACAGCTCTGAATGACCTACTTCCGGGTAGACTAAATTTGTGACTTTTTTCTCAAAACTTTTGAGTTTTTTCTCGAATATTTCTACTTTATTTCTCGAAAGTTTCGACTTTTAAATTTTCGACTATTTCTCGAAAATTTCGACTTTTTTCTCGAAAATTCTGAGTTTCTTTCTCAGAGATTTGCAAAATATATCTCTCCTATTGAGACTAATGCTCTTCCGTATGTATTTGATCGTACGAACCATCTAAGATAAAATCTGTGCGTAAGAACGTTTTATAAATGAGGCCCCTGATCTACAGTAGCGGTCTTAAAGATTGAGTCTTCCAGGGCGCTGATGTTATGTCTCGTTTCCAGGAGCTATAAGACGATCAATACATTGCCACGCACAGCATAGGCCTATTGACAATACTACAAGAACTGTGGCCAGAGCCTTGTTAAGTAGCGTTGCTTACCGTCGATTGTGTTACATCTCTACTTTTCCCCTAAAAATCCTCCAGGTACAACACAGCTATTCACCGAGGTCTGAAGGCGGCAAACTGCCTCCTATAACATTAAAAACACAAAATGCATGTTTATAAATCAACTCACACTGGTTCCTTCACATGATAAAAGACACAGTTAAGCTCAGCTAGCTTAGCCTAAAGCTACAGTTACCAAAACACTCTCACCGAGGGCCTTTGTCTGGTCGAGCACCGTACCCCCACCGAAATGCGTCTTAAGGACTTAAAAAACAAGAGCGTTGATTAAAATGAGCAGTGGTTAAAATAAATGCAATACAGAAAGTGCTACAGTCGTGCTAAAAGTTACCCTTGCTTACCTTTGATGGTGTTACATAATGTGCTTCCCCTAAAACCCTCTAGGTAGCCTACAGTACATACACAACGCCGAGAGCTATTCTCCTATTCTTGTGGCAAACTGCTTCCTATAAAAATAAAAACACAAAATGCATATGTTCATAAAAGCAACTCACACTGAATCTTTCACGACGAGTTGAGCTAGCTAAGCTACAGTTACCAAACACTCATACTGAATCTTTCATGACACAATTGAGTTGAGCTAGCTAAGCTACAGTGGTTACATGCCTCTGTAGTAATTATTAGACGTTCATAACTACTAATCAATGGAGCCGGCCCGACAAAATCAGTCAAAGAGTTTAATGCATTTGTACAGACACTAGCGCTGGGAGAAAGGACAGCGACAGTGCCATGGCGGCACGTCGAAGCCCCAACTCCCAGATCACAGCTCGAGAGAAGCATTTATTGGGACACAAGCAACCCCCCAACATGCAGGAAAGCCATAAACATTTTGGTTACTGATTGGCACAACTTATGTTTCCTTGTCACAATGTGCGTGACTTCCTGGTGACCCTTTGGGGCACAGAAGACTCTCATGCCATGTGTTGATTTTTGACTGGGTCCATAAATTGAGCAACTGGTTTAAACAATGGTGTTTAGGCAAACATTCCAAAGTCTAGTTTGCTGACTAGGCACAACAGGTAAAACATTTAAAGTTGCAACTGATTAAGTACACACTCTGGAAATTTCTCTCACATTCCCTCCTTTTGAAAGTATATCTTTCAAACTCAAATGAAAAACAAATATGTATTGCAAAAGCAAACTGAGTCATTTGGTGATTTGGTATGGAAACACGCATAGCTAAAAGATTTCTTCTGTCACACTCAGCATGCGTTATATTGTCCATGAGCGCCTTTCTCTGATCTCACTGAAGTCTTCGGCGGGGACACAAATGTTCATCAGGCATGTGGCAACCGTCAACATTCTTGCTCAGTTACAAAACTGAAATAAAACTCTAAACCCTATGACGTAGCCTATGTTACCTATATGTCAGTCTGTTATGTGTACTTTTGACAGATGAACCAACATGTCTCTTTCTGCAGTTCTCACAGCAGTCAGTGTTGACGAGACGACTTGATAGTGCCCCTGCCAGTTTTCTTGATTCCAGCGTTTCCTCCTCGAATCCACTGCGAGCACCCAAGAGCCTGGTTCGATTGGGTGTTAAGCCTCTTCGTATGGTCCTCCACGAGCATGGGTGTCTTCATATACGTTTTCCAGCCTTGTTGGGATTCCAACACCAGTCTGCTTCCAATGGCTCGTTTAGCCCTCCTCTGGTCCTTTTAAGAGACTGGTTCAGTGAGGTTTGGTGAATGGCAACCTCGGTGAACGCCAACATAACCTGTCAAGACAATAAAAACAGAGCAGTATCAATTTTCGAATTTAACTCACAGTCGCTTTCTTACATTCTGCAATCTGAACTGATAATGGAGAAACCTTGTTACTGTGATGGAACACTCTCTGGGATCTAAGACTTTCTTTGCGGGCACCATTTAACGTCATTTCTTGTGACTCCTTGCGTGTCACTAGTGTTGCATGAGTAGCCTAAGCCAGGGCACAGCCCGCCTGTTATAGTTTTGTGGTAAATACGCATATTTTATTTCTTTTAATTCCATACAATTTTTTAAATTTCATTCCTGAATGTCTCCCCCCTTTGAAAGTATAGCTATGCCTAATACTTTCAACTTGGAAACTTTCAACAATTCAAAAGCCTTTGAAGACCATGTAGGCCTATTACGTTCATATGATAATCATTGTACCACTGCACTGTTTGAGAGTGTTCATCCAATTAGTGTTTTCTGCATCATGGTTTTATTTCATATCTTTATTACAATTTCATGTAGTCTACGGTGCACATCACATATGTTGTAGCCTACGTTTTGCATTTCTCCATTATCAGCACTTCGCAATGCAACATTATTGACAATATTGACCCTACATATACAGTGGGGAGAACAAGTGATACACTGCTGATTTTTCAGGTTTACCCACTTGCAAAGCATGTAGAAGTCTGTAATTTCTATCATGGATACTCTACAACCATGAGTGATTGGATGTAAAACAAAAATCCAGAAAATCACATTGTATGATTTTTAAATGATTATTTTCCATTTTATTGCAAGAAATAAGTATTTGATACATCAGAAAAACAGAGGTTTTCTATTGGATTCAGGTCTGGAGACTCGCTAGGCCACTCCAGGACCTTGAGATGTTTCCTATGGAGCCACTCCTTAGTTGCCCTGGCTGTATGTTTTGAGTGGTTGTCATGCTGGAAGACCCAGCCACGACCCATCTTCAATGCTCTTACTGAGGGAAGGAGGTTGTTGGCCAAGATCTCACGATACATGGCCCCATCCATCCTTCCCTCAATATGGTGCAGTCGTCCTGTCCCCTTTGCAGAAAAGCATCCCCAAAGAATGATGTTTCCACCACCATGCTTCGTAGTTGGGATGGTGTTCTAGGGGTTGTACTCATCATTCTTCTTCCTCCAAACACGACGAGTGGAGTTTAACCCAAACAGTTCTATTTTTGTTTCATCAGACCACATGACCTTCTCCCAGTCCTCCTCTGAATCATCCAAATGGTCATTTGCAAACTTCAAGCAGGCCTTGACATGCGTTGGCGTGAGCAAGGGCACCTTGCGTGCACTGCAGGATTTTAATCCTTGACGGCGTAGTGTGCTACTGATGATTTTCTTTAAGACTGTTGTCCCAGCTCTATTCAGGGGTGCGTCTCCCAAAAGCATAGTTGCTAACTAAGATAGCTTGTTAGTTAGTTTGGAATATGTTTCTGTTCCCCAAAGCCATCGGCCAGACTAACGAGCTTCCTTTGTTGACAATATAACTAACTATGGTGATAACGTCGTTAGTCAAAGCATAGTTAGTTCATCACTGGTGTCCCCCAAAAGCATAGTCCAGACTAAGCATAGTATCTTGTTAGTAAAACTTGTTAGTTCAAGCTGACACTCCAAGGTGCAAGTTAAAGCCTAAGAAGCTTAGTTATGTGGCCACGTGATGTCTTCTTTGGCTGTTTTGGGGTGAAATACTGCTGACGCGACACCACTTGATGCATTACTCCCACCTACAGCGTGAATTAATTATCACAGTTTGATTGACCTCAGTTTGACTCTTACAAATGAGTTTAACTGACGAGAGGATACACGTTGTAAAATGCATGTTGTCAAAACAATTGGTCTTCTTGACTGGCAGAAACTTCAAATTACAATTTTGATGCAATTAAATCATTACATTACGATTCCTAATTTAAAATCAAGCCGCAGCATTCCCGGCTGGATTCGAACTTGAACTGACAAAACAAGTAATGTGCCAACCGCTACGTGACAGCCTTAGCAAGGTATGCCACTGACTAATTGAAATAATAGACATGAAGAATTATTCAAATCATACATATAAATATACGTTTTTAGAATTTATTAATAATAATGGTGTGTAGTTGCTCATTAAATACTACTATTATGGCCAAATAGCCCATGCTTAACTTTCTAAAATAACTGTGAAGCTTGCATTGGCATTATTGGCAAATAGCACGTCCTCCCCGAAGCCCATGCTTTATTTCTGAACATGTTCCAACACAAACTCATTGAAATTGCTCATTTTCTAAAACTCGATGCAAATGGGAAAGACAGTGAACATTATCCACAACTGTAAATGACAACACCGTAGTTTTACATTTGGTAACATTGGCGATATCCCATGATCCTAATCGCAACGAATGCCTACGAACTCTCCGGACACTTCCGAAAACATCTGCAAAGGACATAGTTTGGACTAACGTCTTCCCTACTAACCTACTTCTTACTATGGAGGTACTTACTTAGTTATCTCGTTTTGGGACACGCGGGAATAAGTTCAGTCGCTAGCTTGAACTAACATAGTAAGATCTTCGTTAAATGCTACGTTCGTTAGTTTTTTGGGAAACGCACTCCTGGTCACTGACCAGGTCCTGCTGTGTAGTTCTGGGCTCATTCCTCACCTTCCTCATGATCACTGATGCCCCACGAGGTGAGATCTTGCATGGCGCCCCAGACCGAGGGAGATTGACAGTTGTCTTGAATTTCTTCCATTTTCTAATAATTGCACCAACAGTTGTTGCCTTCTCACCAAGCTGCTTGGCTATTGTCCTATAGCCCATCCCAGCCTTGTGCAGGTATACAATTTTATCCCTGATGTCCTTACTCAGCTCTCTGGTCTTGGGCATTGTGGAGACGTTGGAGTCTGATTGATTGTGTGGACGGGTGTCTTTAATACAGGTTCAAACTAGTTCAAACAGGTGCAGTTAATACAGGTAATGAGTGGAGAACAGGAGGGCTTCTTAAAGAAGAACTAACATGTTTGTGAGAGCCAAATATCTCACTGGTTGATAGATGATCAAATACTTATGTCCTGCAATAACATGCAAAATAATTATTTAAAAATCATCTACTGTGATTTTCTGGATTTTTGTTTTAGATTTCATCACTTACAGTTGTAGAGTACCTGTGATAGAAGTTCCAACCTTCTACATGCTTTGCAAGTGGGAAAACCTAAGAAATCAGCAGTGTATCAAATACTTGTTCTCCCCACTGTATATACTATTATAATAACACCATTATAAAACATTTTTAAGGACTATAGCTCAATTATGAGTCAACATGAATTCTTCCAACCGGCAATCCACAATTTTAGTCTTCTTTCTGCAACGCCATCGGTGGGCCCTACCGATGACGTCACCAAAGTGACCATTGGATTGCAGGCGGGCCGAAGACATGTTGACAACTATTACAACTTCATTTCTCACTGACTTTATGGATTTGTATGCGATAACCAAGGCATGCACATAGACAAAAAGGTCGGTGGCAGTGAAGTTAGTCTGACTTGTTTGGGGTATACATGCCGTTAGGGATGACCTAAGACATAAACACATAAAAGTTTGCTGCCCCCCGTTTTCATGTGTAAGGTTAAAGTCATTAGTAGCTGATTCATTTGTCGTTAAATACCTATCTCCCAGGTTCATAATAATCATAACCATCAATTAATATAGGCTAATTCAGCACCCCTTGGCGTGTGCGTAATGCATGGGCTGATAGAGATGCATTTTCTTACTTCACAAAACACTTGAAACACTGTAAATTGTCAGTCAACGTCAGGTTGTCAAGTTGGATTCTCGTTTAAAGGCTTGGCAAGGCTCTGCAGCAGCCTAATGCCACATGTGTCTCTAAGTTCAATGGTTTAGAATAGCCAAAATAATTTCCGTACTGAGGACCCCTATGTTCCTCTGTTGTATTTGCGCGCACTTTCATTTGCATACTGGCTTTCCGCTTACGGAGCCATAAACCTATGTGTTCAGTGTAATTCAGTTTACATGTATAACATTCATTCGTTTCACTCATACTTCGCACTACACACATTCACACCAAGGCCTTCTCACATCACATTCATTCTGTCTTTGCCCAAATCACATCTGGACACATCGGCATGGATGAATAAAAACTTCTCAATTCACATGCGAATGAAACAGCATGGGTAACCAACTTTTCAGTTCTAGAACCGGTTCTTGTTTGCATTAATTTGTTTGTTGGTAGCTACTCCAACACTATCAATTGAGTCGACTTTTCCAGTTAATTGGTACCATTTTCTTACAAAGTCCACAACAATACAAGCTATCCATTCAGGTGCTGACTCTCTGGGTCGGCACCGGTGATCTACATAATATCACATCTATGTGGGCTGCACCTAATGCCAGTGCCCACGCAATCCACTAGACCTAAATATAAGCACCGACTCAGTTTTTTAGGGGGAAAACCATTGAGTTGGAGTTATCTACTGATCTGATGCACCACTTCATGCCTTGCCTTTAACGGCTCAGACATAGTTTGTACACACTCTGGAAATTTCTCTCACACCTCCATTCTGACACTACCACTCCGACTTTGACGTCTAATTGTCGGAGTGGCGGTATTTTCAGTTATAGCAAACGTCCCTGAGCTCCGACATTTTTTTTTTCTTAGTCGGAGTGGCCGCATGTTTGCTATTTTTCAACATACCGACATGAGGGAGCCTTGCCTTATCATGGCTGGTGAGGCCAAAAAAGGTCCTGGCTGGGTCATTATTGAGAGCCAAAAAAACTCTGAATTTCTTGCATAGGGCCTATTCAAATGGATACAAAATAAAGATTAAAACGTCTCATATAGGGTAGACTGAGTACAGTTGAGACAATTCTTGCTACCTCCGCTACGACTCAAATATTTGACACTAAAAATACATTGAAAGCTGGTTGTCTGTTTACATGGTGCATCCTTTAAGTCTGCACTACAATAAAACCAAAAACTTATGTCCCTACGTTGTTTATTTTTTCCAAAATTAACTCAACTGTACCCATAGTTCTAAAGTATTGTGTACAGTTGAGACACTAGCTGGTACAGTTGAGACACATTGAGAATGCTGTAAGGCTGACCAGCCAAGATGGCACATTTTTTAAATATGTAATTTGAAAGTTTCTTTTTAGATAAATCCATACTTTTCCCTCTAGGCTAAATCAGATTTAGAAAAAGAGATATAACAGGCATATCAAGTTTGAAGATGAAAACATATTTTTTCTTTGTTTTATCATCACTCATTTTATAAAATATTATGTTATCTTTACAGCCATCATGTTAGAAACTTATATCCTTTAATAATATATAGTTTAAATATGAATTTGTTTTAATTTTATTGACATTTATGTTGCATATTGCCTAAATTCTATCATAATATACACACAGATAAACAACATGCAATCCAATGGAATTCTACATCCAGGGGACAGTTGAATCATCGTGTCTCAACTGTACCCTGCTGACCATATTGCACATTTTTCTAAATAATGCAACCAGTTTGCATAATATGATTGGATGAAATATGTCAATTTATAGAGCAGATAATTACCATTTAAATGGTGTAAGACAACTATAACAGTCTAGCAGGAATAATAAGATATTCACTGTGGAAGTGAAATTCTCACTATGGTAAAAATACTTTTCCCAATATCTTTGGACTGGAGGTATGCACAACATCCAAATTTTCCATGATTAAAGAGGGTACTAATGCCCATGTGTGTACCAAAAATCATAGTTCTAGCTTGTTGTGCACGCAAGATATTAACGTGTCTCTACCGTACTCCTGTCTCAAATGTACTCAGTTTACCCTAGCCTAAAGTGCATTGTTATAGTTCTTAAACGTTATTAATAGTCCTTCATCGTCTTTAGTGCCAGTTTCATGCATGTGTGAGAACAACACAAGGAGTTGAAAATTGACTCAGGCAGTTAAATGGACAAGTGTTCTCTCTCTCTCTCTCTCTCTCTCTCTCTCTCTCTCTCTCTCTCTCTCTCTCTCTCTTCTCGGTGAACTTTGGTGTAGGCTAACTTACTTTCATAATGAAAAAAATCACCCTTATAGTAGTCTACTAGGGAGCTGAAAAAAAATAGGCTCCTGCGAACCGGCCGCTATAAAAGACTGCTGCAGTAAAGTGCGCTGGTTTAAGCAGTGAATAACGCAATAATTACAAAATACCATCGGTCTATGTTCTGTTTTGTTAGTAACTTAACAAAAAAAATATACTGTAAACAACAAGAAACCTTGGAGAAGTTGTAGCCTAAGCTAGGGATAAACAAACGTCGGATGGCCTCCGCGCAGGAGAAAGCAGCCGCTTTTAAACAGAGTAAATCAACACAAAAAACAAACACAAAGGACTTTAATACAACTATTATCCCTCAAATCGAAGTTTATGGATATCCAGTCTGATCGTGGTAGTCTAGGCTATAGATTGGCTACCTAACGAAAAGCAATTTTGCGCAACAGCTTTGCGTCTCCAGCTTTTGCTTTGGATAGTGCGTTATTGGCAGGCATGGACTGGCCATAGGGCATACAGGGCAATGCCCGGTGGGCCGACAGTCATTTTTGGGCCGAAGCTGTAATTTACTCATAATTTTCATAAAGGATATTGGGCTAGTTTAATTAAATCTCTCACATTCATGCAATATGTCCAACTTACAGTGTTATTCTAGCTAGCCACAATGTTATTATTATTCAATAAAATCATGGTGGGCCGCCATGGCCAAAAATGCCCGGGCCATTTCTTGGTCCCAGTCCGGCCCTGGTTATTGGACATAAACCTCTACTTGCGGACCTCTAGTATGGTGGTTTGTTAACAACAATATGAGTCAGCAAATACATGCAAAGATAACATTTTGCTATTATGTCCAGTCAATTGAACATATAGGCACTGTGAAACCGCTTTGCGCTAAAATAAAAGAATAAAAAGCACCACGAATGCTTCTCATTTATATATATAGGCCTATTCATCCAATCTAAACGCAGGCTATCTAAATCTGCTTTCTGCATAATGCTGCCAAGAGAGAGAATAACAGGCATCGTGCGAAACTCCGCAGGTTGTTTTATGTAGCCTGTATTAACAGCCATAAACAAATGATGAAGATATATTTAATATTTATGTCATCAAAAGATGTAGTAGGCTAGGCCTAAACTAGGACGTGAGTGACAGGCTAGTCCACGACTTTAATTTTTCACCAGTAAGGCTCATAAGCTACAGCCCCAGCCCAAAACCTCTGTATATTATAACGGGCTGCAGGGCTATTCATGTGCCGCTGAAAATAGCCTATGACTACAGAAATAAATAATTTGAAATCGTTGCATTTGCGTAAAAAAATAATTAGATGCCACCTGCCCAAAAGTGGACCGGCTCATCAGATCGCACAGATTACCAGCCTGTTCCACACGTGAGAGAATAGCCTATAGACTATATATCACTATATCCACAACAAACCCACAACAAACGTGATTAATTAATTGCACAGAACTGGACTGCTAGAATGAAATATTAGCTGAAGGACAGGGGCAGGAGCTTACCAGGATGGGCAGGAACACAAATAAGAATAGAGGGGAAAAGAGGAGAGGGGTCCAGAAGAAACACCCACGTGAATGGCACTCACAGCCGATCAAATAAAGGACACCCGAAACCGGTGGTGAAGGGAGGGGGCACTGTGGTTCCAACACCCAAGAGCTGTCCCGTCACCCACTGCACCTGTCTCAAGAAAAGAGAGCACTGGGATTAATGGGGCTTAGTGGGGGGAAAGCCCACTTACAAAATTATTGTTAATTAGATAACTGCCACTTATCTTTTAAGTATGAGACTGGAGACTGGGATCCCCAAGCCAACATTCAACTGGTGTGCAATCTCCTTGTCCGCCTGATTTAGGAATTGCAAACACTTAACACACTCGCACATACGCCTACATGCACCCACTCAAGCGCATGCACACTGCCCAGCCATGCACAGTTATAGAAAAAGAAAGTACAGTCAAATAGTCATGCAAAATAAAGTAATTACAAACACAAACCATGCACTAAAGCTACGGAAAACAAAATATAAATCAGCAAAGCAAACACACACACGGGCACGCAAAAAGGTTGAGCAAAAGGAACCCACAGCACTAGGGATGCACCGATACCACTTTTTAAAAAAACGATACGATACCGATACTTTTGTATGTGTACTTGCCGATACCGAGTACCGATATTTCTGAGCTTGGGTTTCCATGAAAGTGTGAAGCAAAAATTGGGCCTAATGTGCAAATGTGTTTAGATATTATGTACCTCGTAGAATTGTAAATTGAGTGGAAGTTAATTTATTTAATACATTTATAAATGTATTAATTTGTTTAAATCTGAAAACAATCTCAAAAATCTGTAACAAAAAAACTTTCATCAAATTATAGCATGGAGCATGCAGAAGGCCTAGTTGATAAAAGCAAAGACAGAATGTAGTCAAGGAAAACAGATTGCATGTCATCATGGCTGAAATCATTGAATTTTATTAAGCAGCCCAAAATATTTACAGCAAGTTTTTTCTTTCTTTCTTTTTTTTAACATTATGAAATGTAGACTAAATAATTGTATGTGGGTGTTAAAACAAAAATAGACTACCAATGGCAATATTCACATGTGGTAAAAGTGTCTGCTGTAAGAACATGGTACAGTCCACCCCTCTGGCTGAAAGAGTAATGGCGCAACCTGCTAAGCTCTGATCGTAACTACGAGCTGCTTGTGCTGCTCAGAACGGCACCGTAACATTTACGCACACATAGAAAACTTTTTTGTAATATACAATTGGTTTATTAATATGATCCGATTGGGTTTGGCTCATTTGTGCTTGGGAGACGTTGAGATGTAGCAAGGAAAGTTTATGTTTGGCTAACCACCACAGCTGATCACGGCATCTCAGTAGCATGCAATGATATGCAACGAAGCTGTTGATTGTAATAATAGCCACCTTATTTAATCACCAGCCCCTAGCAGTACAGATTTTACAATGTGCGTAACTCCTATCGTCGTCATTTATCTTAAAGCATTCCCAAATTGCTGACATTGCTGATTAGTCTGGAAAATCTCCATCGTCTAATGCTTTCAGTTTCTCACTTGCTACGAGCTAGAGAGTCGCTAACAGATCACCAAGCCAAATTTTCAGTAGGTTAGTCTCCCCCTAGAGGCCAAAGTCGTTTAGGACAATTCCACACACCGACTGTGTTCATTTTTGATGCGGTGAAAACAGTCTATTCATTGTTGAGTGGTATCGGCTTTTTATGTACGAATACGAGTACGAGTATTTTAACGAAGTATCGGCCCGATACTGGTATCGGTATCGGTGCATCCCTACACAGCACACACATGCAATAAAGAAACAAAAAAACACACTGTAATAGTGGATAATACAAGCTGCGCATGCCACCTGGACAGGTTAAGCTACTGATGTATTATACGAAGCGCTCAGACAGCAGGGAGGGCCGCATGCTACTGCAGACAAGGGACATGCACACAGACTTCTCACACAAATAACATTGAACACGGACACTTTCAACACTTATCCATTCAATTGAGCGTAGACAAAACAGCAGCCTGGTTGCAGTGTTAACACACTTGGTTAGGGCGAATCCACTCCGAATGCCTGCAAACATTAACGCATCATTACAAGCGGAATGTGAATGGAACATAAATATACACATATTTCCACAGTAGCCTATACGTACCGAGTGATACGATTGCCACCTCATCCGTGAACAGAGAGGGGGGGGAGAGAAACAGAGGGCTACTGCCAGTATGCGCCGTCTGCACCAGATCAGACACAATTAATCATTTTACCAGTGAACGGCAAGTTGGAACAACGAGTAAAAAACCGTGACCTACCGGACAGGCACAGAGAATGGCACACACACGCCAGTTACGTTGTATGTGTAACAGGGTGAGATCCTGTTAGGCCAAAGTGGCCAACCAAGAAGCCTGACTACGCCACCCTGAGGCCTAATGCCTCAGGGAGTCTTTAAAAGGATCCCCGGCTAGTTTGGCATGTTAGCGTTATAAGATTAGTAACGATGTCAATTTTAATCAACGTTACCCCAAAACATTAAAAATACGACGGTTTTAAAGAAAATGTTTATTAGAACCTGAAAATCATTTCTTTGGTAAAGTTCTATTACGGTTACGCCTCAATGACTTATGGGTAAATCGTGACATCAAATGGTTGTCCAGCAAAATTCCATGGCTTTACAGGACCAGTTTAGGAAGTTATTGCAAAGTAAAATACATCTTCTGTGAAGTTTGCCGTTTAAACCCATGCCACAATGAATTAAGGGAACAATGCGGAAGACAGTACACGGTGTTGGAAGATGATCAGAGAGGTGAGGGTACGATAGAGGATCAATATTTACGTTGTCCATGTGTAGCTCCAGCTTTACCGAAAGCAGTGCAACCATTTGGCGTCACGTTTTACCCATAAGTCATTGAGGCGTAACAAAAATGGAACTTTACTAGTGAAATGAATTTCAGCTTCTAATAAACATTTTCTTTGAAACCGTCGTATTTTTTATGTTTTTGAATAACGTCAATTAAAGTTGACGCCAATGCTAGTCTTATAACGCGAACATGCCCAACTAGCCGGGGATCCTTTTAAGAGACTATGACATCTTATAACCTGATTAGTTGCTAGAGGTTCAATTAACACAAAGACATGAATTCCAAAAATAATAATAATTTATTATATAATGAGAACGGACATGGCAGTAGGGGCCTGGGGGGTAGTACGAGAGAGGGTGCTTTAGGTCAACACTAGCAACATACATACAACATTAAATACACCGGTTATACCGCAAGTAATCACAGCAAGCTAGAAGCAATCCACAGGACACACCACACGTGCATGGACTACACACCCTCAGAACCACCATACTACCAGGTTGGACTAACACAAAGAGACAATACACATAAAACAAAGAAGAAAACAAAAGTAAACATAAAGATAAACCAAAAACAAACCCAAACAAGACAGCAGCACGGACTGCGTTACGCTACCCGAAGCAACGGGGCTGTGTTGCCATAAACACATAACAAATTAAAACTTGCTACTACCACTTGCTCCCAAAACCAAAATTCTGTACGTGCATGTACCGAGATGTGGGTTCTCCACTCTGGGCAGTGGGTCTTGACTCATGTTGGCTTGACAAGCAGGGCAGCAAGGCAGCAGAGCTAAATAAGACAAAAGAATTAATATATTAGATGTCCCTCTGCACAGCCTTCTCCAGGTGCTGGCAACATGCAGCTTCTCATCAGGTAATCCAAAAGTATAAAATCACCGCACACTGGAATTAAGTTTTGCTCACAGAAGTGAACCTGATGAAGCAACGAGCGAAACGCGTTGTTCACAGACAAAAATAAATCAGCAAAACTTAATTCCAGTGTGCGGTGATTTTATACTTTTGGATTACAAGACAAAAGAATTATTAACCCAAAAGAACACAAACCTACAAAACACAGTATCAACAAAACATACCTGATCTTATGGGGAGGGTGGCACAGAGAGGAGTTGCACCAGTGGAGCCTACACAGATACTAGCAACTGCACCTCTTATATAGTGCTCCACCAGTGTTGCCAGACTGGAAATGTCCAAGTATCGTACCAAACCATCGAAATTATCATTTATTGACAAAAATTATCGTACACGAACCAAAGTCATTTTCCAACAATTACATTTTCCAACAGGAGAAAGTAGGCTATTGCTATAAAAAAAAAAAAAAAAAAAAAAAAAAAAAAGAGGGGGGGGGGGGGGGATCTGGCTAAGATGCCAAAGCCGAGAGTCCACATTTTGAACTGGATAGCCTAATAGATAGGCCTAAAACTATGGTAAAGAAAAAAACGCATGATTGACATTAGAAGGATGCAAATTCGATCCCTAAATCGCTGTCATCATCGGACGCCTCTTGTGCTGTGTTGGCTGATGTTGTTGGCTGCATCCTTTTACGGTATAGTGTGATGCCAAAATTCATCGACATCCATTGCTTTTGTGTCTTCACCCAATTCCATGAGAGGCAGTCGCCTCCACTGGTCATCAATGACTTGGAGACGGTCTGTGTCTGACCTGTCAATCAGCCGTGGCACTTGTTCCATGAGGGGGAGCAGAGACGGATGCTCAACTCGAGCGTTTGCATCTGTTGTAGTGGCAGGAGAGAGGCATACAAGGCAGGTCAAGAGAGCATCATCAAAATCAAATCGTTTCTTGATTTCCCCGCAGGCAACCTGTAGAAAATTCTGACAGCGCACATAAATATCTGTCAGATTTGCTTGCGAAATGTTTGCCTGCTGCACATGCTGCATCACCTTTATTCCCAAGTACAGTGACCTTTGGGCCATTGTTGATGTCAATGTCTTTCAGTGGAGTGCGCATGACATGGTCCCTATCCATGAATGTCAGGAGCAGATCTTTGTAAGTCTTGCAGACCTTGCTTCTCAGTGAAGTGATCACCACCTTTTCACTCTGAAAATACTGATTGAGATCTGTGAATTTCGGTAGCACCCATTCGAGGAAATAATAGAAGAGGCGTAGAGACTTGTCATTGAGTGAGTGAAAAATAGTCTCCGCAGCAGTAAGTCTGGCTTCAAGCCACTGATCTGTGAAAAAAAGACAGAGAGCATCCCATTGCACAGACACACGTTTTACAACGTCGTTCAGTGACAGCCATCTAGTCTGTGAGGGCTTAAGCATTTTGTGCGGATCAACATGGCAAAAGTCTTGAAATTCTCGGAGCTGTGCAACACGTTTTGCGCTGTTTCTGAAGTAACCATAAATGTCTCTGGCTAAATCCTCACACCTGCGAGGGAGTTGTCTGCATGCCTCGCTTGCGCAAAGGTGCAGTGAATGGCACACGCAGCGCTGCACTGTGATGCCTAGAAGGTCACTCCTCAGGCGGCTGGAGACAGAGTTGTGTTTCCCCATCATTGTGTTGCAGCCATCTGACCCAAACCCCACAATATTTTCGAGTGGTACACCTGCATCAGTAAATGACTTCATCATCTCTGTGTATAGTCGTTCGGCAGTGGCTCCCTCTCTCGCAAGTCTGTGGTCGTCTGTGTTCGAGAAGAGCTGTAACAGTTTCCAAAACCTGGTCTGAATCTTTCTTGGTCCCTCGTCAAAAAAGCGAACAACTACACACATCGTTTTTGCATTGCCTATGTCAGTCGATTCGTCAATCAAAACACTGAATTTCTTTCTTTTCAGAATTTCTGTTAGACTCTCAGAATAGCAATCCCCAATGACATGCTTGGTTATAGCAGTCGTCTTTGTGCGCCCAAGGGTCATGTTTTGGGCTATTTGTGAATCTTGGAATATGTCTTTTAAGACCAACATCAAATGGTCTGAGATTCTCAGAGGTACATTGTGCTCTGCCATGAAGCCTGTTAGCTTGATTTCAGCATTCTTCACAGCCTCATCTAACTTTTGTTTTTCAGTCGGTTTCTGTAGGCACTGTGCTATGGATCTTTGAGATGGCACTAGATTTTTCTTTTTATCTGAGTGTTTCTTGGACTTTTCATGATTTTTCAAAACCGTGATCTCTGCCACCAGTTGGATGTTGCAACAACGACAGAATGTTTTACTGTTATTCCCTTGGACAGGTTTTAGCCATCCTCGAAAACTGGGGTCATTTTCCCACTCTGTCCTATACGTTTGTGCCCTGTGCTTACTTTTTCGCTGTTCCTCAGACTCAGCTTTCCGCTTCGCCCCTCCACTGTCCTCTCTTTCCCTTTCCGAACTCATTTTTAGCACTTTTCTACCAGAGACACTCGTATGCTTGTACTTCGTTTATTTGTTAACCTGAAACGGTCTTCTTCGGCAAACTGTAGGCCTACTGTAGTGTAGTGGTGACGGGTGAGCGACACCTTGCGGTGCCTGTGTGTGTGTCTACATGCTTGCTTGCGTGCGTGCGTGCAGGCAAGCAAGCGGGCCAGCGAAATGATTCTCGGGGGTCAGAGAGAGAAGCAGCAGGGTGTGTGTTTGGACGAACGACTGAAAGTCTGAAATTATCGTACATTATCGATTTTATTTCATTATTGATCGTACATCGTACAGAAGTCAAAATTGTCGTACAAATACGATAATTATCGTACATCTGGCAACACTGTGCTCCACTGGTGCCTGATTGACTCATTAGCTAATTGGCCCCCGCCCCCCCCCCCCCCATTAGTAGTTGCAGGTGGCATGGGACCTGGCAGGCAGAGATGGTCACCCTGCCACAATCCACCCCCCCATTAATTGTCATCGCCCCGACGACAAGGCGAATACAAATATAGAGGTCCCAGTATGAAAAACAAACAAACAAAACAAAAAATAAACAACTACGCCCAATAAAACATCTACAAGCCATAAAATAAACAAACACTATCCGGACATATAGTAACCAAATTCAGTTGGGAAACCTGTGGAGGGTGGGGGGAATGTGCAACATTCTGTACGTGCATGTACCGAGATGTGGGTTCTCCACTCTGGGCAGTGGGTCTTGACTCATGTTGGCTTGACAAGCAGGGCAGCAAGGCAGCAGAGCTAAATAAGACAAAAGAATTATTAACCCAAAAGAACACAAACCTACAAAACACAGTATCAACAAAACATACCTGATCTTATGGTGAGGGTGGCACAGAGAGGAGTTGCACCAGTGGAGCCTACACAGATACTAGCAACTGCACCTCTTATATAGTGCTCCACTGGTGCCTGATTGACTCATTAGCTAATTAATTACCTCAGGGATGCTTTCCCTTCAACCAAGACCCTACAGGGGTTGTTAGACCACACGAATAAGCCTAATAGAATCACCTCAGCAATATGTGAATGACAAAATGTGAAAAAAATGATAACATATGAAATCCGTTTTTTATTATTTTTTTAATTCTTTAAACTTTTCCTGAAACAGCAAAACAACACCAAAAAAACATCATGAACTGTGGACATACATCTGCTGATGCAACTGGACACATCATCAGTGATGTTCCTGGAATCATTGGGTGTTTCGGGTCTTTCAACATCATACACCCTCATCCAGGAGACCCAGCTGGGGCTGATCAGACCCCAACTTGTGTCCTGATGGCTCACTAGCTACCACGACTCCATGGCTCGCCTCTCTTGAGCCAAAGCCATCTTGAGGCCTTCTCTGCCACTTCGGTGGTGTTGCGGATGGCTCTCCTCTTCTGGTGTCCGACGATGCCTAAGTATCCCAGAGCATTGGCCAAGGACCGAGCCGCAAAGCCTCTGCAGCCTACCTCAACTGGGAGGCACTTAGCCCTCCATCCTGCTTGCTGGCAGTCACTGACCAGTCCTGAGTACTTGGAGAGCTTCCTTTCAAAGGCTTCCTCCAGGCGGTCTTCCCACGGGACTGTCAGCTCCAGCATGACGACTTGCTTGGTGGCGTCTGACACAAGTACAACATCAGAGCGAAGGGTGGTGGCTGCGATGTAGCTCGGGAACTTGAGTTGCTTTTCAAGATCCACTAGCAGCTGCCAGTCCCTTGCAGAGGTCAGGATTCCTGCTGGAGCTCTTCTGGCTGGGGCAACTAATTCCCCAGCCCTGACAAAGGTAATGGCTTTCCTGGGGGGTGTAACTGTTTTGCCCATGCCAGTCCTGTGCTGATGGCTTCAGCGATGGTCTTCAGGACTTGATCGTGCCTCCATCGGTAACGCCCATCTCCTAGTGCTGTGGAGCAGCTGCTTAGGACGTGTTCTAAGGTGCCTCTCTTAGAATACAATGGGCAAGCTGGCGACTCTGCTAAGCCCCAAGTGTGCAGGTTTGATGGGCTGGGCAGCACATCATATACAGCCTGTATGAGAAATTTGATGCGATGAGGCTCAGCTCTCCAGATATCAGTCCAGGTCACTTTCCTCTCTAACGCATTCTCCCATCTCGTCCAGGCCCCCTGCTGTCTCATGTCCACCGACTTGCAAGATCTGGTTTCCTCCTCCGCTGCCCTCACCTCCTCTTGGACCAAGCGCCGCCTCTCCTTCCCCTTGGGATTCACTTGCGGAGTCGGAAAGGATCCTAGGCCTGCTCTGCCCCGTGTGACCACTCCCACAAGGGCCCTGTGGCGCAGCCTAGCTAGGCTAGCCTAGCAATTTGAACAGCCTCTTCCGCCTTCCCACATCCTAGATGGAGTTGGGTGATTCTCATATAGACCATCACAACAAGGTCAAAATATTTTTCAGCTTTTTTCAAAAAAAAAATTCTTCAGTAACTAAAGTAGAATGTGACCTTTTATGTTTTCATAAAATAGTAATGCAAAAACAGCTTTATGGAGTTTTTTTTTCACATTCACACATGCGAGCACATAAGATGTAGTGTCTGATCCATAAAAAATAGTCACTGTATGTTTCTTTTTGTATTTAAAATGAAATAATTCTCATTACCGACATATGACTTGTAATTCAGATTCCATTTCTTCAAATAATGTAATTGTTATGAAAGAATGGCTGACAAAAAACTTTTAAGTAACATATAGATAATGTATAATGACAAATGTAAGTAAGTTTGGTCACTGAGACATGAAATCATCCATAAATCTGGGCATTTTCATGTGTAACGGCAATGAGAATTCCATCACGGAAATGAGAATTTGTGTTGCAGTAATGAGGATTGACAATGTAAATGATTGAACTGCTTAATTTTTTTGGAGGATTTTGCCCATATTTCAGGCAATACTCAGAGATGTTGACCAGAGGATGCTGTAGTTTTTGCCTCCGGTATTACTTGCTTGATATCCTCTGGGAAATACCATTATAGCTAATTCACCCCCTTACCTGGACTTACATAATTATGTGGGTAAGAGCATTTTGGTCTCAGAGCATGCATAGTCCTAATCTGGCAACCAAAATTTTACCTTTAGCTTAGCATAGGCACTGGAAAGTAAAGTTGCCAAACAGTTGCTATCTGGCTACATTACATTCCAGCCCCTATGCTAAGCTTAAGCTAAAAAATAAGGAAAATTGGGAATGCCATACTAGGAAAACGCTAGCCTGACATAGCCCGACCATAATACTGCTGTTCATCCGTATTCATGGTCTGGGGGTTCTTTAACCTGACGCGATTATACTGCGGAGGGGAGGGCATTCACTTCTGGTTTGAAACGATTGGACAGCTCGTCTAATCAGCTTCGCTTATTGGCCGGTAGACTCTCTACCGATGTAAACACGCCCCAGAGGACTGTTCCCAGACCATGGATACGGATGAACATTCGTATTATGGGCGGGCTATGTCAGGCTAGGAAAACGCAAGCACGGAGACAAAAATGCTTTTACCCACATATGTAACTCCAGGTAAGGGGGTGAATAACCCATTTTCGTTAAGAGGTGTTCCTTTAATACTGAACAATTTCATATTGTGATAAATATTATTATTATAATTAAGTAATACATGCAATACCATGATGTTTCTAGAAAGTTGATGAAATATGAATAATAACACCTGTAAGTGTTTTTTTTTCTATTAATGTTATATCAGGATCTCATTACCATATCCGCGGTTCTCATTACCGTTTGCCTCTCGGTTAAGCGTGGTAATAAGAATTAGGTGTAACGGTAATGAGATGCACCTGCCTTATTTAGAAATTAACATGAAATGCTAGCATTATAGAAACCTTAAAGTTTGCTGTATTGTAAAGCCTTAAAATATCTATCTCACTTCTAAAAAAAATGCATTTTATGTTTTTGAAAGTATGACTTTTATCCTATATCGGTAATGATAATGGACTGTGTAACAGAAGGGATATTCAGCAACATTAGCAAAAGTGAGAGCGGAAAAAGCAACTGATCTTGTGCTCATTTTGAATCTTATGTGTCAAGTAATGCATGATGGAAATTCTTACCAATTTTAAGGGACAGTGTAGTAATTATAGCCATGTGAAATCACATAACGGTAATGAGGAACATTTAGTGCGGACAGGGTCTTTTTGGATAAAATCAGGTGTTTCCTATAGTCATATATCATAAATGTGAACATTAGGCAAAATATGGACTTTTTTACATAACTTTGCACAGTTTTATTGCCCTATACTGCAGGGAACTTACATTACATGAAAGAAAAGTGTAATAAAATTAATCCGGACACATAATGGTAATGACAATTAGCTGATATTTTAGGTAAAATTGCAGTCAAATTGAGGTACAATGATGGTAAAAACCATTTGTCCATGTAGCTCTCCTTACTTTCTTCACAAAAGATATTCAAGTTTTTATCAATTATGTAGTGACTTTGAAAAATATGACCTGGACATGTTCAGTACACCTATATGAGAATCACCCAGTTGCTCCTGCAGAGACCCTCATCCTGAATTGCTTACTAATCTTGTTCTTCCTACCTTGTCTATTTTTCCTCTCATGCAATTTCACTACATTGTCTTACGAAAGTATCTCTATGTATGTGACAAATAAACTGAACTGAACTGAACTGAACTGAAGTTGTTGTAGTAGTCAGCGATGAGGTCTCGGCACCTGCTGGGGACATGGTGTTTCACCAGAGTTAGCTGGACCAGTTGATGGGGGATGGAGCCGAATGCGTTGGCTAGGTCAAGCCATAGCACTGACAGGTTACCCTTATTTTCTCTGGCCTCTTGGATAAGCTGCGTCACCACACCTCACACCACACATCGACGTAGGTTTTTCTTGCTAGGTAAGTGCACAGCCTCCTGGAGATAGCACTGAAAAAGATCTTTGATTCGATGCACAAGAGGGAGATGATGCGGAACTGGTCAAGTTGGGTGGAATTTTCCTCCTTTAGGATCCAGGCTGGGCCCATATTACAGAAACTTCCTAACTCTAAAATCCTATCCTATCTTAAGATAGGAAGGCATTTAGGAGTTTTGGTATTACAGAAAGTGGTTTCCTAACTTAACTTAGGAAGGATTCCTATCTTATCTTAAGATAGGAATTTAGCCATTACAGAACCATCCTAAGTTAGGAATTCCCTAAGTTAGGATCTGTCCTAAATTAAAAAAAAAAAAATAACTGTCACTGTCATAAAAACTGTTACTAACTGAAGAAAATGGCTGCAGCACTGCTAGTAGGTCTCTATGAAAATGAAGAGGAGCAAGAACACAGAAATGTAATGGCTGAAGGGCAACTTAGACCGCCTGATGACATGTTAAATTTTCCTGATCATGTTTTAATTTCATACTATCGCCTGCCAAGAAACCTCATTTTAAATTTAATGGAGGAATTGCGTCCAGCTCTGGAGAGGCCAACGAGGAGACATGGGGCCTTGCCTGTAATTGTGCAGGTGACAAATGCGCTGCGTTTTTTTGCCAAGGGTGACTTCCAGTCTGAGGTTGCGAGCATGTCATCAGTTTCACAGCCATGTGTTTCTCGCAACCTCATGGAAGTCACCAATGCCATCTGTAATCTGGCTCAAAACTATATCAAATTTCCTCGTGGAGAAGAGCTACATCTGATTAAGGAGGAGTTTTTGAGACAGAGTGGCATGCCAGGGGTAATTGGCCTTATTGATGGGTCGCTGTTCCCCATCAAGTGGACCTACTGAACCCGCATATGTCTGCCGCAAGGGCTATCATGCCATCAATGTGCAGGCCATCGGGGACCACAATATGGTGATTCGTCATTTGGTGGCAAAGTGGCCTGGATCCATCCATGATTCCTTCATCTTTAACACAAGGTAGGTGGGAATGTTGTACGCATTGAGCCAAAAAGGTAACATATTCCTTGAAATAATGATCATAGACCTACGCAGACAGACTTTGAAAATAATGGATAATAGATTGTGTTATCCAAAAAAAATGGCATATTAAATGAAGTTCTATTGTTTTTTCTGCTATCTGTACACCCAATAGGTGTTACAACCTACCCCACTATTGGGGCTATATTTGTCATGATCTTAAAATGTATGCTCATTGCTCACAGTGTCACGTTATTTTGCCTGTTATGATGTTACTGTTGTCTATTATTGTCTACTGTTAATGTAATCTCTTAGCATGCTTGATATCTTGATATCAGAGAGAGATAAAGAAAGTACAAAACGTCAAACCGTGTCTAATGATGATTAATTGCCAGCAGGTGTGAGGTCAAAGGTCAACTGTACATCATGTCGCCTACAGGTCAAAGGTCAACTGTACGTCATGTTGTTGTTGTTGTTGCTATTACATTATGGGTGATGTAATTGTTACTGTAGTTACTAGGTAGTTTTGCCAGTCAGCTTTTTACCCCCCCATCCTATCCCAGGGCTATCCCTTCTCCTCCGACCAGGGACCTAGGCCTATTACGTCCATGTTGTAAACCCATTCCTTAGTGATGCATCCAACAAACTCCTCTTCACAGATTTTGAGTGCTAGTTTGAAAAAGACAGAAACCACCACCGCTTTCAGAATATGCAGCAGTTGTAAACAATAGCACGTGGAACATTTAAAAAAAGAGGGAATCCAAATCTTTTAATTCATCTTATTGAAATTGTGATAGTAATAGTCCTTAGGCGTCAGTAACACACAGTCATGATGTTTCAGGCTCAGACGATTCATCTCACACCCTACACACTCACTCTTCCAAATTTTACAGATTAATCTATCCATAGTAGTAAGAACAGTAGCTTTGAGAATGCGCATCAGTCTTACACAGATTTTGGATTTTCAAACTTCCGGTGAGGCGCGAGGCAAGATGGCAGCATTGCACTGAGCTCTCAAACGAAACCCCCTTTTTTGTGTTGAAAGTACTTAAAGTTTATATATTTAAGACAGGGAACATTTTATTTACACTATGTCGTCCAGGAAGGACCTAACTTTCAAAAAAGAGGATGTGGTAAAGTTAATCAAGGAAGCAATGGCGACCGAGATGGAATCGTTTCAAGATACTGTTGCGCAAATGCTGAAGGAATCGTTGGAAAAAGCTCTTGATCCCGTACAAAAACATTTAGCAGAAAATGGGAACATCCTTCGTTCATTAAAAGAACAGGCGGATATCCATGCCAAAAAGTTTGACACCGTCTTCAATCAAATGGATAACATACGGGCTAGCCTAAGCAAGAACGAGAAAGAGACTAGCACATGTGCTGCAGAGGTCACCAAACTACAAAAAAAGTTGGACGACTTGGAAGACCGTTCCAGGCGGAATAACGTTAGATTGGTGGGTTTGCCAGCTGGAGTTGAGGGGAAAGACGCAAGAGGCTACCTTCAGAAAATGCTCCCTACATGGATTCCACAACTGGGCACCGAGCCGCTGGAGATAGAGAGGGCACATCGGATTTACTCCAACACTTCCAAACCGCAAACCATGATTTTCCGGCTGCTCAAGTACACCGACCGACAGGCGATCTTGGAAACAGCGAGGAAGGCGAAACCAACGTTCACTGACGGCACCAAGCTACAATTCTTTGCTGACTACGGCCAAGGGACGACGCGAGAACGACAGAAATATAAGGAAATTCGAGCCAAGCTGTGGCAGAAGGGGATTGATGCCTATCTCATATATCCAGCGATCTTAAAGGTGAATTACAAAGGCAGGAAAATGTCTTTCAACTCAGCGGAGGAAGCCAACGAAATCCTGAAAGCTTCGGTGTTGGAAGATGAAGAAGATATGCCTGCTTTGCAGGACTGAGAGGGGAGATGACTGTTTTGGCTATGCTAAGCTAGCGTCTTGGACAATTTGGGGTGAGCTATCGTTTGCATCTAGAAAATGTTACATTGCTGTTTGTGAGTAATGGATATGCACTTATTTTATTAATAAGGTTAACCACCAGAGAATTTCCGTGATATGTTAAACACATGGGGATGATTTCTGTTAGATGAGGGGTGAGATGACTACTTAGGCTAGTCATCATATCTATAAGGTGTTTTTTTTTTTTTTTTTTTTTTTTTAAGGTTATAATTCCTAATTTCTATCCCTACCTGGAATATTCTTGGACATTTAACAGAGATGCAAATTGAGTATTGTTGTGATTCCACTCTGTGGTTTGGACTGAGTATCCTCTATTGGGGAAAGACATATTATAAGGTTACTGTTATGTTTTCTGTTTTTATAGTTTTTTGCTACTTTAACTACTTTCTGAAGTATAGACTACAGTTTAATGAAGGGGGGGGGGGTTCAGTGTGTGACATTGCTGAGTGACTCTCACAGATGGCTATGTTTAAAGGGAGGAGGGGGAGAGGGAGTAGGGATGGAGGGGGGTGCAGGGGAGGGTAGGGAGGGGTTCCACCACTAACACACTTTCTCAGGGAAATGTTCATATAGGGACAGAGAATCTTTTTATTGTGGCGTTTAATGTTAGAGGTCTGAATTCTCCTTATAAGCGTACCAAAGTTTTGGACTTCTTGCGTAGGAAGAAAGTTGATATTGCATTGCTTCAAGAAACACACCTGAGGGCAGAGGATGTTACTAGAATGCAAAATAGGTTATATAAACCAGTGGTGGCTGCATCTGATGGCACTCGTACAAAAGGTGCTATGATCTTAATGAGACGTAACATCAATCTGACAATTGAAAAAACTAGTTCTGACAATGACGGGCGGATGGCATTTTGTTGCACTTCCATTGGGGGCAAAAAAGTTGCTTTTGTAAGCCTGTATGCCCCAACTATTTTTGAGGATGACTTTTTCCCAAGAGTTACATCTCAGTTACTGAAGCTTAATGATTACCAACTCTATATTGGAGCAGACATGAATGCAGTGGTGGACTGTAATCTTGATAAGTCCTCCTCAACTATATCCAGTTCTCAGGATTCAGCTTCCAAAGCATTAAACCTCTTTATAGCCGACTTGAATTTGATAGATGTTTGGAGGGTGCATAATTCTTCTGTTAAGGACTTTACTTTCTTCTCCTCAAGACACAAAACCTTCTCAAGGATAGACTACATTCTTGTTTCATCCTGTCTGTCACACCTGGTAGCTGTAGAGATCTTACCTAGGCATATATCAGATCATAACCCGTTAATTTCTACTTTTCATTATGGTGGTATCAAGAATAGGTTTAGTAGGTGGAGATTTAACTCCTCTCTGTTAAAAAATGAACAATTTATTGCACAATTAAAGTCAGGCTTGGAAGAATTTATTGATCTTAACAAGGACAGTGTTTCAGATAAAACTGTGATCTGGGCCTCAATTAAAGGGTTCATAAGGAATAATGCCATAAGGTTTTCTTCCCATTTGCATAAGAGTAGGCTTCAAAAGTTAAACACCTTGGAGGAAGAGTGTAAACACTTGGAGGATGATCTTAAAGAAAATTACTCTTTGTCAACAGAAAACCAGCTTAAAATAAAACAGACAGAGTTGAATGACTTACTCAGACGTAGAGCGGAATATATGATACACATTACCAAACATAAATATTATGCTGAGGGTAGCAGGCCAAGTCATTTGCTTGCGTTAACTCTTAAGCAACAGGAATCGAAAAGGGTGATACCAGCTGTTAGGTGTGTTAGAAGGGGAATAGTGACATCGACAGAAGAGATTGCTGAGACTTTCAAAGACTTTTATGAGGACTTGTATACAGGTGGACCAACGCCCACAGAAAATGAATTCTCCAATTTCTTCAGTGGTTTAGAGCTCCCTGCTTTAACAGCAGAGGACATTCAGTATTTGGACTCTGCCATGACATTGGAGGAATTATTTAAAGCAGTAAAAGCTACGAATAAGGGTAAAACACCAGGTATAGATGGGATACCGGTTGAGCTATATCTTGAACTCTGGGATATACTTGGACCAATATGGTTAGATACTCTGAACTATGCCATTGAAAGAGGCGCCTTTCATAGAGACTTAAATACAGCCTTAATTACAGTCATTCCTAAACCTGGTAGAGACCCCTTGGAGTGTGCCAGCCACCGTCCGATTTCTTTGATAAACGCTGACCTTAAGATATTCTCCAAAATGCTCGCTAGTAGACTTGAGAAAGTAATGGGGTACATTGTAAGCCCGGATCAAACAGGCTTTATGAAGGGGCGTTTAGCTTCTGATAATGTCAGACGGCTACTACACATAATTAGTGCTTCTCATAAACTTCCATTAGACAGTGCCTTACTCTTTTTGGACGCTGAAAAGGCATTTGATCGCCTGGAATGGCCATTTCTCTGGAGGACAATGAAAGAATTCAAGTTTGGGGATAAATTTATTAATATGATTAAGACTTTGTACGCCAATCCTACAGCTAGAGTGTTTGTTGGGGGAGGCATGTCAGATTTATTTGATATAAGACGGGGCACTAGACAAGGGGACCCTTTATCTCCTCTACTTTTCACGTTATCTATAGAACCCCTGGCGCACCTCATCAGAAATTCCCCCATGATCGCTCCTATCACTATTGGTTCAACGTCACATTCAATTTCTCTTTATGCAGATGACACCTTGGTTTACTTGGCAGATGTTCAGCAAACACTACCATGTGTCTTAACAATATTGGAGCAATTTGGGTATCTTTCAGGATACAAGATAAATCTTTCCAAATCTGCTCTTATGCTCATTAATACAGATAAAAACAAGATATCCCTACCGGTCCAGATCAATGTTGTGGAGGAGGTCCTATACCTGGGTGTTCGTATAACTACCTCCCTTAGTTCAATTGCAAAACTGAATTACTCCAATATCTTTAAAAAAGTAGAGGAGGATATAAATAGATGGAGACATTTGCCGAGTTCAGTTCCAGCCCGTATTTCAGTCATCAAAATGAACATCTTACCCCGTATTAACTTTGTCAGCTCAATGATCCCGCTTGCACCCCCAGCCGGTTACTGGAAAAAGCTAGATGCATTACTTAGAGGTTACGTGTGGAATGCTAAGCGACCACAGCTAAAATGGTCAGCTCTTCAGGTTGGCAGAATGGATGGAGGTCTAGCCTGCCCCAATTTCAAGTTATATCACTGGGCTTTTATACTAAGAAGTTTCAGGTGCTGGATTTGTGAGGACAATACTTCATCATGGAAAACTGTTGAAGAAGAGTTGATAGCTCCAGTTAAATTAAAAGACTTCCTTCTCATAGGTGTGACTATCAAGAAGTGTGAGTTACACTATGGTCCAATTCTGTCATATATGATTCAAGTGTTCAGGGCAGCAGAAAGATTCATAAATTACAAAAAAGTGTGGTGTAAATCGTCACCTTTGTGGAATAATAATACCTTTTTGTCTGGGGGGAAGCCATCTAGCAACAAGGAATGGGAGGCTAAGGGTATCAACACTTTGCAGGACATTAATGGGGACAATGCTATTTTCAGTTTTCAAGAGTTGGTATCTCATTATAATATTGACAATCATTCTCTTTTCTTTTATTTTAGAATAAGGTCTGCATGTAAAGCCTATAGGGTTCCCTGGGGGTCTGAGCTAAAGGAGCATCCCATTTATAGTTGGGTACAGCAGTCACCGAAACAAGTGGTGTCATTTTTGTATGACAGGCTCAATTCATACAAATACACACCCACACCGGGAATGAAAGCCTGGGATAGATATGTAGAAGACTTGGGACAGGATCTAGACTGGGAAGCCATTTGGGAAAATGTTTCTGGTGCTTCAAAAAATCCAAATCATAGATATATACACTTAAAGTTCTGCCACAGGGCTTATGTAACACCCAGAATAAGACATCAAATGGGATTTGTGTCTGACCCGTACTGCTCCTTTTGCCCCCATGGAACCATTGGCTCCTTTCTACATGTCATGTGGGAATGCCCGGAGGTGTCCAGACTGTGGAGAAGGGTGACTGAAACACTTGCAGAGTTAACGGGAGTTAATTTCCCTCTGAACCCAACTGTGCATCTGTTAGACGATGATTCCCAGCTCTCTCTTGCGGAGAGAGATCGCAAGGTATGGCTTGCAGGTCTCACAGCAGCCAAAAAGATTATTGTTCAGCGCTGGAAGTCTAATGATGTTTCCACTAATCACTGGATACAGACATTTGTGGACATCTCCTATATGGAGTTGTCTTCAGCCAGAATAAATAATGCTCAACCACATACGATAGCTATGTGGGAGGACTTAATTTCTAACTTGAAAGACATGCTTCTGTGTTAGATGGATCTGTGACCATCTTGGTGACATGTTAGGAGGTGTGGGAAAGAGTGGTGGAGGGGTGGGGGGTGGGGGGATGGGTGGGTGGGTGGGTGGCATTGTATGTAAAGAGAGAAATGACATGCTATGTGATGTAAGTTACTGTGTTTTTGGACAATAAAAAATGAGTGAGAAAAAGATTTTGGATTTTCAGCCTCTTCTGATGAGGCAGAAGAATGAACTGTACCCTTAGGAAATCCCATATTCGTTATTCTTACACTTCCAAGGCACCTGCCTGCAGGCTGGAGGTCTATATAGGCCACGCTCGGGTTGTGTGAGTACAGTATGTGTGTCTATGCCTCTGTCTCTCTGTATGTGGGAGCCTGTGTGTGTGTGTGCCGGGGTGTGTGTGCCTGTGTGACTATCTGTGTCCCAATCTTCAAAAGCAAGAAGACATTGTACAAAACAATCTGCAGGGGGTCCCTGGTCTGAGGGGAAGGGATAGCCCTGGGATAGGATGGGAGGTAAAAAACTGACTAACAAAAACTGCCTGGTAACTGCAAAAACTACCTAGTAACTACAGTAACAATTACGTCACCCATAATGTAATAGCAACAACAACAACATGACATACAGTTGACCTTTGACCTCACACCTGCTGGCAATTAATCATCATTAGACACAGTTTGATGTTTTGTACTTTCTTTATCTCTCTCTGATATCAATTGCACTTTATGTCCTAGTGAATTGTGATGTCTTAAATACAGCTTTATGTCTTATATGTTGTACAGCAGGGCTATTCAATTGGCGGCCCGCGGGCCACATCCGGCCCGCACGCGGCCCAGATGCGGCCCGGACACGACCCGGACACGACCCAGATGCGGCCGACGCGATTCATCACCTTTAAAACTAAAATATCGTCATCAGTCTCCAAAGCTTAATATATACCTTATAATTTGCAGAATATTAATAGATAGATAATATGTCCCCAAAATACGTCAATTTAAGTGCCATTAATACATTAGGAAATATTTTTTTTAAGGTATTTTCCACTGTTCATTCTCTATGGCGATTCTAAGCAAGTACATGTAATTCCGGTTTTGGCCACCAGAGGATTTTGGCGCTGTTGCGCAGCCTTTTTATTTATTTTTTAAGCCGGTTTGGTCTATTGATGCAGCATTTCCTCTTATGACAACTGTACTTATATTAGAGTCCTTGCGTGTTTACATGTTATTTCAAATTTTTCTTTTAGCCTACCTGTTGGAGTGCAAAATAAGTTCTGTAATGTAACATTTAGGGATGAATAATTCACTTTAAAAACAAAGTTATGGTATTAAAATAGGCCTTTTCTTTTCTGGTAATTTAAAAATGTAAATTTTGTAAATAAATACTTTGTAGCTATTCTTAACATGCAAAGTTATTGTAAAAACAAAGCAAATATGCATTTTTTTTATCAATGTGTTGCGATTTGATTATTTGAAAATAGTGACCGAGAAAAGTTTGCGGCCCCGCTCAAGTTCTTCGATTCTAAATGTGGCCCCCTTGGAAAACTAATTGAATAGCCCTGTTGTACAGTATGTCAATTTCTTTTTAACTTTGTTTCACATTTTGAGTTTAGAGAAACACAATTTCAGTCTGCTTTAAATGTACTGTTGCAGAATTTGACAAAGTTCACTTTGACTTTGACTAATTGTACTTCAATTATAAGTTTAACTTACATAATATTGTGTGTGCATTCACAGCGGTATCAACGCATACCTGAATGAGGGCAGGGCAAGTGGGTGCCTTTTGGGGGATTCGGGATACCCCCTGAAACCATACCTGATGACACCAGTCCTAAATGAACAATCAGAGGCAGAAAGACGCTACTATGTGGCACACAAAAGGTGCCACAGTCGTCAGGAGAGGCTGTATGGTGTGTGGAAGGGAAGGTGAGACACTGCTTTGGTACGTTCAATGACATAGATAACAAGTGTTTAAGTGTCAGACTCTGGTCATTGCTCTTGCATCTAACTACAGTACCAAGTACTACCACAAGGAAACATTAGTACACTAATCTGAAACATGACATGGAGATAAGTACTTGCCCCCGTCAAAGATGGTTTTATAAATGTGTAGGCCAACATTGACATGAATGTGATCACCGGATCAGATCTGTTTTATAAACAATGCTCCCTGGAGTGTAGGCTAGTCCTTAAGAAGAGGGCTTAGTGTTACACTATAAACTTCAAAACAATGTAGCAACTGTAGTAGTTTGAGAAAAGGCTAGCCTAATTCATATTACTATGAGCTCCATCATTAAACCAGAAATTTCTTCCTATAATGGCAATTAGGAATGCAATGGTACAGTGTGCCCACGGTTCGGTATGTATCACGGTTTTGGTGCCACGGTGACGGTACGGTTTCGGTATTTTCCAACAAAAAAGGGGTTGTAAAATTGTGCTTTTAATGGCAATATTCCTTATCAACCATCAGCCTATCTATCAGTCCATCTGCAATTTTCATTTGATTTCTTTCATAAATTGCCTAGTAGATAGGCTACTAGAGGGGTAGACAGAATAAAATAAAACCAACAATTACGGTAGGACATCATTGTTAATATTCTTGAAATGCTATGAAATGTCCTAAACTATAAATATCCTCCAGTAGCCTAGGCCTATTTTATTGTTTGGCCTATTTTATGAGAGGGAAACGGTCTGCGTGACAATGGATTGCATGACATCCCAAACTTCAGAAATTAATTTCTGAGTCTACTATCAGTGTCTTTACAACACCGTGCTGCAAAGAAGCTTGCAAATGTTAATGTTACAATAGCTGAGCCTGGGGAGAGGACGTTTTTTTTTTCGGTAAAACGTTTAGCCTGTCACTTGTTGCATCCAAGCCCAGTCTCACCGTACTCGACATTTGATCTAACTCATCGCAAGATAAACTAAGCATTACGGCCCCTAGACATCCTTGCGTAATATTTTACATTAGGCAAGGTAGGCTATATTTGCGGTAGCCTAGTCTAGGCGAATTTGGGCGAGTGGTAAGCGCTATTTTCTGACAACGGTTTAGTAGCATGTGTTGTAGGCTATTAGACGCATTTTACGTTATTAAGTGCTTTGTTTGTGTAAACGGTCATCAGTTTGCACAAAATCTACCACAGCAGCAATTCTTCTGGCTTAATGTTGCCTACTTTCCGAGTGGAGCTTTTAGCTCATCTCTCTCCGTCTAACGTGCAGTGAGTGAAAAGTTTCACATATTTGACACGCTGATTGGTTGAGGGTTCTACAGCTCTGCATGTAGAGCTCGTGAATGCTGGCTGCATAAGCAAATTTCAGGGAGCTTCAATAGATTCACATTTTATTAATAAACCGAAATATTGCGGTTTACGAAAGTTTATTGAACCGTAGAGGGCGTATCGTTCGGTAACCGTAAAATTCAATAACCGTTGCATCCCTAATGGCAATGCAGACTAGTTAATTGGTGCACTGTTTGATTTATGTTTTGTAGATGGAGATGTCATGATATGAGTGGGGGATATCTTCAATATTCCCCTGAGAAAGTCGTGAAGTTTGTGAAGGCCACTGCTGTGCTGCACAACATTTGCAGGAAGGCGAATCTCCCGGACCCAGACAACATCCCAGCCATGGTTGAAGATGTGAAGGAAGGCCATGATGGCATGCATGATGGTGCACAAACTGACAGAGCTGCCAGAAACAACCTAATAGCACATTATTTTACGAGATAAACTAAAAACAAAACAAACACTGCGGTCTGATTTTAACATTTGATCATATTTTAATAATTCACCTACTGTACATCACAAATAAATATGTATATAATTTAAATAAGTGTGTAAACAATTTCTTTTTTTTTCTTTTTATACTTCAGAGAGATCAAATGATCTCATGCACTCTTTCAGAAATTCAAATTTGTCTTTCTCCAATTGCAATCTCGCCTTCTCAATGTCCAACTGTTGCTTCATGACCATCAGCTTCTCCTTCTCCAAATCCAGAAGATCCTCTTGAACAGTTTTCTTCTTTTTGGCTGCTGTAGAAAATAATTAATAATTGTGAATTGAGACAATTTTCCTTAAACAGTTACCTAGACTGAATAGGTTGAGTTAAGAAACTGTGCCTCACATTTAGCTATTTCAATATTAAAGCAGTTAGCAGATTCAAATAGTGAAAAAACACTTACCAAATGATCTGATCATTGCTGCTGGTGGTAGAGTCCTGCTGTCACACTCTGAATCCATCAGGATTAGTATGACCTGCGTTTCGGACTCCCCGTCTTGTTCCAACACCTCCTCATTAAGGCCCACCTCTGTACCTAATGGAATGCCTACAATACAAAAATAACACACATTTAAGCAGGGCCATATTTAACATCTTGAATGTTTTTAAATCTAAGTTATGTAGCCTATCTAACAGCCACAGACCGCTGTACTGGCCTAAAATTCATCAGCCATTCAAATATCAGCCATTCAAATTCAGCAACATTTGGCTGGTGTTACTTTTGAACCCAGTTTTGATTATTGTGGGGTATATTATCAAAACAATCCTCAGAAAAGGACTATAGATAATAGCCAAGCGCTAAATTACTGTTATGTGGCCGATCCTCAAAGCAACGACTAGTAATCGCTACATTTTCATTACAGCGTAGCACCAGCTAAAATTTGTAACATTAACGTTAGGCTGCTATCGATACAAACTAATGTTTACTGTTAACATCAGTGACACCGGGGCTTCATCGCCACCCCCAAAAAAGTGCAGACACAACACTGACAAAAGTTTATTCTAACGTTAATACTGTGCATGTGGTTCCATTTACATGTCTATAATAAACATAATCAAAGCGCAAACGTCCTTCCTTTACGAATTCAAACTTTAAAATTAGCTATCGATAGATTATTAAGCTAGTTAGCTAACTAGCGATGTCAGGCATCCTCGGACTCAACTTACCCTCAGTGTACACTTGACCCATGACGGCCAGGATCTTCTCTTCCAAGGTGGTAAGGGGTTTGACCTCAGTCACACCAGCCCCCGTCTTTCCTTGGTCTCTCTTCTGTAGGGCCCCCCTTGTTTTGGCCTCGCTTGCAACCGAAGACCACTTCTTTTTAATGCCATCTACTGTCCGAGACACTCCGCAAACTGCGGAGACAGCCTCTGTAACTTCAGCCCATTTGTTTTCCTCCACTTGAGCTGTTAGAGTTTGTGAAAATTTCCCAAATAATTGTGCTTTTCTCTCCCCCACCGCCACAACCAAAGCATCCAGCTCATCCTGATTAAAATTAAAGGCTCTCCTTTTCTTCTCGGTGATGATGTTCGCCATGGCTTTGATGTCTCGCTTTTACCGCTCTGCTAACGTTAAAAAGTAATCATTTCCATCAGTCTCGCGGACGTTCTAAGTGCAGAAACAGGCATGAGTTGCCGATCGTTGATCGAAAAATCAGATTGATTGAACAGTTAAGATCTCCTAACTTAAGATAAGATAGGAGGCCTGAGATAAGATAGGAAACAGCCAGCAAGTTAGGAACTGCTTCTGTAATATGAAGTTAAGATTTTTCCTATCTTCGATGTCCTAACTTAAGTTAGGATGAGCAGTTAGGATTTTTTCTGTAATATGGCCCCAGGCCCCTTCAGCCGTTCGCCATTGCTGTGGAATCTTCCCCTTCCTCCAGAAGACTCATAGGATTTTCCACAGCCGCACCGGGGGATCAATGAGGATGTCGCAGTCTCCAAGTTCCAGCTCTCTACTGGGGTCGCTAAACATCTCCGCAAGGTGTTGATCGATGTCCTCTTTGGAGGAGGCCAGCTTGCCGCTGCGCTTCTGACCTAGGAGATCTTTTGTGAATTTGAAGGGGTTGGCGATGAAGGCCGCACCTTTCCATGCCCTCTCACGCCGTCGCCTTCGATACCACTCTGCCCGGCGGAGAACCCTTATCCTCTTCCGGTGGATGGCCATCAGCTGGGATAGGCCAAGGCGCTCTTCATCTCCTGACTCCTTATACTGGGACTTCAGCACTTTCATCTCCCTCCTTAACAGATGGATCTTCTCTGCCCTGTAGTTCCTTGTGTAGGGTGTTCCAGGAGCTTTCTTCCCCTCCTCACCAAACCGCTCTTGGCTTGGTCTGTTACAGCTGTATCCGTCTGGTTGGGGTGCTCATCCTCCCCCCCTCTCGGGCACCCCTGGGGGTATCTCTGCATTGAGTTCATCGTAGCTTAGATGGGTGTCCTCCTCACGGTGAACACAGATTGGGTTACCAGCCCGCTCTACCCCTGTTGCCGTCTCTCTGTGCTGTCACTGTCTCTCCAGTAGTCTCCACGCTATTCATGGTTGTCATCCAATCTTTCCTGGCCGTCACTGATGGCTCAGAGAAATACTGTGGACATACATCTGCTGATGCAACTGGACACATCATCAGTGATGTTCCTGGAATCATTGGGTGTTTCGGGTCTTTCAACATCATACACCCTCATCCAGGTGACCCAGCTGGGGCTGATCAGACCTCTTGAGGCCTTCTCTGCCGCTTCGGTGGTGTTGCGGATGGCTCTCCTCTTCTGGTGTCCGACGATGCCTAAGCATCCCAGAGCATTGGCCAAGGACCGAGCCGCAAAGCCTCTGCAGCCTAACTCAACTGGGAGGCACTTAGCCCTCCATCCTGCTTGCTGGCAGTCACTGACCAGTCCTGAGTACTTGAAGAGCTTTCTTTCAAAGGCTTCCTCCAGGCGGTCTTCCCACGGGACTGTCAGCTCCAGCTTTTCAAGATCCACTAGCAGCTGCCAGTCCCTTGCAGAGGTCAGGATTCCTGCTGGAGCTCTTCTGGCTGGGGCAACTAATTCCCCAGCCCTGACAAAGGTAATGGCTTTCCTGGGGGGTGTAACTGTTTTGCCCATGCCAGTCCTGTGCTGATGGCTTCAGCGATGGTCTTCAGGACTTGATCGTGCCTCCATCGGTAACGCCCATCTCCTAGTGCTGTGGAGCAGCTGCTTAGGACGTGTTCTAAGGTGCCTCTCTTAGAATACAATGGGCAAGCTGGCGACTCTGCTAAGCCCCAAGTGTGCAGGTTTGATGGGCTGGGCAGCACATCATATACAGCCTGTATGAGAAATTTGATGCAATGAGGCTCAGCTCTCCAGATATCAGTCCAGGTCACTTTCCTCTCTAACGCATTCTCCCATCTCGTCCAGGCCCCCTGCTGTCTCATGCCCACCGACTTGCAAGATCTGGTTTCCTCCTCCGCTGCCCTCATCTCCTCTTGGACCAAGCGCCGCCTCCCCTTCCCCTTGGGATTCTCTTGTGGAGTCGGAAAGGATCCTAGGCCTGCTCTGCCCCGTGTGACCACTCCCACAAGGGCCCTGTGGCGCAGCCTAGCTTTGGCCATTTGAACAGCCTCTTCCGCCCTCCACTTCCTGCCCGTCCCGAACAAATACATATTAACATCTGATAACTATATACATTAACATGCCATGATAACCATTGCAAACAGGTAGTTAGTGAAAGATCATGTGTTGAAATGGTGGACCAGTAAAATGGAAATGAGAAAACTCGGTATTGTGGTTCTTATTATGCAGTTTGTTGACCACACAGGGTGCTTAAATTACCTCAGGGATGCTTTCCCTTCAATTAAGATCCTACTAGGGTTGTCAGACCACACTAATAGACCTAGTAGAATAACCTAAGCAATATGTGATTGACAAAATGTGACAAATGTTTTTTTTTTTTTTTTTTTTCCTGCAACAGCAAGAACAACATGAACAAACACCATGAACAAATTGAACATCACAAGCGGTGATGATGGGCCCTCGCACCAGGTGCACCACAAAGAGTGCATACCGCAAGAATGGTTCACAGTGAATGCACTTTCACTCGGAACAGCTGTGCTCTCTTTGTCTCACCCTCATTTTTACACTCGCACACACTCACGGCATATCTCACACACTCACTCAGTCTGACTTTTACACTCTTTCCCTTAGTAGGGACACTACAGAGTGTCATATAAGTCATACTGCATGATCAGAAGATGGTCCACAGTCTGTGTACCAACTTTGGCTATGATAGGTCAAACCGTTTCCAAGTTATAATGTTTGACCACAAGGGGGCGCTAGAGACTTTCGATTCATGGTTATGTGTAGTCAGATCACGGTCTATAGTCTATGTACTAAGTTTGGATAAGCTATGTCAAACTGTTTCCAAGTTATAATATTTGACCACTAGGGGGCGCTAGAGGCTTTCGATTCATGGTTATGCCACATACCATTACAATCAGGAGATTCAGCTGTTTATTTTGGTATGTAGAACTCCACATTTGATTGAAGCACTTGTGAGTTAATTCTCTGATGTAAATAGGTCTTTGGTATTTTTTGCCCTCAACGGTGCCTTCCAGGCGGCGCTGCCTTCAAGGCACTACTCCTCTCAGTTAGGGTTAGGATGAGGGTTGAGGGGGTTAGGGTTCGGATTAGGGTAAGGGTAGTGCCTGTTAGGCTATGCTGCCTGTAAGGTGCCGTTGGGGGCAAAAAACACCGTTGAGCAAATAAATAGGCATAGGCCTAATACAAGCACAGGTTATTAATTGCTCCAACGTACACATCTCTTTTAAGCCATATACATCACAAAGTGCTCATCCCTCAATCTAGACAATTTCATCTTAACGTGCCTCCCCTACGGTATGTACACAGCGCGTAGGCGGGGCTAGAGAAGAAGGGACCTGTTTTTGACCGCATTTTGCATGAATAGGGTTCTAAGGGCTAAGAACAGAGCTTGTTTACGGATTATTAAAATTTCTCTGCTAATAACTTGTAGTATCATAATTATTGTCATTGCTTGATCTAATATTAAGTTAATCTGCGACAAAAACAACAACCAGTTTGGGAATATCAGGGATAGATCCAAAAAACTCTCAATAACACCATAAAACGATAGCGTCCGCTGTTTATTTTGGTATGAAGAACTCCACATTTGATTGAAGCACTTGTGAGACAATTCAACGAAATAAATAGGCATAATACAAACGCAGCTTACGCAATGTCAACGCAAACGCAACGTACACATCTCTTTTATGTAGTGCTGTCAGTTTAACGCGTTAATAACGGCGTTAACGCAAACCCATTTTAACACCGTCAATTTTTTTAACGCACGATTAACGCATTTGACCCGCCATTATCAATGGAATGTGAAGAAAAAAATATCTCCGACATTCCAACACCTCCCGACTTTTCAGTATGTCCTGTGTTTGTATTAGGCTTGAAGTAGGCCTACTGCTTAGCCTAGGACCTAGGCTACTCATGCCTACAGTAGCCTACACTGCACACAGGCCACGGGTGTCTGAACTCTGCCCTGCTGCTCCGATGTCAGTGAAACCAAATATTTTACCGACACAATCGTTGACATTCACTCGCATGTTCGCATATTTAGGTTGTTAATTAGCTAGAGGATTGATGTTGTCACTTAGAAATCCCTTCTCTTGAACTGAATACCCCGCAAATAGGCTAATATCAGTTTCAAAATTGCAGCACCAGTGAGAGAGGTGAAACAGGTCGGAGCGCAACTGAGAGAGAGAATGTTTATGAGCGTCATTTGATGTCAGTGAAAACAAATATTTTACCGACACAATCGTTGACGCTCACTCGCATGTTCGCATATTTAAGTTGTTAACTAGCTAGAGGATTAATGTTGTCACTTAGAAATCCCTTCTCTTGAACTGAATACCCCGCAAATAGGCTAATATCAGTTTCAAAATTGCAGCGCGAGTGAGAGAGGTGAAACAGGTCGGAGCGCAACTGAGAGAGAGAATGTTTGTGAGCGTCATTTGATGTCAGTGAAAACAAATATTTTACCGACACAATCGTTGACGCTCACTCGCATGTTCGCATATTGAAGTTGTTAACTAGCTAGAGGATTAATGTTGTCACTTAGAAATCCCCTCTCTTGAACTGAATACCCCGCAAATAGGCTAATATCAGTTTCAAAATTGCAGCGGAGTGAGAGGTGAAACAGGTTGGAGCGCAACTGAGAGAGTGAATTTGTGCAAACGAGACGCATATAGCCTACCTGATTCTGAACATTATGACCTTGTCACTAAAATGAGAGCTTCTTGCAGGGCAATTGCCAATATGGCAAAATGCATTTTAAAGGTATGCTCATGCAATGTAGGTTTATTCATGTAGACCATAATGCCATATTTTCATTGAGCCTCTTTAGAATAGCTTATAGGTTAGTATAATTTAAAGGGCCACCATCCAGGTTTTTTTTTTTTTTTGTAAACTTGTGAACTAAATAGAAAGAGAAAGAAAAATGTTTGCACACTTAAATCCTCTTTTGTGTTCTTTAATTAGCCAAGCTTTCGGTCTGCTGACCTTCCTCAGGGCTCAGTTACAAATGGAACAAATGTAAACTTGTGAACTAGCAACATAAAAGACATCAACATCTCTCTGGCAGTACTTGAACATGTTAATATTTCCTGATGCTGTAACTGGGTTTTCTTTTATTTTAAATTGGTATTCACCCCCACCAATGAATGCTGATAACAACATTAAAATGAAAATAAATAAATAAAAATGGGACAAAAAGAAATCGAGGGACATTTAGAATAGAAAGAAATTTGCGATTAATCGCGATTAATTATGAGTTAACTACGGCAAAAATGCGATTAATCGCGATTGAATATTTTAATCGCTTGACAGCACTACTTTTATGCCATGTAGCTCACAAACCGCTCATTATTAAATCTAGGTAATCCCACCTCAAGAGAGCCCTATTAAAGGTGGCTCTCCCATATAGTATGTACACAGTGGGTAGGCGGGGCTAGCCTGAGCTAATATTAAATTCATCTGCGACAAAAACGAACAGTACATCTTACTCCATTAGACTTGAAATGATGACAACCAGGTGGGGAATATCAGGGATACATCCTAAAAACTCTCAATAACTCCATAAAACAATAGCGACTTTTGGTATGCAGAGCTCCACATATGATTGGTATGCAGATCTCCATATATGATTGAAGCACTTCTGAGACAATTCTACGAAATAAATAGGCATAATACAAATGCAGTTTATTATTTGATCAAACATACACATCTCTTTTATGTCATGTAACTCTCAAACCGCTCAGTATTAAATGTAGATAATCCCACCTCAACAGAGCCCTATTAAAGGTGGCTCTCCCCTATGGTATGTACACAGTGCATAGGCAGGGCTAGAGAAGAAGGGGCGTGTTTTTGGCCACATTTTGCAAGTATCCCCAGCTGCGGACTTGCGCTCAATGTTGAGCACAACCCTCGCTGTAGCCTACGCGGCTCAATGTTGACCCTCGCTGTAGCCTACGCGGCTCAATGTTGAGCACAACCCTCCTTGTAGCCTACCGTAAGGCCTGTCTATGGTAGGACCAGAGTGGTATAGAAAAATCTCTGGCTCTAGATAAGACAGGCTAACAGAAAAATGAAAAACGTAGGCTACCGGTTGCAAAGTTTTCCGAGACATGTGTCACACGTTTGCAGTTGGATTGGATAAGCAATGGATAGTTTTTTGTTATTGTATGAAGATCTATGAGTGGTAGCAGCATCATAAAATACCTTGCTCATACTTGCGCATTGTAAGAGCAAGTCGGTTCGATTCAAATGTTCGGTCAAAAATGGACACAGTATTTTACGCATAGATAGCCAAATGCATTAGGGAACTAATGTTTCCAAGTTTTCCATTATAGTTAACCATTCATTACTTCCTCACGACACGTAAGTTTCCGATGGACTGAGTGACTGTTTCGTGTACTATTACAATTCATGTTTCATGCCTATGTACGATTTAATCATTCTCAGCAGTGACCCTGTTTAAACTTGACTCAATCTTGTCTGTTTTGCATGTATCATCTGCAACGGAGCAAATTTTGTTTCGTCGTGTTAACGTTATGTGTTTAGTTTTGTTGCCTATGGTTTAACCATTCGCTCCCCCCAGAAAAATATCAATTCTCAGTCGTGGCCCTAAAAACACGCACAACTTCACAATGGCCATGGAAGAAAGGATTTTCGACCAGGCGTTGCGCTCATAGGCTGAAGCTTAGCAATTAGGGTTGTGCTCAACATTGAGCCCAGCCCACATTGAGGCTGCAAGTCCGCAGCTGGGGGCTACTCACATTTTGCGTGAATAGGGTTCTAAGGGCTAATAACAGAGCCCGTTTATGGTTTATTAAAATTTCTCAGCTAATAAATTGTAGTATCATAATTATTGTCATTGCCTGATCTAATATTAAGTTCATCTGCAATAAAAACGAACAGTAACATCTTACTCCATTAGACTTGAAATGATGACAACCAGTTGGGGAATATCAGGGATACATCCTAAAAACTCTCAATAACTCCATAAAACGATAGCAACTCAGTTTATTAGTACCATTCCACAAATTTTGAATTTGCTTCAGCGTAACAAAAAGTCGGGGATCTCTGCAACTCTCTTTCGTCACTTGTCCCTACCCCTCAGGACGATCTGATTGGTCTGATACAAGTTAGATCAGGATGCCTTCTTCTCTGCCGAGCCTGGCTAGACTCCTGTAGTGGCAAAATTAATTTGCTGCCGCTTGGGGGGTCCAGATTTCTAGGCTAGAGATGATGGCGAAACACATAGGCTTATTCACAATATCTAGGGTGTGTTGTTTGGGCAATGACCACTAGATGGCAGCAGACACCGCTATATATTATTTATTTAAGGTGAATGGAGTATAGATTGGTGTAGGCATCCTGTATAAAAACATTTATTTATGTAACTCTAGGTGCAGATCTCATCATAATTACCTTATCTACAAACCTGAGATGTTTCAACTAAATCCTTCACTGTACTATGATTTTATGACACATTTCCTGTTCCTATGGCAGGATATTTAAATTCATAATATTGCCATTTCCACATATTACAAGATATCAAAAATTCCTTCGCAAGTTAATATCAGCAATGTCTTGGCATCATGTACGCCAAGTTTGACATGAATCCGATGAACCGTCTAGGAGGAGTTTAATATGTGTCCAAACGCATATAAGCCCAATTACCTCACTTCCTGTTGGGTGTGGCTAATGCAATGTATAAAAGTTGTTCAACTTAGTGAGCCCTACAACCCTACCAAATTTGGTGTGTGTAGCTGAAACTATATGCCGAGTACATGACTCCATGACAAAAGGGGGCGCTGTGGAGTCATCTGACCACATCCAGGTCCACGCCCCGGTGAGACTTAAGTGTGACATAGTACTAGTGTATGTATAAAATAAAAATGACTTTTCGTCCAGGCCAACTACCACAAAAATGCTCTGAAAAAGCCTAAAATAATACACATATAACCCCAATTACCTCACTTCCTGTTGGGCGTGGCTAATGCAATGTAATTACAAAGTTGTTTGTCTTGTTGAGCCCTACATACACACCAAATTTGGAGTGTCTAGCTCAAAGTATATGCCAGCTAGGGGATTCCATTCCATTCCATGCCTGGGTCCATGGCTCTAGATTTCTCGAGTGTGTCACATTGGCAGTGTGTGTACCAAATTTCAGGAGTTTTCGTCCATGAGAAGTACCCGAAAAAGGGCAAAACGGTACAGTTTAAGAAAAAAAAAAAAAAAAAAGAATAATCCAAGGAAAACCAATAGGGCTTCACACCGGTTGGTGCGCAAGGCCGTTCCGGCCTCGTGCACCTCGTTGCTCGGGCCCTAATAAACATTAACAACATTAAAAGGAACTACAGAGCATTATTTCAGTCCTCAGGATCTGACTCAGTCCAGTTAGCATCTGCAATGTCACCATGATCATCCTCTTCATGCTGATTTACGCATGTCTGCAGTTTACAGAGGGTTGTGCATTTCAAGCCACATCTCAGGCATTGGCAATCCGGCAGTTTACATTGCCGGCTGCAGTGGATGCATCCCTGCATCCACTGTGTAGTGAGCTGGTCATTTTCATTTTTGCCCCATGGTCAAGTGGGCTTGGGATTTGTGGATGCTGCTGAAGACTTGCTCTCCAGCCTGATAGTTGGCACGCATAGCATGCATGAGGAGGCAGTCCTCACATGGTGGAAGTTGGCTTGATTCACGCTCTCCATGCCGTGTGCAGAAAAGCTGGTATGTATGCTGTATTTATGTGCTCCGTCTTTGTTGATGCTATGTAGAGTTGGCACGTAAATGTTTGTAGCTTCAGGTCCATGGATAGCTCCCAGTCCTGTCCCAGCTCATGAAAAACTGTTTGAAAGACCTCTGATCTCATCATGAGCTTTAAGGCTCTGAGCTTTCCACGGCCTGCAAAGGCACTCACAGTATCACATCCAGTGTATGTGTGCAAGCCGATCAGAGCACTACAGACACCGTCTCCCAGCCGCTGCCGTAGCTTCATGATGTCTAGATACCACACTCTGTTCTTTGTTCCACATTTCTGGAATATGGGATATATCATCAGAAAATGCCAGATAGAGCACCAACACATCAGTGTCATCAGCTACAACTACAACAGCCTTGTAGCCTTCCTCTGCAGCATGTGCTGCATGCAAAATGATTCTTGTGACACGCAACCTCTTCCCATTTATCCTTGGTGATGAGCAAACAGTTTTCCTCACTGGCAACATAGAGCTGCTTATCTTTCAGCTTTTCTCTTAGCTTGGTGGTTTTCCATTCAGTCACCAGGAAACTTACAAGGTTGGCCTTGTTGGTAGAGTAGGTGAGAAACTTTCTCCATTGCTGGATCTGGTGACCTGGTGCAATGTTCCGGAACTGCAATCCTGTGCTGCAACCCCTGCTCTCTCTCTCAGCATTCTTGATTGAGTCATCCCGATATACATCAAAGACTACATCAATTCTCTGGCTTCTGGCCCCTTCATGTAGGATTTGAGTCAAGGCTGAGTCTGCCAGTTGAGAGAAGGTTTGGTCATTCCCCTTCATTTTCTGAACCAGGCTCATCCCATCAATGATGGTAGCAGACGGCTCTGGGATGATCTCCACTGGTAGGACCTGCTTCTCCAGCTCCCGGGCCAGAGCAGCTTTGCTTGTTTTTCGAAGTGTCCCATCTCCATTGGCAAGGGCCCACGGCAATGGTCCTAATGGGTGGGAGAGGACATCACTCATTTTGAGATGACGGCTTTGCCACCAGGACCATGGGGGCGAAGAGCTTTCTGTCTGCCTGCAAAATAACTTTGTTTGGGTTGCTTGTAGAGGGCTTCTTTCGGACATCTGAAAATGTCTTCAGTCTCTTTGTCATTTTATCATGGAACTGGGTCTTTGGAGCTTGGTCTTCAAGTCGGTCCCGGTTACAGTTTTTCTGGATTGCTAAAACACTTGAATTAGATTCTCAAATGCCTGAACACACTTATTGAATGAGCCTCCCTTTTGGCTAAACCATAGACTACTTTCACCTCAGAGGCGGCTATCATAAGACAGCAAGGGAACCTCAGCTTCCCCTAAAATTTCTCCAAAAAGATCGCACTTAAACTATTAATAAAACATGCTAAACGTGTGTCAGTCACTTGTATTGTCTATTAATATCAACACCGTTTCAAACTGTTTCGATTTCGTTGTTCAGAAATGTCATTTCGGGTCTCTAAACTCACGCAAGTTTCGTCATAGGAATCCCATTGACGAGCTGTTGTCCAGCTCCATAGAGGGCCATTGACAACGCTACCCCGCGTTTATTGGCTAATTTGGCAAAAATACGCAAAATACGTCATTTCCAGGGAAGCTCTGTTTCACTGGGGGTCAATGGGAGAGGGCGGGCTCGGACAACTAGCTTCCATTTCATGATTTGACAAGATCCTTCAACCTCTTTGATTGGCATTCTGTCTCTCTCACACTGTTCCTGTTTGGAAGGCTACCGGCTAATAGACAAGCTAAGCAATGTCGAGCCTGTACCAACAACAAATTTACTCTCTCTGTCTGTGTTATCGTTATTAATAATACTTTGCCCATGCCCATGATTTTATTCTCTATTATTTCGTTCATTGATTGATGTACACACGAACACTTTTGATTTTCATCAGTGATTCTTGCCTCTGTCACTACTTAATAGAGCTAGCAAAGATAGCTAATCTTCGTCTGAGATTAGCCAAATTTTCAGGCAAGACTGAGATCTGTAAACAAATGTTGCTATGGTTACTAAGTCCAGCTCTGAAATGAGAACGTAGCAGCTCATCATGAACGAGACAAGAGAAGGGGACCAAAACAGAGTCATGGTACTTTAGAGATGTGTGTTTTGAGGTCAGACATTATTTTAACCTCTTGAAAAAGAGAACCCTATAATATGGCTCCAATAATAAAGCATGTTTAAAGGTATTATTAGGGAATTATTTCTGGTAATTCATTGCAAATTGACTTGGGAGGGTTTTGCATCTGAATAATTTAAATAGTTTAACTATATAGTGTAGCCTATGTTGTCATTCAAATGCAATTAAATTACTACAATTATGCATATTTCAATAGAAAAAATAAACCTGACAATGTGACAGCCCATGACATTAAAAAAACAGAATTAAATAGTTTAAATGAAAAAAAAAAAAAAAAGAAAAAATACCGATCGCGCAATCTGAGCTTCCCCTATCTGAAAAACCAGCAGCCGCCACTGTTTCACCTATAAAGGCACATTTGGCAAAACTCTTTCTCTCTTTTTGCAAAACTCTAAACACATTTTCATACTATAAAGCACATTTTGCATAATAATGCACTTCTTACTTTTATTACTAACCAAACAAGGCAGAAGATAAACAAAATTAAAGCACAGATGTCACTCTATAAACACTACAACTCAAAATTGATAACACTTCCATCTATGTCACAATCAATCTAAGCCAGTTGAGAGTTGAAACAGGTTGATTGCCACAGAGAAGCGTTTTTCTGTATGGAAAGCAGAATTGGAGTGTGTAAAAGGTGATTTAGGCTAGGTTCAGACTGCACTCCAAATCTGATTTTTTGCATATCTGATCAACATCTTATCTCTCTATCGACCCTGTTCACATTGCTTGTCATATCGGATCTCCATGTCAATCACCTACCATATCCACGTGGGTTACTATGGTACCCTAAACCATCATGCCCACAAATAATAAACAAAACCGCGGAGGGCTGAATGTTGGTTGTTTCTCTCTCAGATGGTTAAGTAGGGCCGTAGCACACAGCTACAAGTAACAAGGAAGTATAGATACAGACAGCAAGTCCGGTTAACGCCCTCAAAATGCGTGGGTGGAGTCAGCGTGGGGGATAACAGAGGCCAAATTAACCTTATGGTGAATGGACAAGGTAGAGAAAGTTGCTTAACAATGGTAGATCGCTTAGTAAAATTGAACAAAGTCCATATTATATGTTTGTCCAATTATGACCTGTTTGCCTGCTTGGGTTTAAACTAAAATAAATTTTCCATGACTTTATTATTCCAGTAATATAACACTGACAGAAATGTCATGATCTATCTGCTCCTGTCATAAGTGAAGCAACTTTCAATCACAAGTCAGATTAGCTCCGTTTAGCAAGCTAAAGTTAGCTACATTTACTGTGGTGATGTATGAAGTTGGCTAGTTAGCAAGCTAATGAAGCTAACAAGCATCAACTAATTTGTCCTCAGTAGGCTATCACGTTTGTAGGGGTGTCAAGTTCAGAATTCACATCGGACCATTTGAACATCATTACTACTTTAAAGGTGCCCCGCCACACAAAGCCGTTTTTACCTGTTGCTTTTGGTATAGAATAGTTCTATATGACCTCAAGTTACACAGTGCATGTGAAAATGTAATACTGTCTTCGCTATAGGCAATAGCCCATTAAAAGAAATATGCAAAGAAATTAGGTCAGTTTGAATCCATGGTCAGTGCTACGTAGTATAGACAACGTTACAGCCATTGGCTGACTGAGGAGAATTATCGCCCAATCCATGCTCTCCTGTATTTGACTAAAGCCCGCCCCTTGAAATACTCGCGAAAAAGAAGGAATATCCATGAAATGGTAACAGACAACTTGTCAACTTGACGAATTCAACAGTCTTGGTAAGTGTAATCTGACTGTGGATGTAGGCTAACAGTCGGCTACTCTTGCAATAAGTATCTGATTATGTTGGCTACTGTGACATCCTGACTATGTAGTAAGCTTACCTTTGCAAAGTGGCCGTTTACAATCTGCAAGCTAGGTTGGTGCAGATATCCTCTTTCTCGGTTTCATGATAATATTCCAAGTTTTTTTTTTTTCCGTACCTCGCAATTCGCAAGTAAAACTAATGTAAATATTCGTCCATGTGCTTTACAACGTCGAGCTTCAGCAGCGAATCAGAGCGCAGCAGTGGAAAAAACCCGGAAGAACCGCATGAAATTTTCGAAGGCTATTCCTACAGGCTGCAAACGATCTCATTACGGTCTCCTTGGACCGTTCTCAGTCCAAGTGAAGTAACATACCCTACTTGTAGACCTCAAAGAACAATTTAAATACCCTGTAGTGGTGTGGCATGGCACCTTTAAGGCATTGCTCTCAAAAATGTCTCAAGCTCCCACACTGATTTCAGCTTTGTTTTCCCCCAGAGGGGACACGAGGAGCTGATTTTGGGGGCGTGCCCAGACTTGCTGCCTGTATCTATCAGGGGTGCGTTTCCCGTACAACGATGAATGTTAGCATTCTACCATCAAAGTACGATGTTCGTGGGAACTAGGTAGGTGCTCAGCTATGGGTGTTTCCCAAAAAACGCCTACCAACATGGTAGACTACTATGTAAGTTTCTACCATGTTGGTATGTACCACCATAGTTCCTACGGCTACGACCATGTTTGCAGATGTTTTCGGAAGTGTTCGGAGACAATTCGGGCGCATTCGCGGTAGGAAGCATGCCAGTCCCGTTTATACATTTATGTTGATATAGTCAGTTAATAACGGCGGTTACATGAACCTGTGATCAATATAAGATTCAATTAAGTCATATGCCAAAATTGGTCTAGTTTATCTTCACCTTCGAGTGAAAATACAAGAAATAATAATGACAGGAAATTATATTGGCAAGTAGTCTAATTAGATGTGAGCAACCTTCCTCTACGTGGAGCAGGTGGCCTAGTGGGTTAAGCGCACAGCTTTGCCTCACATTCATTAGAACAGTCGAAGGTTCAATGCCAGGTGATTGTTACAGAATATCTTCTTACTCTGTGTCTAAATTATTATATTTAAAACAATACAAGACAAATAAACTGAAATTATTATCCATTTGCTTGGGCATATTTTACGCATTAGTGCCTATAACAATTCGCCTGTCCTCGCTTGTTCCATGCAATATTATCTTTGCATTTGAACGTCTACCGATTGATAACACTCACATTAACAACGAAACCATCTAATTTCCTAATTGAATAGGCCTGCCATTACACCTGTTATCACCAATAATCACCACCTGGAAACTTTCTCCAAATGAAAATTCTTCCTAAATAATAAAGGAGAGGACAACAGAAACAAATCCCACACACGTTGACAGGTGGTTTTGAACTCGCAGGAATCACCATTATACGCCTCAAATGCGCACTGGCTTATCCATTTACGCCACCAGTCTTCTCAATACACTTTTTATCTCTTGCCTAATTTAAATCATGAAAATACTCAAGGAGACTAACGTGGCCTATAATATTAATAATTAACAGGAAATCACATTGTCAGTATATAACCAAGTCTTACTCATCATTGAAGTGTTTTTAATCAACAATTTCGTTGTCTCCAAATTTACCCAACTATGGTATGTTCAACGCCCTCTGTTGACTACAGTGTTGTAGTAAGATACTAACTTGTTACGGGAGGTGAAGAGCTCTCGTAGGTACGGATCAAGTTACGATGTTGTTTACGATATAGCGCAGGAACCATGATTTCGAGAAACAAGGACATAGTAGCTACGTACATCGTAACATGGAGGTTTCACCTCCATAGTATGGACGAGCATTTTGGGGAACACCTCTCTCGTAGTTTCATGGTTCCCACGATGTTGGTAAGCCCCAGTTAGCCCGTAAATAGCTCGTAAATGTTTGGGAGACGCACCCCAGAGATGGAAGAGTAGCGGTACTCATCTTTATTTCAGTGCATCAATGTAGTCCAACACAGCTGTTAGTTGCCTTTCTGATGCGTGTGTAACCCGCACGACAAGGAAAAGCCTGTGGTTGTGCGGGGACAGTCTAAATCTAAATGATAGGTTCTAAAGACTGGTTAGGTTATAACTAGACCACAACAAATTACTCACCCCAAGCAACACACAACACAAGTTTTAAGGATGGAAAATACAATAAATATTTATTTAGGAAAAATAAGTTAGGAAGAAATAGAATGATTTAATTTGTGCAAATCACAATAATGTAAACAGTATTAAGGTGCAGTTGGTAAAGTTATCAATAAGAGGAATAAATAGAATGTCAATAAGAAGATTTAAGTTGGATTTGTAAGGGTGTAGATAAGAAGAATAAATCTATTGTCTAATAACCTATTTAACCACTTTTCAATTTGTATTGAAAAATCTAGCTTATTTACCTATTTAGGCCTAAATTTTAGGTGTAATAAGATGTAGATTACCCAGGTGTGCAGAAATCAAAACCAGAACCACTCAAAATATAGGCAAGTGATATACTTAACTAGTGCCGGCACTGTAACTCTAAAGAGGCCTAACCAATTAAATAAATAAATAAAATAATAAATAAAACCCCTTTGAGATCTCAGAAAAGAAAAATATAACTAAATAAAAAATAAACCCAAATGAAAATGAGTGCACTCAAAAAGGAAATAAAAAAAAGAAAAGGAAGGTGAGGGGATTAAGGTGTGTGACTCAGGTTGACTCCAACTCAAAGGTGTGTGCGCTCAAGTCCAGTTCAATCCTACCAGAGTCACAGGGGGCAAGGGATTGTGGCAGGTAGCAGACAGTTCAGTCACGAAGATGCAAAGGCGTGCAAGGGGGATGACGATGGTGGTACAGGAAGGATGGGGGTCACAGGGGGGTCTCCAGGATATCCCCAAGTGGATGACGATGAAGGCAGGGGGGTTTTCCAGGTAATCAAAAAACCAGTCTGCACAAAATTGTACAGATTACTATTCCATTCAATAGGCAATTATAATTCTGTTACCATATGACAATCTAATGTACTAGTTGGAAAAATCCAACAATACCCTTAACTGCTTAAAACAGCAGTAGCCTACACAAAACAGTGTGTTAAATAAAAAAGAGAAAACTCCGTCAAATCTCCGTTACTTCACTTACGCTTGGAGATCGACACAGAGAGTTGCTTGGTTGCTAGGAGACCAAGCTAACTGAAAGCTAGGTGGCTACAGTGGTAACGTAACTTTACCTACTCAGTAATAGTAAACATTTAATCATATCTAAAACACCAAAATGATCTTAAACATATTAAATCATAAAATCCAAGTCTTCTCATCTTATCCTGACTGGTTTTAAAAGTATGTCTAATCAATATGCAGATATCAGGATCTGTTAAAAAAAACGTTAGGACTTGCTTAAAATGACTTAGCTTAGCTTAGGATACTCATACATAACGGCATTTGCAGGACGTTAAAATATTAGCTCACCAGGATATCCGTTCACAAAATCAAGATCTCTTGAGGTCTTGATTGTAGTTAATAATCTGAATTAAAATATAATGACTGGCTGGAACTTAATTTCCCTCTAGGGAATAATAAAGTGGATTTGTATTGAATTACAGAATTTTGAGTTTGAAGTATCACTATGACCACTTTTTCTATACATATGTATTCTTGTTCATTACCAAATGTGTGATTTGATGTGATTTGAATTTAGCATGTTGGGAAAGGGCCATGACTCATGTGTGACTATGACAATGAGGTGTATGAAACTATTGTGAAGTTGACTATGGCATTCTGAGCACATGATTTTTGGGTCACCGCGCTATAAAGCTTTAGCACTCTTCTCTCCTTGGAAGATTTGGCCACTGAGAAGGTGAGTGCCGGAGATGGGTTTTGAACCTGCGATCTCATGGTCTTTGCTTTGTGCTCCTAGGCCTGAGCTCACTGAGCTAATGGACCTACAATGTCTTTTCTCTTTCAGTCACCTACTCAAGGTGGTAAGGAATAGGTCCCAAGCCAGGTACAGATTTCATAGTAAGATTAAAGCATTTTGGTAAAGTATTGACCAGCGAAATTTTGTACACTTGCTTGAACTGGACTTGATCATTAACCACATTAAATTTGGTATTGATTGGTCAATGTTGATCAAGGTGGTCTAACTTTATTGCACTATAATATTAATATGAATTGACATATGAAAATTTCATTTGATAATATTCATGAGGCTTGGTCTGAAGATGATCTGTATAAAATTTGATCATGATATGACCAATTTTGTGGCCTGTGATAGTTTACTTTCACTTTGGCTTTTCAGTGAATTTGTGAAAAAACTAAATATTTTTTGACATTAATGGTATTTGAGAAAAGATGCTATTGGATGTAGAGATTAATGTGATCTAAGAATTTGGAGTCTAGGTCAATGTGATCTTGAGATATGGGCTGAAATGGAAATTGCTTTATTATAGCGCCACCTATGGATGCAGTACCTCAGAAATGGGTATCTGAGTAGTGGGGGCAATTTGGGACCAGACCCTAAAGTTTCATGATCCTGGGACTTATGGTTTAGGCTCCAGCATGACTTTTAGCGGAGAAAAATAATAATAATAATAATAATAATAAAAAACGGAACAAAAACAATAGGGTTCCGCGCAGCTTCGCTGCTTGGACCCCTAATAATAATAAAAAACGGAACAAAAACAATAGGGTTCCGCGCAGCTTCGCTGCTTGGACCCCTAATAATAGCATTTTAATCTATTTGAAGTATTAGTTATTATAAAGGAAAATATAAGGAGGTACTGTTTAGAGCTATCGACTCACCTAGAAGAAAGTTTCAAGGGGAACGAGTTGATTGATAGAAGAAGAGAAAGGATCATCTAATTGATTTGAAGAATAATTCAGAAAGTAATTCAGCTATTCACAGATTAGATATCTCTTTGTCTACGTTGAAGTTCATTCATTCGATGATCTGATTTCTTTTGCTGTTATCAAGTGGCAGTTGCCTGAATCCTATTTGAAAACAAAGTTCTTGCGCACGCTCTAGGGACTATGAGAATTCTCAGAGCTGCAGCAAGAGTTAGGGAGCGTCTGAAAAGGGAGTGGGTTACACGTGGTTGAAAACTTTCACTGATGTTGCCTTCCACACGCAAGGTAAACCTTGCTTTCCACACGCGAGGTAGCCTAATCTCCAGGTCATATGCAACTTGCGGTAAATCCATAACGCGCACTGACACGTTGTTATAGCAAACGATACTGTTTTTTAAAAGGAGAATTACTATTGATCTCTCACTTCCGTCCATCAGCATTCCACGTGTTGATGTTTGTGTCACGTGACAAATTACGCAAGTGACACGGTGAAATCTTATCCCATGTGGAAAAGCTGTTCAGATCGCACCATATCCGATATGAATCGCAATTGACACCAGATAGGTATGTAGGGCGTAACGGATTTGGAAAAATCCGAATTCATGTGGTTTTCTGCTGTTCAGACCACTTGAAATCAATTCTAGATAGGCCTACAATCTGGATATGCAAAAATCGGATTTGGGATGCCAATCTGAACGAGGCCCAAGAGTAATGATACAGTACAGAAATGCAACAATGAAAATCAAGCAAATGTGATTGTCATCAAGTTGTTACTATATGAAGTGGCTTTCAGTATGCAGTATTTCACTATGTGAAGTCATATTTGGATGAAGAATTTACATAAAGGCATTCATTTTGAATATTTCATTGTCAAATTTTGCATTTACTGCTTTACAAATAATGAGTATTCCCTCTCTGGAGTTACATATCCTGAGTGCTGTGTTATTTATTTTGTCATGTAGTGTCTAATGACTGCTATGAGGTGTTAAAAGTTTTGAGTGGCCTGAGAACACTTTTGAGGTGATTATTTAGTTTTGAGCACAGTTTCAACAGTTTTGAGGTGTTTGAGATGCTTTTGCAAGAAAATAAATCAAGGGTTTTGTGAATCTTGTTTGAAAATTAGGAATTGTGTTTAGAGTTTTGAGAAAATGAGAGGAGGTTTCAGGAAATGTGTTTTAGCAATTGTGAAATACTGTAAATGCCTCATATGCTTCTGTGCCAATCTTGTGAGCACTAAGGAGGTCTCCTACTATATCTGGAGCAGGAAAGGTACCTGTTGAAATGCTGACAAACTCACTTTGTCTAGTGTCAAAAGGGTTCATCCAGTCATCTTCAAGCAGCGACTGTGTGAATTTCACAGTGAACTTCCCAATGTTAGCGAATTTCTCAAGGGCAAAGCTAGCTGGGCGATTAGATTGATAGGTTAAAAATAATCTGTTATCCTTATGGTTTGCTTATTATAATTATTGTTGTGATTTTGTTTATTGCTTTCCTCCTGAGTTTGATTTGAATTAATAACAGATAATCCTAATAATAAAGTCATCAACAAAGCAAAATTCGCTTGGGGCCAAGCTAACTGGGGAACCACAGCGACTTTGCAGAGACAAGCAAACTGGGTCACCAGAATGAATAAAAATGATGGGAAATGTATTAGAATCACCAAACTAATCACCATTAGTTTTCACCATTGCCTGCGAAACTGCCAGGGCTTTACATTTTGCAGACGAGCAAGGGGACGTGCACACCCACAAATCCCTCTTTTCGTGCAGTGATTCAAACTGCGTTTGGTAGGTCTCACTTAGGACTCTGAGGATGTTACTGTTCATCTTTGTAACTTTAAAACTATGACTGTTTAAACTTTTTTCTTAAAACCTTTCCCCATAGACTAAACATTGAGCTCAGCCAGATCGAGTGGGTGACATCACAATGGGGCCACTAGCCAATCATCTACCGCAGGGCTATTCAATTGGCGGCCCGTGGGCCACATCCGGCCCGCACGCGGCCCAGATGCGGCCGAAGTGATTCATCACCTTTAAAACTAAAATATCGTCATCAGTCTCCAAAGCTTAATAAATACCTTATAATTTGCAGAATATTAATAAATAGATATGTCCCCAAACTACGTCAATTTAAGTGGCATTAATATATTAGGAAATATTTTTTAAGGTATTTTCCACTGTTCATTCTCTATGGCGATTCTAAGCAAGTACATGTAATTCCGGTTTTGGCCACCAGAGGATTTTGGCGCTGTTGCGCAGCCTTTTTATTTATTTTTTGAGCCGGTTTGGTCTATTGATGCAGCATTTCCTCTTATGACAACTGTACTTATATTAGAGTCCTTGCGTGTTTATGTGTTATTTTTAATTTTTCTTTTAGCCTACCTGTTGGAGTGCAAAATAAGTTATGTAATAGGACATTTAGGGATGAATAATTAACTTTAAAAACAAAGTTATGGTATTAAAATAGGCCTATTCTGTTCTGGTAATTGAAAAACGTAAATTTTGTAAATAAATACTTTGTAGCTATTGTTAACATGCAAAGTTATTGTTAAAACAAAGCAAATATGCATTTTTAATCAATGTGTTGCGATTTGATTAGGCCTATTTGAAAATAGAGACCGCGAAAAGTTTGCGGCCCCGCTCAAGTTCTTGGATTCTAAATGTGGCCCCCTTAGAAAACTAATTGAATAGCCCTGATCTACTGTATGCACCTGGCATTAACCAATCAGTGATCAGATTTGGCCAGCTGTTCCAACTCATTTTTTAAATGATGGGACATTTAAACTCCTTCTACTCTATTCAATTGTTCAACCATTCCAACTGTCTGTTGTCATCAGCTATGACTCCTGTCAACAGCAGTCTTTCAGTGACGTGATAAAGGGAGCACGAACAATTCAAACTGATGGGCAAGAGGTGGAGGCAAGCATATAACAACACCAATGGACGGCACGGAGAAAAGTGCATATTGTAGTGGTTTGGAGCCGGTATGTAGGGAAAAATATAAGGAATTAGTAGGGAAATACATCGGACGTGATCCATACTTGATGAAAATGTCAGAATTTTCTCAAGAGCGGAAAGATTTGCCGACAATCGAGGCTTTGGGCATTACGAACTACGGCGTTGTTCTGAGAGTTTTTTTTCTCCGATATCTCACAGCCGCCTGTAAACTTCCGCTGTACGCTTAGCTGTAGACTTTTCACAAGCTGAGCAACTCTTCACGTTCAAACGTACAGCGGAAGTTTATAGGCGGCTGTGAGATGTCGGAGAAAATAGTTCCAGGATTTTCAAAATGCTAAATAAAACACGACAGGAATGGTTTTTCACGGCGAGAATTGTTTTGCATGCCCATATAACAGCACTGATGACTCGGTGAGTAGCATATTTGAAAATAACAATGTTTTAGGTGGTTTTAGGGAACATTGTCAGACATGCACAAAGCTAGCCTGTCTGAAGCAGGAAGGGGGGTTCTGAAATAGCCGTATACTCGAGACAGGACCAATCATCCAAATTTTGGTGTCAATCGTTCTATTGCACCCTAGACACTCTAGAAAAGGGGCTAAATGTGTTAAAAACCGAACCTATCCTTTAATTAATTGATACTAATCAATTTAGCTATGTCATGTGGTTCAAACTTCTCAACTACTTAACTTCCAAACAACATAATCACAACTGATATTTAGCCTGGAGACCCATAGGCCTACAATTTCTCATAGCTGAAGCGTAGTTTACGATTGTCCAGAGTTGTTTATTGGGCGCTGTGACGGAGTGCCGCCACTATGGTTGAGTATGCGCTTTGACTGCCATACCAACGAGCCTGGCTCTTGGGCGTTGCGGTCAAGTTGCACGTTTTGCACCCCGGAGACCTGGGTTCGAGACCGGGTGGGGTCACTGTTCTCTCCCTTCGCTACAGGCGCTATGAATGTCTATCACATACCTGCAAACTTGTCACCTTTCGGCGAAATTCGCCGTTTTGAGCTCAAAATATGTCATTTACGTGAATCGTGTAAATCCGAAGAGTTTTTTTTTGAGGGGGGGGGGGGGGGTTGACGGCCGGCCGGCCGACCGACCGACCATGGACTTATATTATAGCTGTAGAGAGTACATATGACAGGGAGCGAGTTTTTTTTCCCCACCGCATTGGTCCAGTCTGGAGGCAGACAGGCGCACCTGTAACAACGCGCCAAAGCAGCCATGGAATCATCTTCCATTCTCAGTGCTGCCATCAAAACGTAGCAAAATGACACAATTTAGCGCTATTTTAAAAGAGAAACAAAGACGGAAACTCATCGTTTTGATGCTATTATGATAGACGGTGGCTTTGCAAATGTCGTTGTAGCCTACAGTTAGATTGCCGTTTTAATCAGCCAAATATGAGCTATGTCATCGCCGGTATCGTTAGGCTACTTTTGTATAGGCAACGGTAATGGAAGAAAAGCGCAGTTTAAAGCAAACGGCAGGCCTATTAACTTCATCTAAATGGTCGAGTTATAGCCGTTATAGGCTACAGAGGGTTAGAAAACTTTTTTTCTAAAACCTGCGCACCATCCTCACAGTTTTCACTCTTCAAATGGTTCACGTGTATCTTCCCTGGCTGGCTTCACCGCTTAGCCTAAATGGGATTATTTTATTAGCTTAGAAACCTAGACGTAGGCTACTCTTCTTGTGATAGCAGAGCCCATTTATTAAAATTTATCTGGTGATAGTCTCTGGTATTATCTTAGACGGAGGAGGAGCTCAATATGGAAGCCCATTTCTGCCACATTAAAAAAGCAATCTGGGTCAAATAGGCTACTATGAGGCCTTTGTAGAAAATAATGTTAATCCTATTGCTATTTCATTTATATGGAAAAACATTGAAAATATAAATATATTATATAAATATATTTATATTTATATAATAGGCATATTTATATAAATGTATTTATATTTATATAACATTTATAGCCAACACTACTCCATGCAATGTACCACAATTAATTAATTTTTAATTTATTAATTTACCCCCACCACCCCGCGCACTCGCGCAACGGTTTGTCACCTTTTTCAACCCTTATGAGTTTGCAGGTATGCTATCAGTTTGTCTGTATGTACAGTACAGACCAAAAGTTTGGACACACTTTCCCATTAAATTATTTACTTTATTTTCATGACTGTTGCCTTCAGTGACAATCTACAAAATAAACAAACTTATGAATGAACACGTGGCATTATGTACTTAATAAAAAAAAAGTGTGAGATAACTGAAAACATGTTTTATATTCTTGTTTCATCGAAGTATCCTTTTTTTGTTTTGATAACAGCTTTGTCCTCTTTTTATTTTTTGGATGAGCTTCAAGAAGTAGTCACCTGAAATGGTTTTCCAACTGTCTTGAAGAGTTATTCATTCCCAGAGATGCTAAGAACTTGTCGATCTTTTGCCTTCACTCTGCGGTCCAGCTCACCCCAAACCATCTTGATCGGGTTCAGGTCCAAAAGTATCTCATAACCTCACACTTTTTTTGTTAAGCACATAATTTCCTATGTGTTCATTCATAATTTTGATGCTTTTAGTGAGAATGTACAATAGAAATTGTCCTGGAAATAAATGAATCGCATTGAATGAGGGGGTGTGTCCAAACTTTTGGTCTGTACTGTAGCTCAGGGCCAGTACCTTCCCATCCCTTTTTGTTCTGTGATTGGATACCTAAAGCAGGGGAGAAAATCACCCTGGTGAAGTTTTTTTCATTAGGCATCTGATTTTTTCTAAGCCTAAACATAATGTTTATCAATGCACAGAAAAAGTTCAAAAGAAACACATGAAAATACCACAAACAAGCCTATAAGTGAACAAGTAGGCCTATGCATAGACACATTCATGCAACCATTATTCTAGTTCACCCCAGACAATTTGTCTGATGAAGCCTTGCAACGAAGAACCATTTAAAGTCCATATTTCCAAATTTTGAATACAAATATTTTTTAACACATATTCAATTCAATTCAATTTTATTTGTAGAGCGCTCAAATACAGTGCATTGTCTCGCGGCGCTTTACAGACAGTACGGGAAGCATCCATGAGAATCAGGGGCAAGGAAAAACTCCCTTCGCTTTGTAAATAATTTGTTTTGTAGGAAGAAACCTTGGGCAGATTCACGCCTCATGGACTCAGCCTACCTGCCTGGGGCCTAATAAAGTATCCGTAAAGTCTGATGCATAGATTGACCATGGTTAACACAAAACAGTATGTAGTCAGAGATTATATACACATAGTTTGTGTGACAGTCAGGGCCAAGGGATGGAGTCAGTAGTTGGAGTGTGGGATTAGTCAGTAGTTGGAGTGGGATTAGAGTTCATTGGGTGTTGGTCGCCATCTAGGTAGTGGTCATCAGGGGGCCATCAGGCCAGTTCCATCATGGGCCTCAGAGAAAAGGGGAGGATGGTTCTGGTGTGTGGCTCCGGAGTGGTTGGTCAGCATCCGTAGTGGGGTAGGGTTGGTGGCAGGGAGGTACGGGAGGTTCATCACTCAGCCAGTGCGTCAGGGCAGAGGAGGCAAGAGAAACAAAAAGAAACAGAAACAAGAGGATTAGGCCAGTCTAGGAGGATATCACTTCATGATATGTGTCATATAATCTAGCTAGAGTGAGGAGAGGGAGAGAGAGAGGAGAAAGAGGGTTGTACAGGATGGCAAGTGTGCAGAAGGTGGCAGCACTAGGCTATCGCAGCATAACTAAGGTATGGTACATGGCATCTCACCAACCCAGAAGGGGTGGGTCAGTGGCCGCCTTGGAAAAACAGCAGAGGTAGCCCTCCCAGGAAAGCCCAAGAGGAGTGGTGATATGCCATGGCCCACTCCTAATTTAGGAAATGTCAAAAAGGAAGGTTTTAAGTCTAGATTTAAAGGTATTGAGAGTGTCCGCTTCGCGAATGTAGGGAGGAATAGAATTCCATAGAAGAGGTGCTCGATAGGCAAAAGCTCTTCTCCCAATTGTAGTTTTAGATATGGTCACTTTTTCAAGGAGACCAGCATTTTGAGATCTCAGAGGTCTAGCTGGATGGTATGGAACAAGTAAATCTGTAATATATGCAGGAGCTAAGCCATTAAGTGCCTTATACGTCATGAGGAGGATTTTGAAGTCAATTCGACTTTTGACAGGAAGCCAGTGTAGAGATGCCAAAGCAGACCAGAAGTTACATGTATCTGTTCATTCATTTTAATAGGCTCGATAGGTCCGTATGCTAATGCGGAAGAGGGCGCGACTTTGGCTCCCTATTGCGACATCATACAATTTAGGCTACAATTGACCTGTCCTTTCTATCTTATATAGCTTAATTTATATAGCAAAGACCCCTGTGCATGATGTAAAACAACAACAATAAAAGGCTGAAAAAGTAAAGAGATTTTGAGCACATTAACACATCAAACACCTCACATAAAATCTTTTGGACACAAAATGCAGAAATGTCATTTTGCTGCCAACTCACAGCTGGTAGCCAAATCTGTGAGGGATGATAACTATCATCCATTAACATCCACATCAGTACAAATCTATAGCACTAACACCTGAGTTTCTTGAATGTGACAACCTTATTTAATCTGGTGGTTTGACCAATGTGTAACTTATTGACATGTTGATTGATGAATATTTTACATGTCACCATTTTGGAAGCCTCCCAATTGGCTGAAAAATGCAGGGGAGAGATTTTTAGAATGCCCTGGGTGGCCTGGCAGAAAGGATCTCTTAGGATGTCTATTGATAGCTGTAGCCAAAGTGTAGTGTTAAGTCACATAAAAAGTGTTACAACATTTTTAAAATTTTCTGCATTTCTGCATCTAATTTCTCTATTTTAACCTTTAGTTATCGTATTGGTGATTAGGAACATGTTTCGACTATTGCTGATGGTAATAAACTACATTTAAAATGCAATCAACTCAGTTGATAAAACATCCCCAGCTGCCAAAAGGATCATAACCTGTCATCCACTCATGTCAGTGAAATCTGCACCTAAGTTCACTGCCATGAGTTCTGTATGCCAACACATAAACTGTTTTGCACTTTGATATAGATAGCCTGCTTGGCATCTGGGGGTCTTTAACCAAGCAATATCAGCATTTTTGTCACCTTTTCAACATTAAGTCTACATGACCTGCCATTTTGGAACTCGAGTCAGCAAACTCTCCAGTAGTATGATCTCATATTTAATTAAAACACCCAAGCCATTTCCTTATTCTTCAGATATGGATGTTAGGTGATGTCTTGCACCTGTCTGATATTAGATCAGATGTCTGCTACACACAGTCTGTCTAAATGCAGGTCTTGAGTTGTCACAGTTCCTCTGTCCACTGTCAGTGGAATACCAAGATCAATAGTCCAGTTATACACACTGTTTCCATTTGTCTTAGCACACACTTAGTTGTGAATCAAACATGAGCTCAGAAAAATGCCCTGTTGATTGATGTTTGTAATTCAAGATCAACTTTCTGGTAGAAGAACATCACTGACATATGACTATGTTGAATGGGTGCCATTTACCACTCAAGGGTTAAGTAAATGTGATGACACACAAAACATCACAGAATGATTTACTGAGATGTTTAAGTGCTCAGAAGGAAGCATGGCATTTCCTCCTCTATCATAAACACAACACAGCACCACATAAAGAATCTATCAAAAGTATTAAATAGTGTGTGTGAATGGAAAGGAAAGGAATGTATCTCTTAAATGTCCTGCCAAAATAATAAAAAAAATCATCTATATTTATCTTTTTTTTTTTTTTAAGAAATAACGCTGATAAAACTACAACTTTTCATTTCAGAATAATAACCACAAACTAACAACACTCGTTAACACTGTTAAAATGCAAACTATAGTATTACCTGTATTCAATTGAAGATTTTATCTAATTGAAATAGATTTAGATAGATTTACAGATGTAAAATAAGATGTTTTAACAGGATGTATATTGTATACCTACACAATATTTTTATATGAATCAGACACTATCACTAGAGAGACAGAATCAGCATGTGTGTAGCCTACATGCCATTTGGGAATACAAATATTCCTGTCATCAGGCGCTCTCTCTCTCTCTCTCTCTCTCTCTCTCTCTCTCTCTCTCTCTCTCTCTCTCTCTCTCTCTCTCTCTCTCTCAGAGAGGGAGAGAAAGAGGGAGACAGAGCAAACTTGACGTGATGTTTAAATATAATGAACCACTTCAATCTTGCCTTATGTGGATTCTGCCTATTTTGCAGACAGTCACAATATAAGGACCCGTCAGAACCCAGAATGAGTGCACAGAGCAACAGGGGGATCCACTGCGACGTAAGTTGTCACTCATGCATGACTTGTTAGGGTCAGGTTGTGGAGCTGGGATGGCTGTATTGTATACTGTATGCCTGTGACAGACAGAGAGTTGAATTGGCTTAGAGCTAAAACTGAACTTTTTTCACTACTTTAAAGGGACCGTGATTAACATTGCATGAAATACTTAGCATATAACCTGAGAGTACAAGAGCACAAGAACTTTTTACTTTTTATGTAAACTAATTTAGAGTATTCTTTCTTCCATAATTTTAGAGTTTTTGAAGGTTGTGGAAATTTCATCTTGTCCAGGGGGAGGAAACAAGTAAGTCTATCAGATTTTTTTTATTTATTTATTTATTTTTTTTACATAAAGGCAATTTAGCATCTACATTGGTAATAGTTAAACAAATGTTCACACAATGTTTGGTTTCTATATTGGCTGTTACCATATGCAATATTTGTTTCTGGAAGACAGAATTCTGAATGGTGGCTAACATTCCTTGCCCTTTTTGTTGTAGTAAGGTACCTCATCTATTTAGGTTCATTTATGACCTGTGACCAAATCAGCTATATTACAGCCAGATGAACACTGTGTTTCTGCAAAAAGTAGAATTTCTTGAATTGCATATTTGTTAATTTGGTTACTTTACAATATAGTTTTAACCAAATACTAACTAATTTTTAAAACAAATTTGCTGTATAGTTCAACTTGTGTGTGATGTGCAAACTAATTGGAATCTCACAAATCTGTGGTTCCAAATTACAAACTACACTCCCAGTGTACAGTTCCAGTGTACAGTTTCTTTGTTCAGGATTCTGTATTGAGCTCACCCGAGTCAGTTGTACAAGAGATGTAAAGGTACAACTTACTGTGTATTCTGACAGAACCTTTCAGGCCAACTGAACTTTCTTTCATCCTTTGTTCAACACAAGTGAACTCACCTCACGTAATTCTTTTTCCTTGAGGTTTCTTGCCTTATGTCAAAACCAAAAAAAAAAAACTGTCTTCTAATTTATATTCTCTTTTCTCAGAAGAAAAAAAAAACTCATGTTAATTTGATAACTGATGGCAGGATTGAACAAATCCAATGATGAATTATGTTGGAGTCTATAACTGTATTTTTTGCATTACATAATTTTGAGATACATCATCCTTTCCAACAGTAAACCGCAACCATGGGGGATGCGGAAATGGCCATTTATGGCAAGGCTGCCATTTACCTCCGTAAGCCTGAGAAGGAGAGAATTGAGGCCCAGACCAAGCCCTTTGATGCAAAATCAGCTTGCTATGTGGCTGACAAGGAGGATCTGTACGTGAAGGGTACAATCAAGAAAAGAGATGGCGGCAAAGTCGTTGTTGAAGTACTTGAGACCAAGGAGGTGTGTATAAAACTCAGATTTGAGCTCATAAAACAATAATGTTCCTTTTTCTCTTATGAAGAATTTAATTTGTGACCACTAAAATCTATGTCTCCTGCCTCAGGAAAGGACAGTTAAGGAGGATGATGTCTCACCAATGAATCCTCCCAAGTTTGACAAAATTGAGGACATGGCCATGATGACCCACCTCAATGAAGCCTCTGTCCTGTATAACCTCAAAGAGCGTTATGCAGCATGGATGATCTACGTAAGCATTATAGAGTACTAAAATTATAATGTGTAATACAGAAAACTGGAAAACCAATGCTTGCGCTCTTTTGTTTCAGACCTACTCTGGGCTTTTCTGCGTCACTGTGAACCCCTACAAGTGGCTCCCAGTGTACGACCCAGAAGTGGTGTCTGCCTACAGAGGCAAGAAGCGCATGGAGGCTCCACCCCACATCTTCTCTGTCTCTGACAATGCCTACCAGTTCATGCTCCAAGGTAAACTCTTCCTTTTACAAGCTATTGCACAATTATCTTTGAATTACATAGGCCTATACTGTACGTGATCTCTGTATGTAATATCTCGATTTTGGCACACAGACAGGGAAAACCAGTCCGTCCTCATTACGTAAGTGCCAACTTAACATTATTATTATTATGTATTTATTTATTTATTATATATTATTATTTATTATAATATATTGTAATCATTTCAATCATGATAATATCCTCCTTGGGTGACAGTGGAGAATCCGGTGCAGGAAAGACTGTGAACACCAAACGTGTCATCCAGTACTTTGCAACAATTGCCGTTGCTGGTGGCAAAAAAGAGGAAAAACCACAGGCAGCTGGAAAAATCCAGGTAATATCAAAATAATAGTCTTTAACATGTTTCAAAGGATTTAATAAAAATATAGCATAACAACTATGTTTTGTCCATGTGAAGGGCTCTCTGGAAGACCAAATTATTGCTGCCAACCCACTGCTGGAGGCTTATGGTAATGCCAAGACTGTGAGAAATGACAACTCCTCCCGTTTCGTAAGTTATTACCTCCTCTTTAAATGATTCCCTTTTGTAGTTTATCCAATGGAAAGCTGGTTTTAAGATACTATGTCTTTGACAGGGTAAATTCATCAGAATTCACTTTGGCACAACTGGAAAACTGGCTAGTGCTGATATTGAGACTTGTAAGTACAAAAAACTTCATTTAATAAAAAAAATGTAGATTGACAGTTATTAGAATAATGTGAATAGAAACAGATAATAGATAAATGTAGAATTTCACATTCTACCAACTTACCAACAGACCTGCTGGAAAAATCTAGAGTGACATTCCAGCTTCCTGATGAGAGAGGCTATCACATCTTCTACCAGATGATGACCAACCACAAGCCTGAGCTGATTGGTAGGGTTTACACTTACCTCTGGTTATGAAATCATGTTGATAGCTGAGTTATATTTATAGAATGTATGTTGTAATAATGTGTATTTATTCCCTACAGAAATGTCTCTCATCACAACCAACCCCTATGACTTCCCCATGTGCAGTCAGGGCCAGATCACTGTAGCCAGCATTGATGACAAAGAGGAGCTGGTGGCCACAGATGTAAGATATTCATAGTTGCCTGTCAATACAAAACGTCATTAATCTTATGTCATAGATGTGGTGAATTATTTCAAACATTTACTTATTGAATTTGTCATTTCAGACTGCCATTGACATCCTGGGTTTCAGTGGGGAAGAGAAAGTCACCATTTACAAGCTGACTGGTGCTGTGCTCCATCATGGCAACATGAAATTCAAGCAGAAGCAGCGTGAGGAGCAGGCTGAGCCTGATGGCACTGAGGGTAGGTTACAACTGAACATAGATTTGCTCTATGACAACATTATTACAGCACTACTGAATAAGCAATTACATTAAAATTTGTGGATTTGTTGTAAAATGGCAAATGTCACTAAGAAACAACATTTAATTATCTATAGATGCTGACAAAGTTGCATACCTCTTGGGCCTGAACTCTGCTGACATGCTGAAGGGTTTGTGCTACCCAAGAGTGAAGGTTGGAAATGAGTTTGTCACCAAGGGTCAGACTGTGCCACAGGTCCTGAACTCTGTGTCAGCCTTGTCTAAGTCTATCTATGAGAGGATGTTCTTGTGGATGGTCATCCGTATCAACCAGATGTTGGACACAAAACAGCCAAGACAGTTCTTCATTGGAGTGCTGGATATTGCTGGCTTTGAGATTTTTGATGTGAGGACAACTTATTATGATGCTTCACCTTCAAACGGTGTTTTTTCAACAGACAGATGAAAACTTTAATCATGTATAATTTTCCCATCTCAGTACAACAGCATGGAACAGCTATGCATCAACTTCACCAACGAGAAACTGCAACAGTTCTTCAACCACCACATGTTCGTTCTGGAGCAAGAAGAGTACAAGAAAGAGGGCATTGACTGGGAGTTCATTGACTTTGGCATGGACTTGGCTGCTTGCATTGAGCTTATTGAAAAGGTGATTATTTTCAATGATTTAGCCATTTCATAAACAATATTTTATGAAATCATTTAATGCCAGAGATAATGTTTTGTTTATTAATTGTATTATTTTGAACAGCCCATGGGTATTTTTGCCATCCTTGAAGAGGAGTGCATGTTCCCCAAGGCCTCTGACACCACTTTCAAGAACAAGCTGTATGATCAGCATCTTGGCAAGAACAATGCCTTCCAGAAGCCCAAGCCTGCCAAAGGCAAGGCTGAGGCCCACTTCTCCCTGGTGCACTATGCTGGCACTGTGGACTACAACATCTGTGGCTGGCTGGACAAGAACAAGGACCCACTGAATGAATCTGTGGTGCAGCTGTACCAGAAGTCAGGAGTGAAACTGCTGCCTGTTCTGTACCCACCTGTTGTGGAGGGTAACTAATTTTCAACACATAAAAATGACCACAGTATGATTTATTAATATTTCTCTCATTGTCTTTCCCTGTCTCCACGGACAATTTAATTCATCTCTTCATTTACTAATTTGCTCTCCTTCAAAAATGTTGTCGATCTGCAGAGGCTGGTGGTGGTGGTAAGAAGGGTGGCAAGAAGAAGGGTGGCTCCATGCAGACTGTGTCCTCTCAGTTCAGAGTATGTACTGTATCTTTAACCAGTAATAAACAATCATCCTGAAGCAAGGTAATGTGACATCCAACTGCATTCTTATCTTAACAGGAGAACTTGGGCAAACTGATGACCAACTTGAGGAGCACCCACCCTCACTTTGTACGTTGCCTGATTCCGAATGAAATTAAGAAACCAGGTACACTTTTGGATGTGAATAAAGATATGGTCATTGTTCTGAGGATTTTATTAGGTTGAAAACTGACATGTCTTTTTTTAACAGGTCTTATGCAGAATTTCCTGGTAATCCACCAGCTCAGGTGTAATGGTGTGCTGGAGGGTATCAGAATCTGCAGAAAGGGTTTCCCTAGCAGAATCCTTTATGGTGACTTCAAGCAGAGGTAAACTGTGAATTCAAATAAAGCATGTTAGATAGTGAAATAATATGTGTCTGATGGGGGAAATATCTTTATCATATCTAGATACAAGGTGCTGAATGCCAGTGTCATCCCTGAGGGTCAGTTCATTGACAACAAAAAGGCTGCTGAGAAGCTCATGGGATCCATTGATGTTGATCACACCCAGTACAGATTTGGACACACTAAGGTACAGAAGCAACATTAAAATATTTTATCTTTTGGTAGTTTTTAGTTAGTTTTGTAAGGTATACATATATTTCCATTTCTCTAAGGTGTTCTTTAAAGCTGGTCTGCTGGGTACCCTTGAGGAGATGCGAGATGAGAAACTGGCTTCTCTGGTCACAATGACCCAGGCTGCCTGCCGTGGTTTTCTGATGAGGAGGGAGTTTGTCAAGATGATGGAAAGAAGGTATTTCCTTTTAAATTTCCAACTACAATAAATACTCACAATATTAAAAACAAAAAATGAACATCGATATACTTTAAATATCAACACTTCCCTTGGCACGCAAATCTTAACATGAGTATGGTTTGTCTGATAGAATCCTTCTGGTACTTTAGGTGAGAATGCCATTTAGTTACAACCCATCAATCAACCTCTCTTCAATGGATGCTATATCCAACAGCCAATGTATAATTGTTCACTACCTTTAGAATGCAGAAATATATGCTAAGATATTAAAACAGAAGTTTGCAATGCATTTACTGTAAACATTCAGAGAAGTATTAGTTGGAGTACTGATTATCATACTGCTTCTTGTCATAGGGAGGCAATCTACACCATTCAGTGGAATGTGCGCTCCTTCATGAATGTGAAACATTGGCCATGGATGAAGGTTTACTACAAGATCAAGCCTCTGCTGAAGAGCGCTGAGACTGAGAAGGAGCTGGTCACCCTAAAGGAGGATTATGAGAAAATCAAGGCAGCCCATGCCAAAGCAGAGGCCAAGAAGAAGGAACTCGAGGAGAAAATGGTGGCTCTAGTGCAAGAGAGGAATGACCTGCAGCTCCAAGTGTCATCAGTATGGCCACCCTCGATTCACAATAGTGCAATTTCATTATAATTATGTTTATGTTTAGTTAGTCAATGCTAGACCCACAATAATGAAGTACAGTTAATAATTCCGTCTACACTACAGAATAAAGGAAGACAACAACAACATATTCTACTTCACAGTTATTCATACACATTGAGCAGACAACTTTTTACAAAATGACTTACATTATGTCAATTACTTAAGGGCCAGTCTTCCTTAGAGACAAAATTAGGGTTAAGTGAAACCAACAATATCTATTTGTCGTACCTACAGTACAATTTCCAGGCTATAATCATGCTATAGGTTCCTTAACATAAATTGCAAAAATGTTAAGCTTTAGCCTTATACCTCTTACAGGGATCTGAAAACCTGTCAGATGCTGAGGAGAGGTGTGAGGGTCTGATCAAGAGTAAGATCCAGCTCGAGGCCAAACTCAAAGAGACAACAGAGAGACTGGAGGATGAAGAGGAAATGAATGCTGAGCTGACTGCCAAGAAGAGGAAACTGGAGGATGAGTGCTCTGAGCTCAAGAAAGACATTGATGATCTGGAGTTGACCTTGGCCAAAGTGGAGAAGGAGAAGCATGCCACTGAGAACAAGGTTTAAATTCAGATGAAAACAGCACAATACTGTAGCCTGGCGAATGCCAAACTAAAATCACAAGTGATATTTAGTCTGGGGACCTACCTATTGCATTTCTCGTAGCGGAAGCATCGTTTACAATTGTCCATTTTGTCCGTTTATTGGGCGCTACGAATGTCTATCATAGCGTCTGTACATACCTCGGAGCCAATACCAGAGCCAGCACGTGACGTAAAATGCAATCGAGGGCTGTACAAATCCCTTTTTGTTCTGCAATTGGATACCGAAAGCAGGCGAGAAAAACGGCCATGGTCACCATGCTCCTCTGCAGAGTGACATGAAATAAGCGCGCAAAGGAGCATGGGAATTCCCAGGCTAACAATACTGTGTATGTACCAGAAACTCTTCATGGCACACTCTTGATATTGCTACGACACTTCCTATGTGCAGGTCAAGAACCTGACAGAGGAGATGGCTGCTCAAGATGAGTCTATTGGCAAGCTAACTAAGGAGAAGAAAGCCCTCCAAGAGGCCCACCAGCAGACTCTTGATGACCTTCAGGCAGAGGAAGACAAAGTTAACACTCTGACCAAAGCCAAGACTAAGCTTGAACAGCAAGTGGATGATGTGAGTAAAGGGCACGATAGTGACATTGAATGCTTGTCACTTACTGTACTCGATGCTTCAGGTACATTTTGCCACTCAATCTGCAGCTTGAGGGTTCCCTGGAGCAAGAAAAGAAGCTCCGCATGGACCTTGAGAGAGCCAAGAGAAAGCTTGAGGGTGATCTAAAGTTGTCCCAGGAGAACATCATGGATCTGGAGAACGACAAGCAGCAGTCTGAGGAAAAGCTGAAGAAGTAATACAACATTCCTAATAGCACTTCACATTATCCATGCAGACATGTAAACAGCATTTCTTATTGATTACCTTTTACTTAACTGCAATATAGGAAGGACTTTGAAACAAGTCAACTTCTTGGCAAGATTGAAGATGAACAATCATTGGGTGCTCAGCTTCAGAAGAAGATCAAGGAGCTCCAGGTTAGCAGTGTTAAATATGGTGTATTATTCTCTGTCTTATATTTTCAGTTTTAAATAACACATTTTAACAATTAATAGGCCCGCATTGAGGAAGTGGAGGAAGAGATTGAGGCTGAACGTGCTGCTCGTGCCAAGGTGGAGAAGCAGAGAGCTGATCTATCCAGGGAACTTGAGGAGATCAGTGAGAGGCTTGAGGAGGCTGGTGGTGCCACTGCTGCTCAAATTGAGATGAACAAGAAACGTGAGGCTGAGTTCCAGAAACTGCGTCGTGACCTTGAAGAGTCCACCCTGCAGCATGAAGCAACTGCTGCTGCTCTTCGCAAAAAGCAGGCTGATAGTGTAGCTGAGCTGGGAGAGCAAATCGACAACCTTTCAGCGTGTCAAGCAGAAGCTTGAGAAGGAGAAGAGTGAATATAAGATGGAGATTGATGATCTTTCCAGCAACATGGAGGCTGTTGCTAAAGCTAAGGTAAATAGGTATGCCTTAAAGTAGCCAATGTTAAGGCAACAAATGCTAGTGTACCTCCACAGTAAAATGCTTGTTTCTTAACAATGATTTGTGACGTTTCATATCAAAACCAGTCGCTTGGCGCAAGCTTTGTTTCTGAGAAAATTCTAAAAATGGAATGCTTGCACCAAAAAAGTCGAATTTCACATTTCAGCATAATTTGACAGTGTAAAGCCTACACTTTCAGTTTCTAATTCAATTGTGCCGAAATCCAAACCTTAAATGGGTTAAAAACGTGTTTGTTGAGAAGGCATGTATTCATTTAGCATTGTACTAACTTAGCTGTCATATGAAAGATATCTAGTGCTTATTGGGTTTAGTAAACTACCACCAGCAAGGCAGGTGAGCATTCGTCATAGATTAGAAGGAAAAAAAAAGTAATCTGAATGTCAAGGGCCTTTCCAATATTTCAAAACAACATTTTTAACTTGCATGTGGTTTGGACCCATAAAAATCCTTTAGATGGAGCTAACGTTGAGTCGCTGACTGAGCTTGAAGATAGCTAGCCTAGTCAGAGACGGGGATAAAGTATCTTAGGTTCAGCTAGTCAATAAAAAGTTGTTGAGTGTTTAGTACTGCTAAACCCGATACAAGCCAAATATTAACTGTCTGCTGATTGTTCTGCTTCAAGGATATCACTCAGACAAGACATGGCAACAATAAATCCCATACTGACATCTGCATTTACACATATCTTAAAGTTAGCATCGTTGCATAGGCTACTCAAAATTAGCCTGATTGCCATCGACTTTCAAAGCTCTACGAGACTTTGGTCTGACCAAGAGCCCGTATAACAACGTTTCTCAAAACGCATGGTTGACCCGCCTCCCTGAAATGCCTCGGTTTGCTACTGGTTGATGTTAGAAAATGCTGTGCCGAAGCCAAACCAATCATACCACTCTTTCCTCTGACGTATGTGACGCGAAGGGAATTGCTTGAACAGGACTGAGAGCCGTTGGAGCTGCTCAAAGTTGATTGGTTCCCGAAAAAGTGGGTGGAGATCCCACTGTAGCGGGATCAGGGAATGTACTTGAACGAGGTCGTGGCCCTGCTGTGTGTAGCTGAGCCGAAGGCGTTGCGTCACCAGTAGGGCGGAGCCCGGCTAACTCAAAATATCAAAACACTGGCTCTTACCTTGTGTTACAGTTTAAGTTATATCCATGTTATATCCATTTTTCATGTAAAGTCCACAATTAGATTCCTGTCATGACTGCATGTTAGATCAGTCAATATCAGTTAACTTTTAAGTTAGACTGGTAGTAGTAGGCAGTAGAATGAAGTGGCTCATCAGAAACTAGCCTAATAATCCCCTTGTCACATTGCTAATTAAATTCATCGTGGTTTTTCTCAGCATTCCTTTTTTTCTGACTTGTAATATTGTAACACTTTGAACGCCCATATCTCCGCCATTTGTTAGTCTTTCGCCATTTTCTTGTCTTTCATGTTAATGCAATAACATAATTTTGAAAAATGTGCCAAGCGACTGATTTTGACGTGCAGGGTCACATTTGTCCTGAATCTGGGTCTTCAATGTCATCAATTAACATCCAAAATTGTCTATATTTTTCAATGACAGACCAATCTGGAGAAGATGTGTCGCACACTTGAGGACCAACTAGGGGAAGTCAAAGCTAAGAGTGATGAGGCTGTTCGCCAGGTCAATGACCTCAGTGCTCAGCGAGCAAGACTTCAGACTGAAAATGGTACAAATACAGGGCACACCTATTTCGGTGGTGTTTTTTTCAGACAGTCAATGATACATGCTAAATATATTCCTTTTTAGTCTGATGCGTTGTTTTGCTACCTTAACAGGTGAACTTGGCCGTCAGCTGGAGGAGAAAGATGCTCTTGTGTCTCAGCTGACCAGAAGCAAACAGGCTTTCACTCAGCAAATTGAGGAGCTGAAGAGACTGAATGAGGAGGAAATTAAGGTACTAATGTCTACAGGAAACGGAAAACAATCCAGATAAATCATATTCTAGAAAACATTTTTAGACCTGTGCCATTAATCATTCATGAACAGGCCAAGAATGCCCTGGCCCATGCTGTTCAGTCTGCACGCCATGACTGTGACCTCCTGAGGGAGCAGTTTGAGGAGGAGCAGGAGGCCAAGGCTGAGCTGCAGCGTGGCATGTCCAAGGCCAACAGCGAGGTAGCTCAGTGGAGAACCAAGTATGAAACTGATGCTATCCAGCGCACTGAGGAGCTTGAGGAGTCCAAGTATGTTCAACTGAAGTAATGAATGAATTAATATAATAGATCTTAAAATCTACTATGGCCTGACTAATACCATTTCAACAGGAAAAAGCTTGCCCAGCGTTTGCAGGAGGCTGAGGAGCAAATTGAGGCTGTTAACTCCAAGTGTGCCTCTCTGGAGAAGACAAAGCAGAGACTCCAGGGTGAGGTTGAGGACCTTATGATTGACGTGGAGAGAGCTAATGCTCTGGCTGCCAACCTTGACAAGAAGCAGAGAAACTTTGATAAGGTGATACGTCTACCATATTAAATAGATATGTAATTCAATTCAATTCAATTCAATTACATCATATTTACTGTATACTTGTCATATAATGTAAAATAAGATTAGCTACTGTATGCCAAAGCAAAAGAAATCAAAAAGCAACAAAAATATTTCTGAAAGGTCTTGGCAGAGTGGAAGCAGAAGTTTGAGGAGGGTCAGGCTGAGTTGGAGGGTGCCCAGAAAGAGGCTCGGTCTCTCAGCACTGAGCTGTTCAAGATGAAGAACTCTTATGAGGAGGCTCTTGACCAATTGGAGACTCTGAAGAGAGAGAATAAGAACCTCCAACGTAAGTGTAAATGATTTTTAATGACATTCCAATCAAAAAAATATGTCTACAGATAGTATATACAAAAAATAATTAATACAGAAATGATTAGGTACTGGATGTGTTACTTAGTGAGGATATTTACGCATCTGTTTTGCAGAGGAAATCTCTGACCTAACTGAACAGCTGGGTGAGACTGGAAAGAGCATTCATGAGCTGGAGAAGGCCAAGAAGGCAGTAGAGACTGAGAAGGCTGAAGTCCAGACTGCCCTAGAAGAGGCTGAGGTACACAGAATCCAACAGGATAAATCATCATATATCAAGCTTAAAGCTACACTATTTCAAGATAAAAAACACACACATGGAAGGGTGAATGGTATCACATTTTCCCACAAACTTTCATTAGCAAAAAATAGCCTAGCGTCCTTATTGATGGTATCCCACCATATTTAATTTAGCAAATCATAATTTAATACAGTGTGAGTAAAAATGGGTCTTTGAAAATATATTTTTTTGTTCCACTCCAATGCCCAGTAAACAAATGCATATGTATTTAAACATTTAAACATATGAAGTACAAAAAATTGTTGGCTGACAAGCCATAAAAAAAATAAATAAATTTCATGAGTTGACTTAAAACACATGTGTGTTAATGTCATGATAATAGGGAACTCTTGAACATGAGGAGTCCAAGATTCTTCGTGTCCAGCTTGAGCTCAACCAGGTCAAGAGTGAGATTGACAGGAAGTTGCAGAGAAG
>JAODXP020000008.1:16923125-16963239 GCA_027497455.2 Sardinella longiceps | reverse complement strand
GTAGTTTGTCTTAGGGCTGGGCGATTATGCGATCTCGATTAGGGATCGCGATCAAATTTAGTTCGATCACGGTGATCAGCTGTGCGCATATTTTCTCGATCACGTGCGTTACATGTTGGAAAGGTGCGCGCCGACTGCTGCTAACAATCAAAGTTCCCTGCACCGCTTAGTAGTCCGGGAGCCAAAGGGCAAAATTTGGCTGAACCTGGCTTCGTCGGTTAAAGTTTTTTTTTTCGCTGTTTCTTGTTGTCCAAGGTCTACTTATTAAGAAAAGAGAGGGTGCCCGGTGATATCCCTTGAGCAATTTTGTATATTAACCTTTTCTTATTGGGATGTCCTGCAGTCTTAATGAATATCATTTTTTTGACATTATGCATGATGTGTACATTCAGGGGTCTAGAGCATACTTATTTTTGTGTTTGTTAAGATAGTACGATGTGTAAAAGGCCTAGGGTGGAGGTGGGGTCATTGTTGGGGGCGTGGCTTTTGGTTGGGGGTGGGGCTTTGCCTAAAAATCCTATTATTACGCATTGTTTGGGAGCCAAAGCACAAAATTTGGCCAAACCTGGCTTCATCGGTTAAAGTTTTCTTTTTTGCTGTTTCTTGTTGTTCAAGGTCTACTAGTTAAGATAAGAGAGTGTACCTGGTGCTATCACGAATTTCGGATATTAGCAATTCAGGATATTAATCCTTTCTTATTGGAATGTCCTGCAGTCTTGATGTGTATAGCATTTCTCACCATGTTTTCATTCAAGGGTCTACAGCCCTGGTCCCCAAATGGCGGCCCGTGGGCCAGATCCGGCCCGCAGGAACCAAATGAGTGGCCCGCAGCACCATCAGACTTATCAATTTTCTCCACAAACATGCTTACAGACCTCATAAGCAGTAGGCCTATACCGGCAATCATACTATATGAAGTTTATTGAGGTGCATTAAATAAAGCAGAAGACTAAAAGAAGACTACTTTGTGATGTTCTAACGACCGTCCTTTCAACGCGTGGTTTTGAGTGTTTGCGGGGTTGGCCCTTGGCTTGGTATGCTTGATAAAATTCGGCCCTTGAGGAAAAATATTTGGGGACCACTGGTCTACAGCATACTTGTTTTGTGTACAAGACCTTTATAAGGCCTAGACGGGGGTGTGATCATCATTTGGGGGCGGGGCCACACAATTGGGGGCGGGGCTTTTTTAATTAAAAATAAAGCCTATTTCTCATGTTGTTAAGGCTACAGCCTTAGATAATCAGGCATATGCTGTATTTTATTCATGTTTTTACTTCTGTAGGGATGTGTGGATGACAAAACTAGCAAGCTATGTATAGCCAACAAGTTTAGATAGCATACTAGCTCTGGCAATCACACACGCCTAGGCCTGAATCCATAACCCACAGGAGTGAGGTCCACAAAGCCAAAATGTTGATGATGCTTGGTTAACACAAATATTCCACAATATAACACAAATATTCCTATGGTCTGAATGGTTTGTAACCCCAATTGCATACAATAGTATACAAAGCTAATGCCTGCACAATTGATAGACAGCAGCTTCTGAGAACACTGTTTCCAGATCACTACAATTTTACGTCATTATTTGTCATGATAACCTGGCTAGCCAAAACAGCTTGATATTTCTGTACATTGTCTACTCTATGTATACTGTATGTAGAAATGTTCAAGTCCATCAAGTAAAATGATTATGGGGACAGTAAGGGCATAATACTGTGTGGCATAATACAGCTGGATGGGCCTAGGGATAAAGACTTCTGCAGTCTGAGCATAACCAAGATAACCTGCTGCTGAACGTGCTTCACAGCTACTGTGTAGTGGATGACTCATTGTCTATTATTGATAGGAACCTATTCAGGGGTCATTTCTCCTGTACCTCGGGTCAGTGCCTCTAGCTCACTGCTGACTACAAAGCCAGCCTTCCATACCAGCTTATCCAAACGTCCAGCATCCCTTAGTGTTATCACCCCAACAAACCACTGCAAAGAACAAGACACTGGTCATTACAAACTGGTAGAACATCAACTGAAGGACCTCCTTCACCTCAGGAAATAGAGCCTTTCCTGCCCCTTCTTGTACAGTATATCAGTGTTAGCAGACCTATCCAGTTAATTGTCAAGATTCAGGATAAGGTATTTGTATGTGTTCACATTCTCCACATCAAGTCTGTCAATGGAGACAGGCTTCATTTCATTTGTTTTGGTGGCATCCAGCTGCAGATGGTTGGCTCTGCACCATCCCACAAAGTCCTCCATCGGGCACCTGTACACCTACTTCTGTCCATTCCAAATGCACTCCACCATGGCAGTGTCATCAGAAAACCTGCATGTGGCATGATGTAGAGTTGCATCTGAAGTCAGCGGTATACAAGTTGAACAGCACAGGAGAGAGTACAGTCCCTTGTGGCACACCAGTGCTGCAGACCACAGCCTCGCAAACTAGGGTCTATCAGTGAGGTACCGGTAGTCTGTAATCCAGGTCACCAGTGGGGTATCAACCTTCATCTGCAGCAGTTTGTCTTTCAGGGGCTGGATGGTGTCAAAAGCACAGGACAAGTAAAAAACAACTACATAATTTTCACAGCACTGCCGCCATTGTCCAGATAAGAGTACACCCTGGGCAGTAGAGTATAGCGTCCTCCACTCTCATTTCATGGGCGAACTGCAGAGGGTCCACTGCATTGTGCACCTGAATCCTTAATAGATGGAGCAACAGTTTTTCAAAGGTCTTCTATGAGTGAAGTGAGGGCCATGGGTCTGAAATCATTCAGTTAGGGTGTGGCTTCTTAGGAACTGGAATTATATACAGACTATATCATCACTGACATTCATCCCCCCATGCTTGCCTATTTAAGTTCCCTCAACTTACACATGGCACACTGCCCGTCTCCCTCAAGACACACACTCACCTACTACACCACACCTGCAGTACACTACTACTCCTGTCATTATCATTATATGTCACCTTCATAAGCCCACATACAAAACACAGGAAGATCCCTTGACCCTTGAAAACACACAGGAAGGTCCCTTGACCCTTGAACATACAGCACAATCTGCCAACACCACCACTTCCATCACTCCATCTCCCTACCATCAAATGCCCACACACACACACCACACACACACACACACACACACACACAGACACAGTCAGACAGCTTCTAAAGGCCAATTCAGACTGAAGATCCGCAACGAGATGAGATGAGATGAGTTTTCATCCTACCATAGTAACTCTCAGACAACATTCTGTTTTTATGCTGTTACTCTGTGTAAACCATGGTCAATCTATGTATCAGACTACCGACTGTACAGATACTCCATCAGACCTTCAGCAGGTGGGTTGGCGTGGATCTGCCCAAGGTTTCTGTCTATAAATGAATTAATAGTGATAAATAAGCGAAGGGAGTTTTTCCTTGCCCCTGTTACTCATGGGCTGCGAGACAATGTATTATATTTGAATTTTAAAGAGGAGTTGCAGCAGCGTGAATCAATCGTCGAATGAAGTTGCAAGCCATCGCATGATTCAAAATGTCAAATAGCAGTTTTGGAGTTTTAGAACATGGCTGGTTTTATAACGTTGCAGGCTGTCTTGTAACGGATATTTGGTCTATAGCCACCTCAACATATTTTCAGCACACTGCTCCCCCTACCAGCATACCTCTCCCCACATACAAGAGCACACCTTCACCATGCCCTTTTCCTCACATGCAATGTCACACTGTCCCATCTTCCTTGCCATCCCCCACTCCCCCACCATGACCCCTGGCAGTTGGGTTAGCTCCCTCAGCTGTGGATCTGCCCAAGCTTCCTTAGGTGAGAGGCCCTAAGTTGCCCCAGTTGCTCTTGGGGGATTCTTGTTGCCCCCACAGTAGAAGATAACCGGTTGGCCAGTGGTAGAAGGAAGGAGGAGTGGCACAGGCTGTCAATGGCAGCAAAGGTGGCGACAGGGAGAGCGAAGTGTACTGAAGTCAATGATACAGGCACATTAGCAGCGGATCCATTAAAACGGTTGCAGAAATGGTTAAGATGGTTTGCTCTGTCCACATCACCTTCTGCCTTGGCACTACTTCTCCCACAGCTGGTAATCTGCTTAATCCCCCTCCACAACACCTTGATGTTGTTCATCTCCAGCTTCATTTCCCTTGTGTTGTTGTGTGTCTCCTTCACCTCCTTTCATACAGACTTTAAGTTCCCACTGAACGCGTTTCAGCTCTGTCAAGTCACCATTCCTAAATGCCCCCTGCTTCTTATCAAGGAGGTTTTTGACTTCACTGTTTTAGATGATCCGATGTGGCTGCAAGACTTGCTGCAACTTGTACATTTTCGTGTGCATACTTCAGGTAGGAGAGCTGCAGAAATTTAGCAATTAAATCCAGGGGTGGATAAAGCAATTGTCAAAACTACATTTTTTGCTCATTTTTGATTTAGAGAGGGTATTGCAAACAAATTGAGGGGGTTTCACATCTGAAGTCTGTATATAGTCCTTTCTTATGCTAGTAAATTGCGCATTTGTGTGTTTGCATATTGCACATACAAAGCCTATCCAGTTATTTTGCATGCTACTGTATATAGTTATTGTACTACATAGAACATTATGTGTGTGTGTGTGTGTGTGTGCGTGTGTGATTGCCTGCTGAATATAGTTATTTTACACAATGTATATAATTATTGTGTGTGTGCACATGCTATATACAGTAGTTATTTTGCATGCTGTACATAGTTGAGGAGCGGAATGGATGGGATGGGTGTGTGTGGGGGAGGGGAGGGGTGGAGTTGGGTGCTGGTCACTTGGTTTCCTCCCTGAGTGCATCTAATAATGTTCAATGATATTTGTAGTAGGCTAAATTACAAATTGCAATTGCAATATTGACGCAAAACTGTAATTAATATAAAATAAACGTGTAAATTGTTAATTTTGGAATGTTATGAAAGGGTTAAATATACCCCATTTGATTTATTTGAATAACCATTGAGTAAAGAGTGAATACCAATTAGATACAGCCAACTCGATGCATTTAATATCAGTTCTAAAACTGATGTAAAGGGTTTTTTGCGATTTTTTCATTATTTGGGCATATAGGGCATTAAAGGGCTAATATATGAAAATGCTCAAGGGATATCACCGGGCACCCTCTTAAATCTTAAAGAGCTACCTAAAATCTATAAGATAAAGCAAAAAAAAAACTTTAACCAAAAATTCCGGGTTCAACCCCATGGCTCCCGGACTATTGAGCGAGCCTAACTTTACCAGAGAGAACTTAGCCGTCGTTTCGGGTATTTATGAAGACACACGCATTTCTATCGTCTTTAGGAAATTCTGGGAGCATTCCATAGTTAGATGTTGGTAAACGGACAGCCACAAGTTAAAGTCTTGCGCGATCGTTAAAAAAATCATTAAATTGCAAGTGTAGAGTGTTGTTGACGGTAAGAGGAAGGGAGAAATAGTGGGGAACAGCGGTTGCAACGTTTATCTACGGTTCCCATTCACCCTTATGCGCGACATAAAAGTTTTTTCCGACGTTTTGTCATCTTCAACTCCAGGAGTGTTGGACATCCGTCCTCTATAGTATTTATGCAGACGCAAAGACTATCTTTGTCTAACATGAAATCAACTCGTCATTAAAATGAAAGCCTCCTGCAGAGCGAATGGAAACAATAAATGCATTTCACCCTGAATTAAAGTATTGTGATAGCCTACTGCTGGATACGGTTTAACAGGGTAAACTTCCCTTTCTTTATTGTAGACACATACAACAAGAACGAGTTGCTGTTTTAGCCACAACTCCCACTTTTAGAACTTCCAACACAGCGGCAATGCCACTGTCTCTCTCCCAATTCTCTGACACTCACTCTCTCACCTGCGCGCGCACACACACACACACACACACACACACACACACACACACACGCAGGCACACCTAAACTCCACCCCTTAATTCCCCAAAAAAGGCACATAACAACCTAGGAAACTTAACAGATAACAAAACATCATTATCACACAAACTTGCAGGTTATTACAGTATGCTCATGCATCACACCATATTTCACCTTGTCTGGTAGAAATTAATGTGTGTATCATGTTTCTGCTATAGGCTACTCATTTGAAAGACAGTTTATGAAAGTTTATGCAATTTGGGATACCATAATTGCAATAAATTAGATCAATAAATTGCAGTAGCCTATCTGTAGGCCGTTTGCAATTGCATATGAGCCAGTCAGTGTAATGACAAGATCAGTAGAAAAGCCTATATCATATTTTTTTTAAAATTAATTTAAAATGTAAATTTATTTATTTGTACTTTTTTTTTTTTTGGGGGGGGGGGGGGGGGTGCGTTATATCATTCATGATCGTGATTAAAAATCGAGATCGTTCAATCTGAGAAAATAAATCGTGATAACTTTTTTTGCCATATCGCCCAGCCCTAGTTTGTCTCTGTAATTCTGACATTTAACAAATATAAAAAATGTGATAATGACAGACCAGAAACAGACAGTTTATTAATATTTAGTGTTCAGCAGTAAAGGAAAGTCTCTCTGAGGTGTATGGACCTGCCAAAATCATTGTTAGATGTAAAGCCATTCTCTGGACACTACATGGTAATTCACACTATACACATTTCAGTCTCATGATTTAGGTAGGCTACTCAAATGCTTGGACATTGATAATAATAATAATAATTGGGAAACTTCTCTGAATTAATTCTCTGCATGCATGAAGATTAATTGTTCAAAACTCTTTTCACTCGTGTTCTGTCATGTATTATGTTATCAGTCAAACCCAGAGTCAGACTATTCCAGAAGGCTCTCTCAGATTCTGGAGGGGTTCAAATCACCTGCTTGGCCACTGGTTTCTACCCGCGTCACATCAACCTGACCCTGCTCAGAGACGGCCAGTCTGTGTCTGACCACCAGCTCATTGGGGGGGAGCTGCTACCTAACGCCGATGGAACCTACCAGATGAGGAAGAGCCTGGAGGTCAGCGCAGAGGAACTGCAGCATCATCACTATACCTGCACAGCTGAACACCTCAGCCTGGACAATAAGTTGGACATACCATTAGGTAATGATCTTCGCGAAGACGTGAGTGGGACTTTGCTCACGCCTTTGCGGTAGGCACTGACAACATCAGGTTTGGGATTATGAAGTTGGATCAACCCTTCGGATCTAATAGTGTTTTTTTGCAAGATTTGCATTTTCTCCACAAACAGAATTCATCATTTTTTTTATCCTGTTCAAGAAATGCACTTTACGCTTCTTTGTTACGTTTATCTTAGATAAAGAGCCTTTTCCTGGTGGAAAATACGTTGTGATGGCCGTGGTGATGTTGTTGCTTTGGTGCTTTATCGGAGCCCTCATCGTCTTACTCATTTGGAGAAGAAAACGCAAAGGTAATAATTATCACATCAAAACCATCTCATCAACTCCATCAACTGACATATTTTTAGCGCTGCCAAACAATTGAAAAGAAAAATCTGATTAATCACAAAAATTTGCCATGATTAATCACCTTTAATTGGAACTCATTTCCTCCAGTAAGAATGTGGATGCTAGGATAGGTTGAATCTGATAGGTTGCCCTGGTAAGACCCTGAGCCTGATTAGCCTGCTTTGTTCTTGTGAAGTTATGGGGGTGGCAGGCAGCATCATGTTATAGAGCTGCTTTGTTGCAGGAGGGACTGGGGAACTTTACAAAACAGATGGCATCATCACACAAGAAATGTATATGGATATACTGAAGCACTGAGAAGGCATATGCACGCAAGTAGGCCTGACAAAACTGATCCAGTTGCACCAGTTCTGTCAAGAGGAATGGGCCAACATTTCATTAAACCTTTATGAGAAGCCTATGGAGGGGTGCCCCAAACCTTTCGTCTGAATGAAACATTTTCAAGGTCATTCTATCAAACGCTAAGGAAGTGGACTGTATGTAAACTTTTAGGCCTAACTGATGTCAATAAAAAAAAAAAAAAACATCTTTACAAAATAGTTTGTCACTTTAAATAATGTATAAAAAATGTGATAATGACGGACCTGAAACAAAGTTTACTCAGATGCAATGGTCGACAGTTAAGAAAAAAAAAAAGGTGTCTTTCTGAGGTGTATGTAAACATATGGTTTTTACTAACTTTTTAACTGACAAAATCATTGTTAAATATGAAGCCATTCTCTGATGGACACTGCATGGTAACTCACACTATACACATTTCAGTCTCCTGTGATTTAGGTACTCCCACTTTTTTAAAATGCTTACATTGCACGTCAAGAGAGCAGTTAAACTTTTCATCAAATGTAAGTACCTGCTTTGAACAAAAGCATAGGAAATGAAGATATGAATATCAGTGTCAAATGAACAAATGCTGTAGTTTGCACAAGTACAACTAAAAATAAAATCATACTCTTATGAAATGTGTTCCCTTTCACCACAAAATATTGTCCAATATCATGAATCATTCCAGGAATGTCACAGACAAGTATTTTCAACACCTTGCTTGCATATACTACCTGCTTGTCAGACTGAAATATCATACTGCGATTGTGTGTGTGTGTGTGTGTGTGTGTGTGTGTGTGTGTGTGTGTGTGTGTGTGTGTGTGTGTGTGTGTGTGGACTGTGGGAAGAAAGTCAGAAGGTGGAGAAATCACAGAGAGGACACACCCATCTAGCTGCTGTCTCTGTTGCCATCTACAGGCGTATCATTTGAAGTAGGCAGTTGGGACAAAAGAAGAAGGAAAAGATGTCAGGAATTAGACTTGCTTTACATGCTTTGGCTGTCTCATTGGCAATGTGCAGAAAAGTCAATGGTAAGTATGAAAAATCCCTGTTACAAGTAGATAACATGTAGATAATAATAACGAATTTATGTAAATTCTGCTTTGGAATATGATTTTAGTTAGAACAATGTGGATACATCCAGATGCCCTAGGAAAAAAAATGGCGCTTTGGCAATATTGATACAACTTTGTCATGTGCTCCCTGCCCTGCCAAGGGCCATTGACTCTCATGTTGTCACTCGACTAGCGTTACATCAGGAATGTTTTCACTCATGGCGTCTTTGTGTTTGCCTATACTTGTTGGCTTTGAACTGACCCTTAAACTTCACTGGGATAGAAGTGAATCTCACTTTCCCTTTTGTCTCCTCCTCATCATGAGGCAACATAGATGCTCTGAAGGAAGTTGATAGATATTTTTAGATAGTGTCTCTGCACTCTCACTGGCCTTGGGTTTCCCTTTTTCCTATGTCACAACATGACCAACTGTGTAGGACGACTTTCGTTGTTAACTTAAGCTACTTTACTGTATAAGCAAGATCTTTCGCCATTGTGAACAACCGGACATGATGCAAGGCCTCTCAAACTGAACTGAAATGTACTCCTGCACTTTTCCTTTCTCTGCTGCCAATTTTTAATTTATACATCCTACCTCCACCCCAACGACTCCTCTGAAATAATTATTGCCACTGCTTCAGTACATTTCTACTTATGCCCCGTGTATTTATGTCTTGTGTTGTCTGTCTTATCCCTGATCTGTCCCATAATGCACTACTTTAAGTAGTCACTTCACTTTGTATAGCCTACCTCATGCCTGCACTAATAGGTAGCCTTGTCTGGAATGTTTTTCATAGTTTAAACGTAACATTGCTTAATCCATGGTGAAACGAAATTTTGTCCCACTGTCTACATTGTAAATGGCTGAAACGTCAGTAAAATCAAAGATTTCAAACAGGGCTGGTCTGATATGATATAACGTTAATTTAAAAAAAATAAAAGTATAATTTTTTTTAGAAAAACAAAAAAGTGTAATAGTTTACCAATTTCAACTGTTCCTTTGCTTTTACAGGGTCTCATTCATTTCTGGTCTTTGCCACATACATCAAAGGAAGCACGCCTTTTCCTGAGTTTGGTGCTGCGATGATGCTGGATGATATCCAGCTTGCTTATTATTCTTCAAATGAAAACAGATTCTTCGCGAGAGGACCTTTGAGTGAACACGAAGCCTCTGAAGGCACGAGTTATGGCGGATATGTGTTTACATACATGTCTGACTACATCAAATTTAAAACGGTGCAATATATTAATCATCACAATAACACACATGATACAACACATGGTAAGAACAAGTGTTTCAGGTGATTGGTGTATTATAGCCTAGAACTAGATGTACACTAGTGGTAGCAAATTGCTTTGCTCAGCGGGTATGTCTATCCATGGGCCATAGGTTGAACTCAGGCCTCAGTGGTGTTTGGCCAATCACAACTTTCTAGTGTTGCAAATTAGTGCAGGCAGGGTCCTTTAAGGCGCTGTATGCGTAGGAGTGGGCGGAGTAGAGTTGTCGTTACAGATAGTGAGAGAGTCAGGAAGATTTTGTATTAGTTAGAGTGGTGACCGGAGCAAGTGTTGGTCCTGAGAGATCTATTGTTGATTTTGCTTAGTAGTTAAATAAATCCTCCAACGAAGCAGTCGTGTGTAAAGCTCATTATCAACACCTAAGTCTTGTAGATGGGACGTTAACCACGGAGTAGATGATAACTTCGGCCCTGGAGACTAGTTTTAACAGAACACTCATCTGTATTCCTGACTAGGGGATATAAACGGGATATAAACAGAAAAGGTTAACACTAGGTTGTATTCAGACATCGGTGGTGTTTAGCCACAACGCTCTATTTGAACAGGGAATTGGCTTGTTCGTTGCCCTGATTTGTTGTAGCCAGAGCTAAAAAAATCACCTTCTGGCTCTGGTCCTACCGCTAGAGATAGAGATGGTTTGAACGATTCCGACCCAACGCTATCCATCATGGCCAGACTAAACATTTTATAATAGTGTCAGACTAATGTGCTTATGTGTTGGAGGACAAAAATGAAATTGTGTAAATGCAGGTTATGTGTGTGTGTGTGTGTGTGTGTGTGTTTACCATAGGCATATACTCCCACCAGAGTGTATTTGGCTGCGATAGCGCAACAGGGAAAATGTCCTACAAGGAGTCTTTAAACGGAAACACCGGAGATGAAATACATGTCAGCGTTTCTGACAACACCTTTCAAACTGTCTTCAAATGGCCTGAAGCCTGGACTATTCTAAACTCATATTGGAGATCTGTCATTGTGGGCACTTTTAAGCCTGTCTGTACAAATGTGCTTAATGAATTACTCAGGCGGAAGTGGAAACACGTATTGAGAAAAGGTAATGTAATGTATCCATGTCATATCTTTTTGTATTCCATACTTATATATATTATACAGTGGAATATAATATATATTTTAGGCATATAGTATATAAGCACACAATTTTACTCTCTTTTACATCTACAATAAGATGTAATGAAAACTATCTTGAATCATCAACAAGTATTACGAATATCAGTCAAACCCAGAGTCAGATTGTTCCAGAAGGATCTCAGAGATTCTGCAGGGGCCAAAATCACCTGCTTGGCCACTGGTTTCTACCCGCGTCACATCAACCTGACCCTGCTCAGAGACGGCCAGTCTGTGTCTGACCACCAGCTCATTGGGGGGGAGCTGCTACCTAACGCAGATGGAACCTACCAGATGAGGAAGAGCCTGGAGGTCAGCACAGAGGAACTAAGACAGAAACACCAGTACAGCTGTAAGGCTGAACATCTGAGCCTGGACAACAAGTTGGACATAACTGTAGGTAAGGATTACAACCAAGAACACGACTACATGTTCAAACTTAGTTGTGTCATGTAGATTGAATTTTTTGATCTGGTTGTATAAGGACTTCTACAAACACAGAATGTACTTACACACTAGTCCCAAAACATTTTGTAAACACTACCCTTTCACTTCTAGCACCTCCCTGTTCACCATTCAGTAACCTTTTGCCTTTTGCTTGTAGGTGACGTCCCAGGCCGAAGCTATTTAGCACCAGCAGCAGTTGTAGTGTTTGCATGCCTAACTGCAGGCATTATTGCCATTCGCTTCTATAGGAGAAGACACATGGGTCCCAAAGATTTCCCGATAAAAGCAACAGCTGCACCTGTGGATCCCATATAGGCTGGATACAGTCTATGCAGACTTCCTATTATTATTTACACAAACAGTATAGAAACCTCCTGAGAAGTTGCTGGTGGAGGAAGTGGCTTCAGTGGGTCAGTAGGGGGGATGTTGTCTTCTCTCTTCCCTTTTATCTCATCACTCATTATGACGCTCACAGCTGAAGCTGATAAGTGGTGAGCACCAGGCTTGTAGTAGGCTACTTGAGGCCAGGACTTGGACTTGGAGTTTGGAGTGGAATATGTGGGCTGAACAGTAATCAAAAGTTTGAGCTATTTGAGCATTTCGATGAGTTAAGTTATGGTGTATACTACTGTTGCTGTGTTTTATAATGTTTGTCCTTGAAAATAAAGCATATTATTTTCAAAACGGTCCCTCAGGGCTTTCTTGAATGCGATTATAAAGCCTAATGTCTCATCTTGGGTAAAGGGCCATGGTGACGGCTTTCTCCCTTTGCTATATAAAGTGTCCAGTGTATTGGTTGACCATGAGGGAAACCCATGCTGCATTCAGCCCAGGGTAAGGGACCCTGGTTGAGGTCAAGCACGACTTTATGGGGAACCCTGGAATGGGAGAAAAGCTGGATATGTGTAAGAACAAAGTCTGTGTGAATGAATGATACGTTGCTTACACAGTGACTTTTGGGGACACAATATTCATCTTGAATGAAGCATACTTAGATGTCCAGATCCACTGGCCTGGTCTGTGGTGCCCGGGGATGATAATAGTTTACATTTCTTACTGGTACTACAACTTTATCAACACTCTTTCAGAAAAAAAGAAATAAAAATCTAGGGACCTACAGTACATGTTTAGGGGCCTACTGTAGCTTATATGTAGGCCCTATGTAATGGAGCATGGTTAGCAGCAGGCTCCACTCCCCACACATCCTTTTAACCTTTTAAAACCCATTTTAGAGCAGGGGGCTGCAATAACAATTGCTGCAGAGTAAATTTTGGCTTGACTTAGGCGTTCGATGGGCAGAATATTACTCATTTCTATTGCCTTATTTTTGGTAAATGTGTTTTTACTTAATCAGTGCATGTGGCTTATTTGTAGTATGGCTTTTTGTTGGCAGAAACCTTCTTCTCTTAACACTACTATGTACCACCTGCCAATCTTATACCTATACTTAGTATAGGTGCGTTTAGGCTTACTTTCACCTCTGGTGGTGCCCTTAAAGGTAAAGGTAAAGGAAGGGTGCTAGAGAGTCTGAAGTGAATGGTTCTGAGAGGCAAGAACATGGTCCTGAGACTATATATCAAGTTGGGTTATGACATGTCAAACCGTTGCCAAGAAATTATGTTTGACCGACCTGTGGGAGCGCTAAAGAGTTTCAATTAAATGGAGTCAACAGCACAGGACCCTGAGTCTGTATACCCAGTTTGGGTTTAGGGCTTAAGGCTTTGGAATGGCATGGGATACAGTCATAACATGAGAGTATGATAAGACATTGCATAAAATGTCCAGCAGGAGGCTAAGGCACCAACCTAGAGCCTGAGGTGGTCACTAATTATACAGTAGCTCTAACTGTTGTGGCCTATTTCCATGAACCTAATGTTGAGGTCAGAGTAAAGGAGGACTTTCAGACTTTGGATTCAAAGTCATCACTTGTTTCAGCCCTCTTATGATCCGTACAGCCCAGCCCAGCCCAGAGATGTTTGCTGATGGATTCCTGTTGTAGCTAAATGAGAATACAAAATTAAGCAGAAGCAGTAGGTGGTGCAAGCCTGGCTACACACACCTAATACCCAGGGCCGTCGCAACAAGACAGGCAAACCAGGCAATTGCCTGGGGCCCCAGGCTGAAAGGTGCCCCCAGGATTGACTATTTGATAATTTTAGTAGTTTTGTTAGTAGGGCTTTTCGATAAAATGTGAGTTTAGACTGGAATAAAGTTCAACACAAATGATTATATTAATAAAAGATGTTTGAAGATTATAATGGTGGTGGTTCATGTAGGTGGATGTCCGGCTTGCTTGGGGCCCCCTAAATACCTTGAAACGGCCCTGCTAATACCAATAAAACAAATGCAATGCAATGTAAACAATTGAAAAGTGTATGGCTTCCAATGATAAATATGCCTTGCAAATCAAATCTACTGTATATGTTTTTTTTTTTTAATTATATTTATTTTCATAGGGCAACAAGTTGATAATGCAATTAAAAGACAATGATTACAATAGCTTGTGATACCATAACAAAATAGAAATATTATTATTAAGTATTAAGTATGTTTTCCTACATTATTGTTGCCCTCTCAAATGAACTTGATGTTGAGTTCAGAGGCAGTGAGGTCGGAAATAAATGCCACAGCACAAATTTGGTAATCATAGGTGGCTGTGGGCAGACATGTGCATGAAGGAGGAACCTGAGTAGACCCACCTCATATAACCTTTTATGGAACAGGGTCTTAGTGATTTAGTTTCAATCTGGCTAGCAGCTGCTGGCAACCAACTTAGAGTACGGGTATGTTTTTATGACTCATTTTTTGTAAATATTTTAATTATTTATCTTTAATTATATAAATATAATGTTTGTATTTATTACTTAACAAGTCTGTCTACTGTGTGACATACCTATCTTAGCTTGAAAGTCCTAAAATTGGATGTTCAGTTAAGCTAGTTCAAAGGCAAGTAGGCTATGTCAATTCTCAGGGAGTTGAAAACCTTCAATCTCAGCAAGCCTGTTTACAAAATATTTATAGATGAATATTTTTGTGCTGTATGTGCTATACTTTAATAACAAAATGTCTCTCTTTCCTTGTGGCCTGAAAGCAGCTGCTTTTTGTTCTGCTAGTTTTATTGAACAACTTGGCTCGGCATGAGGTACTGTATGAGCTAATAAATCTTTACTAAACTAAACTTCTTTATTGTATCATGTCTTTGGGGGAGTAATTGAGTAATTTATAACCAATTAATTTGATATTGGAGGCAATCTGCAACAAAAACTTAGAAGAGTGTTGAAAGGTGACTTATGATAGAAATGAATTATTCATTTGGAGAAGTCTTGACAAGCTGCTGGCTGTGATGGATCAACCGTTTATAAGTATATAAATGCCAAAGAGAGTTCTCAGGCTTGAGTGGAACTGTGACCCTAGATCATCTGCTGTGTGTAGTTGCTATTCTCTGTTACTGTGCCAGGCATTTCCCAAGGTCTTTAAATGCACTGGAGATATCATGTTTGGTCCCTAATATTTAATAACCCCACAAATAGTGCACTGCCCGTGTAAACACTGTTTTTCCAGAAATGTGTTGTCCATTTAGGCCTACAGTACATAAAGAGAGATGATGGTGACATGAATGCACTGCAGTAGTCTGCAGCGTGGAGACTTTTTTTCTAAGGGCAAAGCTGGCCCATAGTAGTGGGAGTTGCGATGGCAATGTGATTTGAAACAGATAAATGTACTTCTTTCCCACATAGATTTTCGTTTAGCATGTTTGCTACCCATGTGTTTTCTTGTTGCATTGAATGAAAGCAGGCTAATCAAACTATGGTGTGCGTAAATTAACTTTTAGCCTATGTGTCGGTAATAGGTGTCCAGACACTCAGGCAAAAGCATGTATTGAACTGCACATGTTAATGCACTTCTTACCCATGTGGGTTTGCATGGGTTTGCATGCTGTTGTGAGATCGGCAAACTTCAAGAAATCGTCTTGCTGGGCCCTCGTATTTCCTTTTACCTGTTAAACACAGCCAGGCCATCGTCAGCTGTAGAAAACACACTGCCAGAGCTAGAGACACACACACAGACTGACCTTCCTTGCATTACTGTAATCGATAGATAGATAATTAGATGGCTCAATGCGTTTTTTTTTTTTTTTTGTTGTTGTTTTGGGGTTTTTTTGTTTTGGCCGTAGTATGTTTTTTTTTTTTTGTTTTTTTTCTGTTGGCCGTAGTACGTGTAATCCTCACTGCTCCTTCCTTCAAGAACGCTTTAAACTGCTGAGTTGGAACCCTGGGCTTTGCTGCTCAGTGGTTTGAACATTCGACTCCCATGCAGTGGAATTGCTGTAGTTGACGGGGAGGTGAGTGAGTTCGAGACCCCTGTGCGGTGCAGACCTACCCTGCCTACACAATATCAGTGGGGGCATCCTAGCCTGACATAGCCCGCCCATAATATGAATGTTCATATGCATCATGGTCTGGGCACGGTCCTCTGGGGCGTGTTTACATCGGTAGCAGGGGCGCTGCTAGCAATTTTGGGCCCTATGACAAAAATTTTGGGCCCCTCAAATATTGATTTTAATATTAAAATTTTCTCTGGGCCCCCCTGTCAGTGCTGGGTCCTTAGAATCATCCTAACATGTGGATTATATGCAAAATGTTTCGGTTAACTAATTTATTAATTAACGTATGATTCTCAAAAACAAATTCCTCAATAATAAATCAGAGTTAATTAACATCTTGGACTCCAGCATTAATTAAAGTTTGATATTCCAGCATTATCTAACCGTTAATTTCATAGTAAATCATATGATTCAAACATTAATGCATAACATATTATATAATGACCCAAATATACACTACTTGTTAACTTATCATTATTAATACAGTAATTAAAGCATTAATGAATGTTTATTTATGTGCCCTTATTGTAAAGTGTTACCCTATTTTAATTACAATGTGATTTGTACCTTCTCAGCCTTTTCAGCCATCAATACATTTTGATAGAGGCTTTCTCAACTCACTGCACAATTCTACATGGAGGATTGTCATCAGAAAAGTTTAGTAACAGCTTTGTTTGATTAGCCCGCTGAATGGTGCAACTGGAATTGCACAGGGCCTCTTTAATCACTTAGGGCCCTATCATGGACACTGTGCGACTGGCGAAAGCTGTCATTACTATTCAGTGCGAGCGCATCGCTCATTTTCCTGTCAAGAAATTCACGTTGTCTAAATAGGAGATGACTTTGTGCCCTCACAGACGTGCCAGTGAAAAAACAGGTGTGGTCTGGCGCTATTATACAGATGCTATAGACGAATCCGACAAGCGTTTTGTGTAGGCTGCCATCTTGTGGCGAAGCCATTGTTGGACTGTAAACAAAACATTTTGACAATGCACAGTCAATGACAACTAACAGCAAAGACAATGGAATACTCTGACATTATACAGGTAGTAATGAATCTCGTAAATCATGGCATTTTATGGTGTGCTATCAGGTTATTCTTATGGACAGATTGGCGATTTGGGTAGCTCAACAATGGCGCCTGCTTACTACCGGTAGTTTCCTCGGATTCGTCTATAGGGAACCGAGGTCATGCTAACTTCCGGTTTAGCATATGAGACCTATTGAGCTGAGAGTGAATGGACAGATAAACGTGTCTTTTTGGTCCACTTTGATTTATAACTTGCATGTGAATTTAAATGATAACCATTCATGCCAATCAAGACTATGTTTGTTGTTTTATGTAACGTAACTTTTGAAGTTTGTCTACAATCAATTTATTTTTTACGTTTGTGAAGCTCAAAATGTAAGTTTAAACATTATATGTGAAACCCACAACGCATACCAAAGCGGACCAGAAGTTATATGTAGCTGTTCATTCATTTTAATCGATAGGTCCGTAGGCTAATGCGGAAGAGGGCGCAGACAGGACAAACATAGTCGTTCGTCAGTCGCACATTCCTGAAATGCTGTTTTATGGGTGTACAACGCAACAGGAAATGCAGTGCTCCTTACAGCATTACAATGAAGGCCACAACATTAATTATTACAACTTGAGGATATAAGAGGGGAAGACATCTTGTATGGAGAATCAAGTTTACAAAGTTTTTTGCTGACATTGAATGAATATTCCAAGATATCTAAACAGGACTAAATCAGCTTCTTCTGTGGCTTGTGCAGCCTATAGACATCCATTAATATTACCAGAGCCATTACGGCTCTGACTATTAGGCTAATAGACCCGATGTGAGCTATTCGATGTTTTCATTTCCTTAAATGCTCACTGACAACATCCGCCAGTGTGATACCAATTCACCAAGCGCTATATGCGCTCCGTGCTCTTAAAGGCATTGGCTAAGTCTCAGGCGTTACACTCATAACATGATTGATTTGATCTCAAAATGGCAGCTTAAAGCGAGTACAATAGACGTGTGTTTGAAAATAATCGTCTTTTGACCGAATGTTTGACTAGTGATGCAGACAAAAAGCCTGCAATTGAGGTTTGTCAATGTATGCTTTAACTTGTTGAAAAATAATATCATACAAAACAGTATGAAAACAGAAATATCCGCCACCTTCAGTAATGCTCCTTTAATTTTTGAAAGACATGCCATTTATGCAGGTTTATTAAAAAACACATATTTTGAGGAAAAACACAAATAAGACCAGTATGTGAACATTTCTTGAAACAAGAAATTGCAATTTCCTGATTTTTTTTGAACACTAACCATGTGAAAAAAAAATCATAATAAAAAATAAATACGATAAATGGTGCATGAGTTACATTTGGCCTCACTAAAATGTATTTCTTCTTGTGCTGGCTTAGCCTAGTCATTTAGCAGCTGTTGCAGCTGTCCTCGTCAGTTGTTTATCAGACTGCCAGCAAGTCAGTAGGACAGTCAGAAATAAATGTTGGCCTAGCAGCCACAGCTAAAATGTAGTTATAAAAGATGGCCAAATCCAGTCCTGTGTGTCAATACAGAACTACATCACACTTTACAGCCACCGCAGTATATTACCTTGTATGGGACAAGTCTTTGTAATGTAGTTAGACTACAATCTGTCTAGTTGCTGGCAGTAAACATAGCAATGAGACATCTTTGCTTTCCAAAGGGTAAGATTGAAGACGTCTTTTGAAATACATTTATTTATTTATTTATAAACTTGTATGCACACTAGGGGGATTTATCAGAGTCTGTAAGGCATTAATCTTATTAATCAAAGTCTTATTCTATTATCTAGTATTGTCTAGTATTTTTTGTGTAGCAAACATGAAGAAGCTGTTTTGCTTAACAATAAAATATGGGCTACCACAGTGAGAATATTGAATTATTTGATTTGATCAGGTGTTCACAGATAATAATACCACTGTGAAAGCTTAATCTTTGTGTCAGTTATGGAAGTGAATATACACTGTAGGCCAGGGGTGGCCAACCAGTGGGAGACCAAGAGCCACATATCTGACTATGTTACAGCAAAGAGCCACATCGGCACACGGAAGCACAAACCTGTTACAACTAACCTCTGCCAGACAGATGAATTGTAAATGTCACACCCCAATATGACAAGAGAAATGTACCCCAATAGTAAGATCACAAGTTCAATTCAAAGTTCAGTCCCTTTTGGAAAATCCTGGTCGAGGTTAGCATGGAGTGAGCTAGTGACGCTGAAATTTTGAAGCCTTGAAATGCGCCAATGACGACTGACATAAGGCAGAATGGCACTAAAACACAAACTTGGACATGAACGTAAGAGCTGCATGACTCCGGGCAAAGAGCCGCATGCGGCTCCCGAGCCTTGGGTTGGCCACCCCTGCTGTAGGCCTACTGTAGCTTCAGTATTTTCTGGATCTATTTATAACTGCTCTTAGGGGAAGATGATACCTGCTGTAATACTTTGGGGAAGCGCCGAGAGGTAGCTGTAACTCTGGCGACAAATTATCTACTTGGGGAAGTCTTAATAAGCTGATGACATGAAAGCATCAACAATGTTTGCAGTCCCAAACTAAGACTATAAATGTCATGGAGAGAAGCTATGAAGATTGCATGATTGGCACAAACCCCTGAATTCACAGGTTTAAGTAGCTTGGGAGTTCCCATGCTCCTTTGAACGCTTATTTCATTTCACTCTGCAGAGCAGCATGGTGACCATGGCCGTTTTTCTCGCCTGCTTTCGGTATCCAATCGCAGAACAAAAAGGGATTTGTACGGCCCTCGATTGCATTTTACGTCATGTGGTGGCTCTGGTTTTGGCTCCGAGGTATGTACAGACGCTATGATAGACATTCGTAGTGACCAATAAGCGGCTATGGACAATTGTAAACGATGCTTCCGCTACGAGAAATGCAATAGGTAGGTCCCCAGACTAAATATCACTTGTGATTTTAGTTTGGCATTCACCAGGCTAAGGTTTAAGAGTAACCGTAGTATTATGTAATCAGCTCTTGAATGCAGTTACTCCATTCAGCAAGGTTCCATTAATATGGTTTGTGGACATACAGGAATATTGTCATCAGGGGCCTTATATTACAGAAGCAATGATTGTTTTGAAGGAACTTACCCATGGGTTTACATATTTTGTTTCTTATTTTAAGAACCACATGCATTTCTTTTTGCCTTTGACAGAATGCTTTGCCTTTGACAGAATGCATGCCTTTTTAATTTCCTTCATGCATTTCTCTCTGCCTTGACAGAGTACTGGAGATAGACAGGTAATTTGGTCAAGATTATGATTCTTATAAGTGTGCTGGAATATCTGTGCAACATCGTCTTCCTACAATGCAGCCATTAATTTGAAACCTGTCTAAAAGTTAAGTTTATGCCATGTATTTTCGATGATCAATTAACAGCCCTACAATTAGATAGGCAACACTTTAAGTCAATTTCAGATGTGATATTTGTATGATTTCTGATACACCAAGTCTTATCAGTCTTATCAACTGTGGTCTAAATAGAACTCAAACTCCTTTTAATGTCAGTTGTGTTATTCCAGCATAATTACGCAGAAAGCACGCTATCATGTATATCCAGTACTTCATGGGCCGTAAAATAAAGTGTTAGCCATAATTTATACATTTGGCACTATAGTAAGCCATGATTAAACATCCTGTGTGAATCTTGTGTCTAAATAGTCGTGTTTCTTGGAAAAGGTTTGGGAAATTCTAGGAGGGGGGAAGGTGACAGAGTCAAATTGCTGACCTGGCCAAATTGCTGACCTGGCATTCAGCCAGAATCTTGGTTACAATCTCATTGAAAGCCCTGAGCCCTCACAGACTAAACAAACTAGAACCTAATGCTGTCTTTAGAATGAGTTTGCAAAGCTGTGAGTGCTTTACCTCACTCACATCAGATGATGCGCTACGTAATTTTCGCAAGGCACTTCCGATCTGATGTTGAAGCCCTTCAGAGCGATTTCAAGCCCAATATTCTCTAACCGAACCAATCAGGGCTGCTGGCTGCTGTAGAGGGTGTGACGTAGCAAAGAAGCAACTGTTTTGAATCCAACCAATCCTACAAACGTAACCAGCGTCATCGGTTGGTTTCGATGTGATTGGCTGAAGTGTACGTCAATTAAATTGATGGACAAGCCGTTTGTCCAGTTAGATTCAAGGATTTCTGGCTCCTGAAATAACTCGTCTATCGCTGATCATCAGATGTTTGCGCATAGCGCTACATCTGACGAGTGAGGTAAGTGAGTGCTCACCTTGTTGTTTGCATGACTGGGTCACCATCTGTGATAAATTGTTCAATTAACAATAAAATCAAATTACAATGATGCGTCTGTTTCCATTTCTTGATCATTATAAAGTATTTATGGGTGTTTTTAGACAATTTCATGCTTCTCTGGTGTTTCAGGTGACAATGCTTCGAATTGTGGGTAATTCTTTAAGTCTACATGCAGTGCTGGGGGCTCAGAAAGGGTGCAACCGAGTTTATTTTGACAGCGGGACATCCCCAAACCCTAGTGAACTTAGTGTGAACGTCCATTTTAAGGAGAAAGCTGGCGTGAATCAACACATAGTCCTACTGTTTTGTAGTGCCAAGCGCTAGTGTTAGCCACCTCAATCACTGGATTTCATGCAAGGCAGACTGAGATAGCGAAAGGGCAGCTAACGTTAACAGAATGGGGCATTTCAAAACGAAAGCAAATTGATTAGGTTTCATTTTTGACATGCCTCATTCAGTTGTGTTAGCTGCCGTTTCGCAAACTCTGTCTATGATGTAGCCAGTGGCGGTCCGCACCGCACACGGGTCTCGAACCCGCCACCCCGCAAGTCAAAACTCCCAGCGTGGGAGTGGAACGCTCTAACCAACTGAGCTAAAGCCTGAGCTTCTAACTTAGCATGTTAGAATTGTATGTTGGGTAAGTTACTTTAGAAATGTAATGCGTTACAGTTACAAGTTACCCCTTTGAAAGAGTAATTGTAGTGTAACTATTTTGTAGTAATGTAACTAATTACATTTGATTACTTTTTGATTACATTTCGACATTTTTGAACTTTGTCTTTTTTTTTCAATCGTCAAGGAATTTTTAGTTTTTTAATCCTGGCAATGTTAACTGTCACATAGTCCTATTATTCACCAATGACATTGCAACAATTCTTTTTAACTCCCACAGAAGTGTCGGAATTCACTACAAGCAAATAGTTAACATACTTAGTGAACATCACTGAATAAGCAGGTGTCTGAGATTGCTCATAAAGTATTACCATATCAATAGAGCTCATTTTTATAACCGGCAATGGCGGCCTATGTTGCAGTTTCTGTCTGACAGTCAGGCCTCCTTGCTACTGAAACTTAGACCGCTGTAGAACAGGTAACAAGTGAGTAGCGTCGCCAACATGACAGTAGAAACAATTATATTAGCATAGTGTTTTTTATCTGTAGTAGTGACATTTAGCTGTAAATAGAGGATGTTGTATTTACATGAAGCACACTTAGCCAGTGTTTCTGAAGATGATATTGGGATCATGTAACTAGAATTGTAATTCTGAATATTTCTTGAACTGTAATTCAATTACACATGTTTTCAAAGTAACTGTAATTGATTACTGTTACTTTTATTTTGTAATTAAATTACGTAATTTCGTTACATGTAACTCGTTACTCCCCAACACTGTAGAAGCGCCCATGGAATTGGGTGATGAGGATTAACATGTACTACCGCCAAGCTAGCCGAGCTAGGTAGCCTCCGTTACAGATGCACAAAATTTTATCATTGAGGTAGCTTTCAGTAGCGCTTAGCAGTATAAAATAGCAGGGCTAGGTGTTGATTCATGCCGGATTATACCTTTAAGTCTGTAAGGATGGACCTTGGGACTGGGCCAACATAAGTTCTTTTTTCTACCATTGGCTGTAGCTTTAAAGGAATAGGCCACCCCAAAATGAAATTTAGTCACCATATTCCCCTGAGTTGGTTAAGTGACCAAAAGTGTTTTTCATTCACCCCCGTGGTTTTCCGTATCCAAAAGCGCAGTGTTAGCTTACCTTAGCATAGAGCGCTGTAATTTGGAATTTCCATTTAGCCAGTCGTTCTCAAAATAGTCATAAATGAACTCAAGATTTTTCCTAATTTCGTTGTTTCACCTGTACATTCAAACCGAGTACATATGCCAATGCCATTATCACGAAGGGTTTGCCTAGGAGTGACAAAGTCTTGGGACTATATTCAGGCAAAGCACCGCTGATAGGCGTAAAGTCATCACAACACCTGAAAACCCCCAGAAAGAAAGCACTACGGTAACTTTACGCCTATCAGCGGTGCTTTGTCACAGGGTGAATGAAAAACACTTTTGGTCACTTATCCAGCTCAGGGGAATATGGTAAGAGACTAAATTTCGTTTTGGGGTGGCCTATTCCTTTAATGTGAAGGACATAATAGGCTAAAGTATTATGGCAAGCCGAATGAGCATTTATTCAGATATCTTGATCAGGCATAATTTTCATATATATGCAAGCCATTTCTGTCCAGTTAACTAGTGAACCGTTTTTGTGCAAACTAGTTAACTAGTGAGGGTCAAAATGTGCACACTAGTTAACTAGTGGGTGCCAAAATGCCCACTAGCTAACTAGTGAACACATTTTGGCTTCACTAGTTAACTAGTGTGAACCTGAAATACTCACTAGTTAACTGGTGGGGGCAAAAATGCATACTAGTCAGCTAGTTGACGGCTTTTGGGGTCTAACCAGTTAACTAGTGACATTGAAAAATGTGCACGAGTTTACTAGTGAAGGCAAAAGCCCCCACTAGTTAACTAGTCAGAGTAGTTCAATGTCACTAGTTAACTATTGAACTATAAATGGCTTACTAGCAAGCTAGGTGATGGCAGCATGCTCACTAGTTATTAACTAGTTGATGCGTTCTATGTCCAAACAAGTGAACTAGTGGGGTTGTAAAATGTATAGGCCTACACATCCACATCCACAAATCCACACACACGCATCGATGCTTCCTTCAAAATTGTCCAAAACGAAGGTACCTTCGAAGGCAGGATTTTATGCATTTATTAGTTTCGGACATGCCTTGATGCCTCTCTGCCACCAAATGCTTCCTTCAGAGGCAGCATTTTCCCCGTTTCGGACGCAGCCATTGTCTCTTCTGAAACACATTTCCTGACACTTCCAAGTCCTCAAAATCTTTCCAAATGATCCTTGGGTCTTAATTTACATTTATAATCATGCATGTAGCTGATGCTTTTATCCAAGCGACTTACAAATATAACAACAACAACAACACATTGGATTTCTATAGCGCCTCCTCACTGACCACCACCAGTATGTAGCACCCACCTGGGTGATGCACGGCAGCCATTATGCGCCACAACGCTCACCACACACTAGCTTGAGGTGGAGAGTGAGGGAATTATTGAATGAGCCAATTACAGCGGGGGATTGATTAGGGGGCCAGATTGAATCAGCCAGGTTGGGACTTTAGCCAGGACACCAGGAAACTCCCTACTCTTTGCGACAAGTGTCATGGGGGACCTTGGTTTAACAGGTATGTTATGTCAGGACCTCGGTTTAACAGGTATGTATATTATATTAATATAGGCTGAACAATCAAGCAACACAGAAATCTTAGAAAGAGATACATTAGACAGGGAGTGCGAGAGTGCAGAAGTGGAGTCAAGTGCAGGATGTGTGCAGTGGAGAAGGAGGAGAGTGTAGGCTAAGTGCCACGACAGAAGGTGCTCTCTGAAGGGTTGGGCTGTGAAGAGTTTCTTGAAAACAGACAGGGACAGCCCTGCTCTGATTTACCTCACTCACGTCAGATCATGCGCTACGTAACTTTCGTAAGGCACTTCCGCGCAACGATCTGATGTTGAAGCCCATCAGAGAGATTTCAAGCCATTATTCTCTAACCGGACCAATCAGGGCCGCTAGCTGCTGTAGAGGGTGTGACATAGCGAATAGATACAGACGACAAGTACGGTTAAGCCCCCAAAGTGCGGGTGGAGTCAGTGTGGGGGTAAACGAGGGCCAATTTAGCATTATGGTGAATGGATAAGGTAGAAAAGTTACTTAGCAATAGATCGCTAAGTAAAATTGAACAAAGTCCATATGTGAATGTTTTTGTCTAAATGTGACCTGTTTACCTACTTGTGTTTAGACTAAAATAATTTTTTCCATCATTAGTTTATTGCAGTTACACTAACAGAAATGTCATCAGCCGTCTCTGCTCCTGTCGAAAGGAAAGCAACTTTCAATCACAAGTCTGATTAGCTCAGTTAAGCAAGCTAAAGTTAGCTACATTTACTGTGGTGATCAATGAGGTTGGCTAGTTAGCAAGCTAATGAAGCTAACAAACACCATCTAAATTGTCATCAGTATCGCGTTTGGAGGGTGTCAAGTTCAGAAATTCACATCGTTCCCATCTGACCCGTGCTGACTACCTTCCAGGCATTGCCCTCAAAAATGTGTCTGACTCCTTGTAGATGGTGCGCAGTGTAACTTGTGACTTAGCATGCCAGGTGACTCCTTCACTAATTTAGGGTTTGTTTTCCCCATGGGGCCGAAGAGCTGATTTATGGGCGTGCCCGGACTTGCCGTCTGTATCTATAAGCAACTGTTTTGAATCCAACCAATCCAACAAACGTAACCAGCGTCATCGGTTGGTTCCATTCATGGTTGGCTGCAGTGTACGTCAATTAAATTGATGGACAAGCCGTTTGCCCAAGATTAAATTCAAGGATTTCTGGCTCCTGAAATATCGTCTATCGCTGAATATCAGATGAACTCGCTTAGTGCTACATCTGACGTGAGTGAGAGGTAATGCTCTGATAGCATTGGTATGCCATTCCACCAGTGTGGAACAACCCATGAAAAGTGTTTGGAGTCTGGTCTTATTGCAGTGTGCTAGGACATGCTAGACGGTGTACTTTTCATATCAAGAAATGACCATGATTTTGTACCAGCAGTTTGCCCCAATGAGGTTATGCTGGCGATTTATTTGTGAGGTTGTATACTTGGCAAGGCCCGTGTGAGAAATTTGTAGCTGATTTTCAATGATCCCGTCATTGTGGTGTTTTTGGGACCATCCTGCGGGGGATGCACAATACAATCAAATGGGGGGCTGGGGACCTGCCCTGGGAAATTTTCCATTCCGTTGATGTGATTTCCTGCAATCTGGTGGATTTTGGGGTGGCTTGCTGGTGATATGCATTACCTAAATTACATGTGATTGAGATTCATAATTTCTGTGTACTGTTTTGCTAGGCCTTCACAAGTAAATCAGTAAAGCTGAGCACTCAGCTTGTGATCAACAAATAAGGGTGCTTAAACAATAGGCTACAGTATTGAAAATGCTCTCATAATTAGAATAGTGTATTAAAATATGTTCCTGTTTGTGCCAGGCCCCTAGAATTATCCTGACATCCCTCTACTGAGCAAGGTCTGTAGGTCCTGACATGGTCTAATTTGTTGGATAATTGGCTGTAATTTGTTGCATTAGGCTACATACAGTAATTGTAGTCCATCTTAAATTTATCAGGATGTAGTATATTCTCTGGTGCTATTTCATCAGGCAATACTGGGGTCCCCTACAGATAGACTAGCTCAGGAGCAAGAGCAGCTCCCTACCTAACAGAAGCTTTTTAAAGGGTCTAATGTAAAATAGGCCTATCATAATACCAAAATGGGAAACCTGTGAAATGTCTATTACAACAAACTGAATGACATCCTGCCCTGTCTGGTACCAAATCATTCTCTCCCAGATTTGCTGTTCTCTGATGAGAGTTAATGTGAATACCCCAGATATCACTGGAAAGTAGCCTAGTCCTAAAGGGAAAATATTTTTCCCCACAAATCTAGATACAGTAGCAGTTTAGAAGAGCAATCTGTGTAACATGGTAAAGGATGTAACAGGACATCAATAAAATAATAAAGTAGCCTAGAGCATCTTATTGCCACGTTTGATTTTGTCAAAGTAGCCTAATGGAGGAAAAAAGGTGGACCTCATATCAGATGAAATAGCCAATCTTGCAGAATGAAGGCTATCAAAAAATGTATTGTGGATTATTGTAGCCCACATTCACTGATATTTGTTCAGTAATGTTGTTAACCTTACTGCCTATGTTTACTGCAATTTTTGCGCGATGCATCAGTGGACTAAATATGCGGAGGTAAACTTTTATTACTCTAGTCTAGCGCAAATGAGCGGGTATGCGCTTTCTGTAGTGTTTGATCGGACTGACGAGGATCCTCTCGGTTCGCCATGATCGGGAATGAATCTCTGATTCCAGATCAGTATGGAAATTCCAGCAATTTAACCAAGAATAGGCAGGCTATTTTACATGGACTATAGAGTCACGTATCACTCAAGAAGCAGCAGATGCGTATCGCTCTCAATTTTTACATTCACATCGAGATTTCACATTCACCTTTTATTTTGGGATTGCTCTATTGAAGCAGAGAAAGTTTGAAAACTTTTGCCAGATGGTGATCAAATATAGCCTATTAAATGACATGTTGCACAGACAGCAACTACTGTAAGTGCGTCCAATGTGATCGACAGTGGCTGGTGTATGTCACCGCCTGTGCGCTCTTCTGCGCTTTACCTTGTTTGCTGCGTGTCTGACTGGGGGTCTAGCCTAAAAAATTATGCGTGTGAGGGGGCGGGTGTGGGGTGAGAGCGTGTGTAAACAGTGCTAATCGTGTGTCTCACGCTCGTCGCGTGAGAGTTGGTAGCCCTGCTTGGCAGGTGGCCCCAGTGAGGTTGTATACTTGGCAGGTGGCCCCAATGAGGTTGTATACTTGGCAGGTGGCCCCAATGAGGTTGTATACTTGGCAGAGGAGGGGCCCCAGCACGGATCTTTGGGGCATCCCTGTAACAAGGCGGACTGGTGCAGACATGAACCATTACCAGGATAGTTTGAATGACAGTTCTGTTAGAAAGGATTCAAACCAGGAGTGTGCTTTACCTTTAAAGGAGAGTACCGGAGTGCATTCAAGCATAGCCCTGTTGAAAGAGCTTGCTAAATGCGCTAGGTAGCGAGTGGAACAGAATAATTTGGTACAACGCGAACGCAGAAGCGAACAGGCACTTTACACTGAATCAATGGGACCTGACTATTGGAAACCGAAAGTAAGATCTGAGGTTACATTGACTCAATGTAAAGTGTTTTGCGTTCTTGTTAGGTCTGTGCTGTTCATTTCATGCGAAATATATTGCTGTTAGAAGGCTCATGCAGCAGGGCTATGCTTAAACGTACTCCGGTATATTGCTTTAATGGCCATATTGTAGAATACAGACAGATACTGTGATTGACCATGTCAAATGCTGCCGATAGGTCAAGCAAGATTTGTGCCGAGGATTTCACTGCCTCCCTGGCTTCTTTTAAGGATTCATCATCATAAACTAAACACATACACCTAACATAGACTAAAGACAAATAGATTGTCTTATGAAAGTATAAATGATGATGGTAAGTAAGAGTGACCATTTAAAAATGGAGTGAGGTGGCTCAGTGGCTAGAGCGTCAGACCATTACTCCGGGGACCCGAGTTTGATTCCGACCCGAGGTCATTTCCCGATCCCACCCCATCTCTCTCTCCCACTTGTTTCCTGTCCATCTCTACATTGTCCTATCTGATTAAAGGCAAAAAGCCCAAAAAATATCTAAAAAACGTTGAGGAGGCCCATTTACAGTGAATGGAGCCTCCCACAAGATTCCAGAGAGCTGTATAATAAAATAACATACAGTACTGTACAGTTAACTCCATAAACCATATTGTCTGTATGACTCTTACATTTGCAGCTGTAGAGGACTTAACTATACAGTTGTTTAGGCCTTGACCTCCTGAATATAGTTGCTGCTTTCACCTACATCCACTTCAGTTTGGGCTTCACACTCTGCACTACAGAAACTCTGTGAGTTTAACAAACTAGGACAGCGGAAGTGCAAAAGAGGTTATCTCAATCAAAACAGCCTCATCACTGAGAAATACTATCAGGATAAAACTGAACATAGACTGTGTCATATCATAGCCATTAAATAATGTATGCAGAGTGACTCAGATGATTAAAACTGTGCCTGTCAGTAACCTCCTTTATCAAATTAACTCCCAATGTCACATGGTTGAGGAAGAATTCAGGAATCATTATGACTTTTTCTTATTACTTTTTGTTTCCATCACTCTGAGGGTAGGGTCTTGCACTAGGGGTGATATACAGTAGCAACCACAGAGTTGTGGTGGGGATTCTTTTAGCAGGGATATGCAATATAGTATAAATCAATGTCTACATTATAAATTAGTTTGATCAGACAGCATACAAACATTGAAACTACGTTTACCCAATGTTATTTTTTCAACATAAAGACGCTGATTCAATATAAGGCTTGCACCCTCAGTTAACATTGAATCAATATTGAAAATTCCCAACCAAAATCCAACATAGTTTCAATGCTTTTTCCATTGATTATAACGGACTTTCAATTCTAAATTCAATCATTTCAGTCACTTTATCAATGATTGAAAACTGCCACTTACAGGATTAGCACATGGGTTAGCACAAGATTATGATGTTGATTCAATGTTGATCTGATCTACCATGGGGATTTCGATGTCAACCAATGATGGTTTTGATGGAAAATCAACATTGTTTCAATGTGACCATGATGAGGACTCTATAACCCCCACATCTAATGTCTCCTGCATCCCTATGAGTTTTATAAGCTCACAAAAAATGTGTCACTAAACACCAGCAATAAAATGGCTGTGACCTAAACTTTTGGGTGGTTGCCCTAAGTTTTACCAGTTCTGCCACTGCCAAAAAAACAGCTAGGAAAACATGACCATGAAGCATAAATAGAATACACCATGTTTGGTTTGATAGGCCTATTAATTTCATGCAATTTATTTCAGGAGCAGTATAAATCAGTGGGAAATAAAATTTAGTGCACTAGCATTTATAAACATATACTGGAACAGAAAAAATAAACAATTTTTAAAAAGTAAAATATAAATGTTTATTATAATGCAAATTAAAATTATTTGCTTACTGAACAATTTTACAAACTATTGTGAACCATTTTTGTTGTACACTTTACACCAGTTCTTTACAGTACAGTCTACATGAGTTCTACATTTGAAGCTGCATAGGCCTTAACATTGGATTAGGCCTTGACCACCTGAATATGATTGCTGCTCCCACCTACAGTACACCCACTTCAGTATGGGCTTCACAAAATGCACTATATGAGCTATGTGAGTTTTGCTAACTAAGGCAGCTGTCCAAAAGGGGCTATACCTCAAACAGCTAAGTGGCAACTATCACAATAAGGTTGTGGGGAGACACAATATGACTTTATTCATGAATACCTAATATGTTTTAAGTGGTTGGATCCTGTACTGTGCACCCATGTCAACTGCTTCCCCACATCCCTAGATGTCCATTAGTCTTCACAAGCTCACAAGAAATGTGTCACTAAACACCAGCAAAGGCTGTGCCCTTCACTTTTGGGAAGTTGCCCTAAATTTTAGTAGTTCTGGCACTGCCAAAAAAGAGCTACTAAGACATGTTGTGCATGTCCATAAAGCATAAATAGGCCTAGCATGTGCCACATTAAATCAGATAGGCCTATTAATTTCAGGGACTTTATAAATCAGAGGGAAACATTTGGTGCACTAAGTAAGGGATAACGTAAGGGATAAAAATAATGGACGACGCGTATGGCGAAGAACAGCCCGACGGCACAGCCATCGCAAGCATTTAAAACATAAAAGAAACATGTGGCTCTGTTTAGAAAGAAGTTATCCTGTTCGGTTGGGATACTATTTTCTTATGAAAGAAGATCCGCAAGGCTGCATTCTAAAGAGCATTGATAAAGAACGCTGGTTAAACTTTTTTACAATGCCTCAGGTGTCCTGTTATCTAGAAATAACGGACACCCTGACAGCCAATCAGAAAACAGTATTCCATTCCACCGGGTGATAACACTGGAATATGAAATGTAAAACATATAGAAACATAAATATATAATAAAAATGGTAAAATAAAATTAGTGGCCAACTGAAGTATTGTATTCAACTGTAATACAAATGTATGGACATTACTTGATGGGTCCCTCCCTTGAATATTTACCCTTAAAAATAATACCTTAAGATTTGACCATAAATGGCATGTCAAGATTCTATCATAAGTTTTGTCCGCTTTTTTGTTTTCATGTCAATGCATTCCATAATAGAACAGATTATACACAAAATAAATCCAAAGATAGTAACAGAATGTTTTGAATTATGGTCATTATTTTCAAGTTACCATTGAATTTGATGTTATACATGATAAAGAGGTTGAGATAATCTTTAAATAAATCAAACCAGATGCCTCATTACCTTATTAGTGAATTGCTTAGTTTGCAGAAGATGCCCAATATAAGGAGATGCAAAGGGAGAGGGGAGAGAGAGGAGGACTCGGAGGAACCAGCGTTTCACTGCCCAGTAGGTCATCACCTTCCAGACAGCTCACACACAGGAAGAAACTACTATTAGACTGCAGTCATGCCTATGGCATGTTTGCTGTAAGATGTTTTGACTTTTTGACTTTTTGACTTTTTGATGATTTTGTTTTTCAGACACCACTTGGAAATTTCATCATATTCTGGGAAGAAAAGGTAAGATAGTAAATCTGATTTCTCAAAACACTTGAATGTATGAAAGAAGCATATTGTCCTCATGTTAGCTAAATAATATTAAGGACACTTAAATGACTATTGTTAATCAGGATTGATCCAGCCTCTCTGTGTGAATGTCTAGCTAGTCTTGATAGGGATGTTTCCAATCAGGCACTGAAGTTGTTTTAACTTTGAAATCATTGGTCCAGCCTACCCAGACACATTGATCCCAAGCAGGAGGTGAAGGGGCTCACATGTTTGAAAAGGGTCACATGGCTTTGGAACACTATATGTCATGTCAATTATATTACTTGTATTTACTACTTTATTTAGGCTACTTAAATTAAGGTTTCATATATAAGCCTCCAAGAAAAATATACAACATGTCACAGTATAGGTTTTTAAATGCAACCTGGATTTATATATAGCCTACTGTACGTATGGGCCAAAATATATTTTTAATCAGCTTTCTGAGTTGTGTTTTATTGTTGCAGATAGAGCAACTTAAGCAGTCAAACTTCCTAAAAGGGTGAAACTCTAAAGTTGCTTCCATCGCATAAGGGTTGAAAGCCTGTTTTTCACTGGATGCCTACAGTAATTTGGCTAATGAAGCCAATTGAAAATAGGCTTAAGCAGGGGTGGCCAATTCTGTTCGCCTTAGGGCCACATGGAGTTTTATATTTTGGCTAAAGGACCGGGTGTTAACAGTCAACCGGTTGATGGGGGTTGATGGTGGTAAATTGTTCAGTCTCAAACCAGTAGCCCCACTTTCTTTAAAAGACATGTTAACATGCAGGGTTAAGGGGGTTGATTTGTATTTCATGAATACAAGAAATTTGATCAATCAGGCTTATAATCTAAGTCACCTTAGCTAAATGAGAATTTTGGGAAGCCTCCACAGGCCGGATTAAAAAGCTCAACAGGCCGCTTGTTTTTAGTTTGCCCAGGTCTGGCTGAAAGGAATTATCCAAAGTGAATCGACAGTTCGACACATAGCCCTGCTGTTTCACAGTGCTAAGTGTTATTGATAGCCAATGACCGAATTTTGTGCAATGCAGACCCAGACCAGCTAACAGAATGGGGCATGTCAAAACAAAACCAAATCGATTAGGTTTCATTTTGATATGCCCGCTTCTGCTACCGTTAGCTGCCGTTTCGCTATCTTGGTCTGCATTGCATGAAATTCAGTCGTCTGGCTATCACTAACACTTACAACTGTGAAACAGCACGGCTACATGTTGGTTCACCCTGTATAATTGCTTTCGAGGCCATTATGAGCTTAAGAGTCAAATTAAATCACGCTCGCATATCAGTATGTGTCAACCAGAATACACACTGCTTTGAATTGACAGTGTGCTATATCGTAGAAAGCGCACAGGTGATAACAACACTTGCTTATTACTGTTATGTCACTTGTTATTTACTGTATACTGGCATATGTGTGTCATTTACAATTTCAACATTCTGTCTAAATTGTTTTTTTTTATCCTATGACATTTTTAAACCTATGGTGACAGAAGATTTCTCTTTGTACTGTATGTTTGTGATTACTGCAGTAACCAGCAACCATGGGGGACTCGGACATGGCCATTTATGGCAAGGCTGCCATTTACCTCCGTAAGCCTGAGAAGGAGAGAATTGAAGCCCAGAGCAAGCCCTTTGATGCAAAGACAGCTTGTTATGTGGCTGACAAGGAAGATTTGTACCTGAAGGCTACAATCAAGAGCAGAGATGGTGGCAAAGTCACTGTTGAAGTCCTTGACACTAAAGAGGTATGATACATGACTACATGATCAGACTTGTGTTCATATAGAGTTTGAAACTGCACAATTCTTACATGGCTATAAGCTAGTATTGACATTTTTGCATTATATCACGGTGCACTGTCTGTCTGTCTCTCTATCTATCTGATAAGTGAAATGACAATGGTTGAATGTGCACTTCATACTGTATGTCATTCACTACAATTTTCTTTTATCTGCTGACATTAAGGAAAGGACAGTGAAGGAGGATGATGTCACCCCCATGAATCCTCCCAAGTTTGACAAAATTGAGGACATGGCCATGATGACCCACCTCAATGAAGCTGCTGTCCTGTATAACCTCAAAGAGCGTTATGCAGCATGGATGATCTATGTAAGCTCTTTTCCAGTACAACTGTTTACAATTGTCAAATCAGTGGCACAAAATAACTCTTTTTGTCCCTCTTTCATGCAGACCTACTCTGGGCTTTTCTGCGCCACTGTGAACCCCTACAAGTGGCTCCCAGTGTATGATCAAGAAGTGGTGACTGCCTACAGAGGCAAGAAGCGCATGGAGGCCCCACCCCACATCTTCTCTGTCTCTGACAATGCCTACCAGTTCATGCTCCAAGGTAAGCTTTTAATCCAAGCTAATTTATACATTTATTTTTCATACCACCATTAAATGATACATTTGTCTACAAACCCAAACTCCATGTTGTCTTACAGACAGGGAAAATCAGTCTATTCTGATCACGTAAGTGATAACAAACTAATATCTTTTTGTAAGTTTTGTATGACATTTTAACTTCCTATTAGACTGTTGTTGGATAATGATGATATGATTATAATAATTACATGTTATGTGTAATCTAGTGGAGAATCCGGTGCTGGAAAGACTGTGAACACCAAGCGTGTCATCCAGTACTTTGCAACAATTGCAGTAGGTGGTGCTAAAAAAGAGGAGAAACAACAAACACCAGGAAAAATGCAGGTAATATAAATTGAAAAGTAGAAGTAAGAACTGCTGGACACAAATAAAGACATGAAAGCTGAAGTTGACATGAATGCATATAGTATATTGTACAGTATATTGAAATTGCTCTAAGATAACCAAAGATCTACATAACAAAAAAGTGTATTTCATTTGCAGGGCTCTCTTGAAGACCAGATTATTGCTGCCAACCCACTGCTGGAGGCTTATGGTAATGCCAAGACTGTGAGGAATGACAACTCTTCCCGTTTTGTAAGTTAATTTCCTCCCAAAAAACTACGAGTCTGTTTACAGAATCCAGAGTTCTTGATTGGAATATTGGATACTGCTTTATTTCACACAGGGTAAATTCATCAGAATTCACTTTGGGACAAGTGGAAAACTGGCTAGTGCTGATATTGAGACTTGTAAGTATCATCATTACCATTACACATTGATATATTTTCTATGCCAAAATTCTGTTTCATTAACATTTCATCTGCACACACAAAATGTAATATATGGCCACATATACTGTACTTTACACCCTTTTAAATTCAGCTTTCCCACTGATAACTTAACATTTAAGCACCTTAAGTGTAAGAAATGGTGCATTCCATATCTCAAAATATCTTGAAACCAAAGCTTGAACTTTGACTGATTTTGTGGTGTATGATCACATACACTGTAGGCCTAAGTTTCATATGTAAAGTATGTGCATATCTAATAGGTCTAGAAGTATCTGCAGGAGACATGGTCATAATATACACTATAGATTTACAATATATAAGCTATCACATTGCATATTTTTGTATGGGTAAACAGATCTGCTGGAGAAGTCAAGAGTGACATTCCAGCTTCCTGATGAGAGAGGCTACCACATCTTCTACCAGATGATGACCAACCACATGCCTGAGATAGTCGGTAAGGTCCATAGTTTCAGCTAACTGAATAGTAATTTTAAATATAAAGTTCGATAAACTACACCATTTTTGTCCAGTAATGATAGTTGATCTTTATATATAATAGTAACACAAGACAATTAACTGATTTACATGCAAGACCCTCTCCAATTTCACACCCATTACAGAGATGTGCCTCATCACAACCAACCCCTATGACTTCCCCATGTGCAGTCAGGGTCAGATCACTGTGGCCAGCATTGATGACAAAGAGGAGTTGGAGGCCACAGATGTAAGTTATTCATAAGCTTTTGTTCCTGATGATGGAAGTCATAGTAAGGATATTTATTAAAAGAATATATGTCTTGAAATTTCAGACTGCAATTGACATCCTGGGCTTCAGTAATGAGGAGAAACTGACCATTTATAAGCTGACTGGTGCTGTGCTTCATCATGGCAACATGAAATTCAAACAGAAGCAAAGAGAGGAGCAGGCTGAGCCTGATGGCACAGAGGGTAGGTTTAAAAACTAAACTGACTTGAATTACTTCGAGTAATACTTTTAAAGAAGATAATGAATGGGAAAACATTTTTGCCTCAGATTTGATACATTCAGAGAGATGCATGACCAAAGAACTATCATGAAAATGTGATTTAGTCACAGATCCTTCAGGAGCCAGATATGTCGTGGTAGTTCATGGCAAATTGGAGTCATCTGAGCTAGCAGCCAATAGCCTCCCAGTGAGCTGCCACCCTAATCAGTGGCAGCTGGCACCCCAAGCAGTCAACCTCCTTAGATGCAAAATCCAAGTAAAGCTAGATAGCTCAAACTTTATTTTTTTGTATTTTTGCACACCATGGACATTGATATATGTATTGTATGATTTTGACATGATCTAAAAAAAAAAAAAAAAAAACTTCAGCACATTAACAGACTTGGTGCACACCACAAGACTATGTGGAGAGTCACATAGTCTTGACAATAATATGAAATGGGGCAGGAGGCTTTGGAGATCACCATACCATGTCCAAAATGTACATCCATTACTCAGAAAAATAAGGCTTTTAAAATTTCGGTGGAATTCTTGGATTCTCTCATAGACTTCAATGTTACAGAATGAGCTTCTCCACTGCATAAATGCTAGCGCCGCCCAGAACTACCTTATTTGGCATTAGCCTCATGACTCCAGGAAGTGTTTTCCTCATGATTTATCTCTGTAAAGAAGGATCTCTGATTTAGTTGTGCCCTCCCTCAGATAAAGCAGTAGCAGTTCAGAGAGGGCACCATTTAGCCAAAAGGCCCCTCTCAATAATACCATCGCAATAGTATAGGGCCTAAGTGTTAACCGGACTTGCAAAATTGAACTCAAGCTTTTTTTCATGAATTAAATTGGAATACATTCTGAAGTATTTCAACATCAACATCAATTTTCCTTCATAAGATAATAAAGTCCAAAAAAATGTGGCATACTATATATTGGCACAATTGCGAGTTTACAGTAACAATGTTTTATTATTTATAGATGCTGACAAAGTTGCTTACCTCTTGGGCTTGAATTCTGCTGATATGCTGAAGGGTTTGTGCTACCCAAGAGTGAAGGTCGGAAATGAGTATGTCACCAAGGGTCAGACTGTGCAACAGGTATTTTTTCTCCAATTAGAAGGTGTAGTTTAGTGTTGATTATGCTTTTTCAGTCATCATAAATGGTCACCATGACAACTGAGACTAATACTTTGGCATCTTGTTTACCTGTAGGTCAATAACTCAGTTATGGCCTTGGCCAAGTCTATCTATGAGAGGATGTTCTTGTGGATGGTCATCCGCATCAACCAGATGTTGGACACAAAACAAGCAAGGCAGTTCTTTATTGGTGTGCTGGATATTGCTGGCTTTGAGATTTTCGATGTGAGGATAACATTGTTTTACGTTAAAAAAGTGTATTTTCCAATTCTATTCACATTTAAGTGAAATTATTAGCTGTCCATTCTCAAATAATATTACTTCTCTGCACACAGTTCAACAGCATGGAACAGCTGTGCATCAACTTCACCAATGAGAAACTGCAACAGTTCTTCAACCACCACATGTTCGTTCTGGAGCAAGAGGAGTACAAGAAAGAGGGCATTGTCTGGGAGTTCATTGACTTCGGCATGGACTTGGCAGCTTGCATTGAGCTGATTGAGAAGGTCAATTTTACATCAATTTTCCAAATCAAGAGCTATAATGTCTACTGTTAACCGATGGTCACTTTTGATGTTATATTATTATTTTTAACAGCCCATGGGTATCTTTGCCATCCTTGAAGAGGAGTGCATGTTCCCCAAAGCCTCTGACACCACCTTCAAGAACAAGCTGTATGACCAGCATCTTGGCAAGAGCAATGCCTTCCAGAAACCCAGGCCTGCCAAAGGCAAGGCTGAGGCCCACTTCTCCCTGGTGCACTATGCTGGCACTGTGGACTACAATGTTGGTGGCTGGCTGGACAAAAATAAGGATCCACTGAACGACTCTGTGGTGCAGCTGTACCAGAAGTCAGGAGTGAAACTTCTGCCTGTTCTGTACCCACCTGTTGTTGAGGGTATAACTATTTTTTACATGTCTGAGCTGATACATAAATGTCTACTGTAGCAATTTCTAATTGATTCAGTTATTGAATTAATCATTGTATGTCAACAGATACAAAGGGTGGTGGTAAGAAGAAGAAAGGTGGTTCCATGATGACTGTGTCTTCACAGTTCAGAGTATGTATATCTAGCCAATAATAATCAATTGATCAATTTTTATTAAAGAAGGTTTTAGAGTCCCTTTCCTAGGTTGTCTGGGATGAAATAGCATAACTTCCAATACGGGTGTAAAAATCCCCCAAAAATATCTTGAAAAAAAAAAGAAATATGTAATGGAAGTTTATACATGGTTGGGAGATGTAGGATACAATAGTCCCAGAATTTACAAAATGCAGCAGCGACTGTGTTTCATGATCGTTTTGGAAAATCGACAACAACCACTAACCACTCAGTGAGTAGCATATCATTTAAAAAAAAAAAATGTTTAGGGTGGCTTTTAGGACAGAATTGTGCAAGCCCATAGCTAGACATTCTAAAACAGGCAGGGGAGATTTTAGATGAGGGGGGGGGGGGGGGTTAAAAGTGCTAAATAATGGAACACTCCTTACTTACATTGCATTCCTCCCCACAGGAGAATTTGGGTAAACTCATGACCAACTTGAGAAGCACCCATCCTCACTTTGTGCGTTGTCTGATTCCAAATGAGATTAAGAAACCAGGTAAATAGATTTTGGTGGAATATAGACTTGCATATGTTCGATTTGAAATCTCAATTTATGAAAACAAAAAATGCTTTTTTTGACAGGCCTTATGCAGAACTTCCTGGTCATCCACCAGCTCAGGTGTAATGGTGTACTGGAGGGTATCAGAATCTGTAGAAAGGGTTTCCCAAGCAGAATTCTCTACGGTGACTTCAAGCAGAGGTAAATTGACAAAATAAAACACTAAGGAAGGAAGCGGTTGTATATGTTTGGTAACTGTTAATTCCAGTCCAGAAAAAAATATATAAATATATTTAATTTTCTATGCTACAGATACAAAGTGTTGAATGCCAGTGTCATCCCTGAAGGTCAGTTCATTGATAACAAGAAGGCTTCTGAAAAGCTCTTAGGATCAATTGATGTTGATCACACCCAGTACAAGTTTGGACACACTAAGGTAAAATTCGAATAGCAGATACATGTATGTAACTCATGCAGTCATGCATCTTTCTTTTCATATATGATGCTTAGATAAGCTTTGTTCTTACCTCAAAGGTGTTCTTTAAAGCGGGTCTTCTGGGTACCCTTGAAGAGATGCGAGATGAGAAACTGGCTAAATTGGTCACAATGACTCAGGCTCTTTGCCGTGCATATCTGATGAGGAGGGAATTCGTCAAAATGATGGAAAGGAGGTAATTTGCAAACACTGATATAACTAGAAATGTTGGCCCTGGTTTTGACATTTAAAGTTCTACACCATTTGATGTTTGAAAATATAACTGAATATTAATTCACATTTGTGAAATACAATTCATAGGGAGTCAATCTACACAATCCAGTGGAATATACGGTCCTTCATGAATGTCAAGCATTGGCCATGGATGAAGGTTTACTACAAGATCAAGCCTCTGCTGAAGAGTGCAGAGACTGAAAAAGAGCTTGCTAACATGAAGGACGACTTTGAAAAACTCAAAGTGAATTATGCAAAATCTGAGGCCAAGAAAAAAGAACTGGAGGAGAAAATGGTCGCTATTGTGCAAGAAAGGAATGACCTTTCGCTCCAAGTGTCATCAGTATGTTTTCATTTTAACACAGTTTCGCTTAAGCACACTTTTACATATTTTTTATGGTCATGTCCCCTGTTGTAATTAGAAATATCTGTAAACTAGTGTTTCATTAGCCTGACATAGCCCGCCCATAATACGAATGTTCATACGTATGATGGTCTGGGCACTGTCCTCTGGGGCGTGTTTACATCGGTAGAGAGTCTACCGGCCAATAAGCGAAGCTGATCAGATGAGCTGTCCAATCGTTTCAAACCAGAAGTGAATGCCCTCCCCCCCGCAGTATAATCGCGTCAGGTTAAAGAACCTCCAGACCATGAATACGGATGAACAGCAGTATTATGGTCGGGCTATGTCAGGCTAGTGTTTCATTACG
>JAODXP020000008.1:16864443-16923025 GCA_027497455.2 Sardinella longiceps | reverse complement strand
TAGAGTGGGAACTGGTGTGAGTAGTTCCTGGGGGGAAATGTTTTGCGGTAACGCCGTTGGCCAATATGGCGGCGTCCGTGATGTAAACAATCATTCATTTAGATCTTTATTATCCTATCGATATCAGGTGTTTGGCGGGTGAAAGGGTGTTGTGCGATTGGTGTGTGGGGTTTGGGGAGTGCTTTTTATACCCCAGGAAATGAACAGCTTGCAGAGATCGCCGGGAGGGGAATCCGGACGGCAGCACAGAGCATCGGAGATAGCCGCGGCTGGACTGAAGAGGATCCCTTGACGAACGGCTACCTGGATTGAATTGTCGTGAGACCATACTGCTCTGGATCTCGGGAAAGCGGGACACCTTCCCTAGGTTGAGATAAGTGCTGCCTGTCTCTGTCTATTGCCTGTGCTGTTAAGGAATCACGTTCCGGAGAAAACGTTAAATGCTCACCTCATCTGTGTTTGTGATGCACTTACTGTGTGTGTAGCCTAGGGCGAACAAGCGCCGTCACACAGCGGGAGACCTAATGTAATGTACGTGCCCTCGACGTTAATTCAGTGCCTTAACCTTATCAAACACAAGTGAGACGTTTGCCTTGTATTGGCCTTTTGAAAGCGAATGCTTCCCTGTGCACTGACTAACTGTTGATTGCCTAGTCTGCTGTCTGAAATAGCCTGCTGCATTGAGCACTGTATAGCCTGTCGACTGTCCGTCTCCCTGTGGGTCTGTAGAGTGGCTGCTACATCCAACACTGAACTGCCTGTTGCCCGTTGAGCCCCCGCTGGCCATTGGAGGTACTACCACCTGGAACACTGAACTGCCTGTTACCTGTCGAGCCCCCGCTGGCCATCCTGAGGTATTGCCACGTTGAACACTGAATTGCCTGCTGGGCCCCCGCTGGCCATATGAGGTACTGCTACATTGAACACTGACCTGCCTAATGCTGTTGAGTCCCCGCTGGCTATTTGAGGTACTGCTACATTGAACACTGACCTGCCTAGTGCTTGTTGAGCCCCCGCTGGCCATATGAGGTACTGCTACATTGAACACTGACCTGCCTGATGCTGTTGAGTCCCCGCTGGCTATTTGAGGTACTGCTACATTGAACACTGACCTGCCTAGTGCTTGTTGAGCCCCCGCTGGCCATATGAGGTACTGCTACATTGAACACTGACCTGCCTGATGCTGTTGAGTCCCCGCTGGCTATTTGAGGTACTGCTACATTGAACACTGAACTGCCTAATGCTTGTTGAGCCCCCGCTGGCTATTTGAGTTGCTGCTACGTTGAACACTGAATTGTCCACCGCTTGGTGATTAACCTGCTGTCTCCCGTCGATCTCGCAGCCACTGTTGCAATTGTTGCAGACTGACCCACTGCCCGCCTGGTCCCCCTGTTGGCTGTCAAAGAGTGCCTGCCGTGCCGAAGGCTGACTAGCCGCTGTCTGTCTGCGCCTCCTGCTGGCTGTTGAAGTGCCTGCCGTGCCGAACGTTGACTAGGCCACCGCCTGCCTGGCCCCCTGCTGGCTGTTGGAGAGTGCCTGCCGTGCCGAACGTTGACTAGGCCACCGCCTGCCTGGCCCCCTGCTGGCTGTTGGAGAGTGCCTGCCGTGCCGAACGTTGACTAGGCCACCGCCTGCCTGGCCCCCTGCTGGCTGTTGGAGAGTGCCTGCCGTGCCGAACGTTGACTAGGCCACCACCTACCTGGCCTCCTGCTGGCTGCTGGGAGGTACTGTGCCACTGGTTGCTGCTAACCTGTTGTCTGTCTGTTTGTCCCTGCGTGTGTCTAGAGCATCTGGATACTGACTAACTGGCTGCCGGTCTGGTCCCTCACGGCCATCTGAGGAGTTGCCCTATTGTGCCTGGATCCGCCAGCCGCCCCTGCCCTGACGGGAGTCTGTCTTACTAACTCGGACTGGGTCCCCATCCGCTGACCACCGTGCACTACTGGACCCCCCGTTGTCCCACTCTCAACTTCGCAGCTGTGGCCGAAGAGGACGCTGTGCCAATTGACCAGGAAATACCGGAACGCCCTTTTTCTCTTTTTTTTTGTGGACTTTTCCTCCCACTGGCGTGGTGTGAAGCCCGGACCACCCGCCTTGGGCTTGACTGACTTTTCCGTGCTGCTCCTTTTTAGAAGTCCAAGAACCCTTTCCCCTCTTTTACCATAATAAATTCATTGTTATTTATACTTGATCCTTGTTGTCCTGGTCTATTGGGTGGGTGTGGTCTGCTCCTCAGTGTAGGGGGAGAGTTAGAAGTTACACAGGCATCTGGCCTGGTTACAAGTGGCGTAGTCTTGGCAGGATTCCTACACTGAGTTTGAGCAACCCCATCCCCCCAAGATGTCCACGGAAGAACAAGCAGCAGCACCATCAACATCGACCACTCGCCCCCAAGTCCTACCTGTTTTTGTAGGAGCTCCTTGGGCCCCAAAGTTTTCCGGATCCAATTCTGAATTGAGCCTTAAAGATTGGATTTCACAAACGACATATCTGGCCAACTTACAGGGGCTCACAGAACAACAGAAGTTGCAATTTATTTTGGGATCCTTGGAGGGAGAAGCAAAGAGAGAGGTGAGAGCGGCACCTGTAGCTAAACGAAATTCATTCCAGGCGGTCCTTAACCTGTTGGAAGAGCTCTATGGTGACAAGACTCCGGTAGCTGCATTGAGGGCTCAGTTCTTTAACTGTAGACAGGGCCCCAACCAGTCCATCCGTGCCTTTGCTTTGCAGCTGCGGGAGCTGTTGGTACGCCTGAAGAGCAGAGCTAACCACGGGCTTGGAGAGGAGGACACATTGATGCGGGACCAGTTTCTCCTGGGACTCCGAGACGGCCCCATACGTCAGTGTCTGAAGACCCAGCTTCGTCGTAATGCCAATCTGACCTACGATGAGGTCCGAAAGGAAGCATTGGCACTAGAGGTAGACCAACAGGAGACCAACGAGCACCCTGTGAGTGTAGCTGCAAGTACTGCTTGTGCCCCCATCCCTCCCCCAACAACGGACTGGAAACGTGAGCTCCAAGCTGAAATAATGAAAGATGTAAAGGAACAAATGGCGGAGCTATCCAAAACTCTTCTGGAGGAGCTTCGCAGGAACCGTTCCACCAGTCCAGTGCAGGCTAGAGGGAGACCTGAAGCTACAAGAGAGCGACGCAGTGTTCGTACGTCTGGTGCCAGGTTCCAATGGGATGCGGAGGGGAGGCCAATCTGCAATCGATGTGGTGTAGCGGGACATGTGAGTAGGCATTGTGAAGCGCGTCGCGCCTCACAGCAGGATTTTTAGCTTTACCGGCCACTGTGGGTCGAGTGGCCGGGACCCCTCCAAATGACCCCTCGCCTATCCCTCGAGATGTTCTGGTGGGTCAATGCCCTGTTGTAACGATATGCGTTAATAATAAAGAAGTACAGTGCTTAGTTGATACGGGTTCCCAAGTTACACTGTTTGCGGATAGCTTATGTAAGGAGATCTTTGACGAAACGCAGCTACAAGAAGCAGAGGCATCTTGGCTTACCCTACGAGGGGCCAATGGGCTTAACATCCCCTACACAGGTTACATAGTCGCTGATTTTCAGATTCAAGGGGTTGTAGTGTCAGGGAAGGGGGCTGTCGTTGTGAAGGACCATTGCCTTGGCAACCATCGAGCACTGTTGGGAATGAACATCCTCTCTGCCTGTTGGGAAGAGTTATTCCAGAATCAACGGAGCCAGTCTCGACGCCCACTTCGCTCAGAAGGGGAAGAATGGGAACCCATCATGGCAGACTGCCGCCGCATTCATGCTGCTCGGGCGCATCAGGAACGTGAGGACACGGCCCGTGTGGCTTGCCGCTATGCCTTGGCCATTCCTAGTCATAGTGAGGCCCTAATTTGGGCCAAAGTGCCCAGTCGGAGCTACGGACAGGAAGGCTGGGTCATCGTGGAGCCGCACCTGGAGTGTACGGAGGTTGAGGTAGCCCGAGCCATTGCTACAGTTAAGCAGGGCCGAGTCCCCGTAAGGATAAGGAACACCAAGCCGTACTCTGTCAACTTGCATCGCCATCAGGGACTGGCTCGTGTCACCTGCATAACACCGTGTCAGGTGGTGGAAGGTAATGATGTCTGTTTTACGAGGGTGGGACCTGATCTGGTAGAAGTGGGCATTGTCCAGGCAGCTCCAGGGGATGGGGCGTCAGTTGGGGCTCTTCCTGAATACTTGTGTTGTGAGTCGTTACAGGGTGATGGTCTGGACGAGGGTCAACAGCGACAACTGCAACAGCTCCTGGCGACATGGCAACACGTATTCTCCACCCATGAAGAAGACTACGGGTGCACGAGTGTGGTGAAACATCAGATTCCTACTGGGGATGCCGCCCCTAGCCGAGAGCGCTACAGACCGGTGCCGCCCACCCTCTACCAGGAGGTTCGTTCCTTGTTGAAAGGTATGTTGGAGGGGGGGATTATCCGGGAAAGCAGTAGCCCATGGGCTGCCCCAATAGTACTGGTGCAAAAAAAGAGTGGTGCGCTGAGGTTTTGCGTCGACTATCGCAAACTGAATAGCGTCACCCGAAAGGATGCGTTCCCCTTACCGCGCATTGAAGACTCGCTCACCAGCCTCTCCCAAGCTGCCTGGTATTCTACTTTGGATCTGGCCAGTGGTTACTGGCAGGTACAAGTAGAAGAGAGAGATCGTGAGAAGACAGCCTTTACCACCCCCTTTGGGCTTTTTGAGTGGGACAGAATGCCCTTTGGCCTCTGCAATGCCCCGGCCACTTTTCAAAGGCTAATGCAAAGGTGCCTCGGGGGCAGTTGGTAGAGTCCACCTTGGTATATCTTGATGATGTCATCGTTTTTCTCCAGATTTCCCCACCCACTTGCGCCACCTTGAGGAAGTGTTTCAGGCTATGGAGCGCTACGGGCTGAAACTGCGACCAGAGAAGTGCCAACTGTTCCAGCAGGAAGTCAAGTTCTTGGGCCACTGCGTCAGTCATCAAGGCATCTCCCCTGACCCTGAGAAGGTATCCGCAGTGCAAGAATGGCAACCCCCTAGAACCATCAGACAGGTGCGTTCCTTCTTGGGTTTTGTGGGGTACTACAGACGATTCATTAAGGGCTTCTCAAAGATCGCCAAGCCATTGAACGAGCTCCTTGTTGGAACCGGTCGTCCACGGGGCCGGAGGTCTCCCCCTGTTGTCTGGAGTCAGGAGTGTGATGTTGCCTTCCAGAAGCTAAAAGCTGAGTTGTTACAGGCCCCCATCTTGGCATACGCAGACTTCTCCCAACCCTTTACCCTCTATACCGATGCTAGTAATGCTGGGCTCGGGGCGGTATTGGCACAACATCAAGGGGGTGGAGAGGGTCATTGCGTATGCAAGTCGGAGCCTCCACCCTGCAGAAAGGAACGACTCCAACTACAGTTCCTTTAAGCTCGAGCTTCTGGCTTTAAAATGGGCCCTGAGTGAGAAGTTTAAAGATTACTTGTGGGGTGCCAAGGTAACAGTGGTAACCGATAACAACCCACTCGTCCATCTCCATACAGCCAAACTTGGGGCGGTAGAACAGCGCTGGGTAGCGCAGTTAGCAAATTATGATTACCAAATACGATATCGACCTGGTAAGGAACATACTAATGCAGATGTGCTCTCCAGGCTTCCTACGGCGGACGGGGCGGCTTCAGCTGTGATCCCACAGGAAGAGGGGCTTCTGGTAGGAGTCATAGAGGCCCCAGGGGGAGATGGAGGTGCCGTACCGGCTAGCTGGGGCTGGGACCCAAGACGGTGGGAGGAGCTGCAGGCACAGGATCAAGATCTGCGGGCTATCCGGGCCTATCTGGAGCGTGGTGTGTTCCCTGCTGCAGCTGCAAGGAAGGCCCAGACGCCAACCGTGAAACAGTTGCTGAGCCATTGGGGTAGGCTGAGTTTGAAGGAGGGTGTGCTCTGCCGAGCCGTGCAGGATCGAGCGACTCACGAGGTCTTGCTGCAGGTGATTGTACCACGGGACCAGGTTCAGCCCCTTCTGAAAGCTTACCATACAGACATGGGCCATCAGGGGCAAGAGAAGACGTTGTCCCTCATCCGAAGGAACTTCTATTGGCCCCGGATGGAAGAATCTGTTGGGATATTCATCCAAAGCTGTCCCCGCTGCACTCTGCACAAGATGAGGCCTGATGCCAGAGCACCCTTGGTCCCCATGATGCCTAGGGCCCCTTTGCACATCCTTGCCACGGACTTCCTGACACTGAGTCGGCCAACTGACCGATACCAGAACATCCTGGTCGCCACCGACCTGTTCACGAAGTATGCCTGGGCCATACCCACCTTCGACCAGACTGCCACCACGACTGCCAGGGCCCTGTGGAGTAATGTGTTCCAGCCCTTTGGCTTCCCTGAAACCCTCCACTCGGACCAGGGTCCAAACTTTGAAGCTAAGGTCATGCAAGAGCTGTGTCAGCTATATGGGTGTCGGAAGACTCGTACAACCCCATACCATCCCCAGGGTAACGGGGGATGCGAGCGCTTCAACCAGACACTGCTCGGCCTCTTGGGGACCCTGGAAGTTGAGCAACAGGACCGGTGGGTTGAATACCTCCCTTCTCTGGTGCAGGCTTATAACAATAGTGTACACAGTACTACTGGCTATGCTCCGGCCTACCTGATGTTCGGGAGGCACATTCGACTACCCACCGACTTGCTCCTGGGGGCCGTACCATCGGACGGGGTCCAGAGTACCACCGACTGGGTGAGTCAACATCACCAACGACTCCTCTATGCATATGGGAAGGTAACGGAACACTTGGGGTCAGCCGCTGAGAAGAACAAGCGCCTGTATGACCGGACCGCCCAGGATGCTCCACTACTACCGGGTGAACGAGTGCTAGTCCGGGAGAACCGGCGGCGGGGACGAGGGAAGCTGAGCGACCGTTGGGAAGTGGGCCCCTATGTGGTGGTCGGCTGTCCTCGACCAAATGTGCCTATTTACACTGTGAGGCCGGAAGGGAGACCCGGCCCTGACCGAACATTACATCGGAATCTTCTTAGACCCTGCCCTAACTATCCAAAGGTGAGCCCCCAGGCCCCACAGGTAGGGCCCCGAGTCCCCCAGCAGCCGTTAATAGGATGGACCGTGGCTCCCATGGGTCCCACAGCTGGGCTGGAAGAAGATCCTCTAGTACAGCCCAGGCGTTCGTACAGGGAAACTCAAGGGAGGCCGCCAGTGAGGTATGGCGACTGGGCTGAATAAGATATAGGTTCCAGGGACTGGAACCCTTTAGTGTGGGGGTGTCACGGGGTGCCTAGAGTGGGAACTGGTGTGAGTAGTTCCTGGGGGGAAATGTTTTGCGGTAACGCCGTTGGTCAATATGGCGGCGTCCGTGATGTAAACAATCATTCATTTAGATCTTTATTATCCTATCGATATCAGGTGTTTGGCGGGTGAAAGGGTGTTGTGCGATTGGTGTGTGGGGTTTGGGGAGTGCTTTTTATACCCCAGGAAATGAACAGCTTGCAGAGATCGCCGGGAGGGGAATCCGGACGGCAGCACAGAGCATCGGAGATAGCCGCGGCTGGACTGAAGAGGATCCCTTGACGAACGGCTACCTGGATTGAATTGTCGTGAGACCATACTGCTCTGGATCTCGGGAAAGCGGGACACCTTCCCTAGGTTGAGATAAGTGCTGCCTGTCTCTGTCTATTGCCTGTGCTGTTAAGGAATCACGTTCCGGAGAAAACGTTAAATGCTCACCTCATCTGTGTTTGTGATGCACTTACTGTGTGTGTAGCCTAGGGCGAACAAGCGCCGTCACACAGCGGGAGACCTAATGTAATGTACGTGCCCTCGACGTTAATTCAGTGCCTTAACCTTATCAAACACAAGTGAGACGTTTGCCTTGTATTGGCCTTTTGAAAGCGAATGCTTCCCTGTGCACTGACTAACTGTTGATTGCCTAGTCTGCTGTCTGAAATAGCCTGCTGCATTGAGCACTGTATAGCCTGTCGACTGTCCGTCTCCCTGTGGGTCTGTAGAGTGGCTGCTACATCCAACACTGAACTGCCTGTTGCCCGTTGAGCCCCCGCTGGCCATTGGAGGTACTACCACCTGGAACACTGAACTGCCTGTTACCTGTCGAGCCCCCGCTGGCCATCCTGAGGTATTGCCACGTTGAACACTGAATTGCCTAATGCTGTTGAGTCCCCGCTGGCCATATGAGGTACTGCTACATTGAACACTGACCTGCCTAATGCTGTTGAGTCCCCGCTGGCTATTTGAGGTACTGCTACATTGAACACTGACCTGCCTAGTGCTTGTTGAGCCCCCGCTGGCCATATGAGGTACTGCTACATTGAACACTGACCTGCCTGATGCTGTTGAGTCCCCGCTGGCTATTTGAGGTACTGCTACATTGAACACTGACCTGCCTAGTGCTTGTTGAGCCCCCGCTGGCCATATGAGGTACTGCTACATTGAACACTGACCTGCCTGATGCTGTTGAGTCCCCGCTGGCTATTTGAGGTACTGCTACATTGAACACTGAACTGCCTAATGCTTGTTGAGCCCCCGCTGGCTATTTGAGTTGCTGCTACGTTGAACACTGAATTGTCCACCGCTTGGTGATTAACCTGCTGTCTCCCGTCGATCTCGCAGCCACTGTTGCAATTGTTGCAGACTGACCCACTGCCCGCCTGGTCCCCCTGTTGGCTGTCAAAGAGTGCCTGCCGTGCCGAAGGCTGACTAGCCGCTGTCTGTCTGCGCCTCCTGCTGGCTGTTGAAGTGCCTGCCGTGCCGAACGTTGACTAGGCCACCGCCTGCCTGGCCCCCTGCTGGCTGTTGGAGAGTGCCTGCCGTGCCGAACGTTGACTAGGCCACCGCCTGCCTGGCCCCCTGCTGGCTGTTGGAGAGTGCCTGCCGTGCCGAACGTTGACTAGGCCACCGCCTGCCTGGCCCCCTGCTGGCTGTTGGAGAGTGCCTGCCGTGCCGAACGTTGACTAGGCCACCACCTACCTGGCCTCCTGCTGGCTGCTGGGAGGTACTGTGCCACTGGTTGCTGCTAACCTGTTGTCTGTCTGTTTGTCCCTGCGTGTGTCTAGAGCATCTGGATACTGACTAACTGGCTGCCGGTCTGGTCCCTCACGGCCATCTGAGGAGTTGCCCTATTGTGCCTGGATCCGCCAGCCGCCCCTGCCCTGACGGGAGTCTGTCTTACTAACTCGGACTGGGTCCCCATCCGCTGACCACCGTGCACTACTGGACCCCCCGTTGTCCCACTCTCAACTTCGCAGCTGTGGCCGAAGAGGACGCTGTGCCAATTGACCAGGAAATACCGGAACGCCCTTTTTCTCTTTTTTTTGTGGACTTTTCCTCCCACTGGCGTGGTGTGAAGCCCGGACCACCCGCCTTGGGCTTGACTGACTTTTCCGTGCTGCTCCTTTTTAGAAGTCCAAGAACCCTTTCCCCTCTTTTACCATAATAAATTCATTGTTATTTATACTTGATCCTTGTTGTCCTGGTCTATTGGGTGGGTGTGGTCTGCTCCTCAGTGTAGGGGGAGAGTTAGAAGTTACACAGGCATCTGGCCTGGTTACACAGTCAACGCCATTGTGAACACTGGAGGTAACAGGCCAGGCCATGCCCATGCTGCCCATGCGCAAAGTTCCAAAGTTGGTAGTCCAAACAGTAGTCCTTCAGTCCAGACGGTGGTGATAATGCACCTAGTTTGTTTGCCATACAACACGAGGAAGAAAGTTCTGTCGAGAACGTGCCTGAAGTTTTTATAGCATTCATGACAGTACACTTTTTTCATAAGCTCCTCAAGAAATAAGCAAAGACTAACCAGAGATCATGAAATATTGCTTTTACTCTCCCCGGAGAAATAACATTTCGCATGTAACCGCCCACCAACTTGTAAGTGCATGAGTGCTCGTGCCCAGCATGACTCTCGTGCATGCGCTGGCATGGTTCGGATTGTGACTTCATACGTAAATATGGCGATGCTAAAGTGCTGCCGCTAATCTGCGCGTTCTTGACCCCCTGGTATCCCCCCCATAAAAGTTTCCTACGCTCTTGGTTTTGCTACCCTCACAGTAGTAAATCAACCTCTACGTTGTATTTACAGACCAAAGAAAAGTAACTTCAAATTTCATGATGCATACCTCTGACTTTAGTGTACAAGTGCACAATTAATTTACAAGTCCCATGCAGGACTTTTGCTACTGATTTACTACTTCTCATATCTACAAGGTGTCATGAAACATTTTATGTAAACTGAAAAGTACAGTATTGGGAATTTAATAATTTTAACAAAGTATTTTTATACTGTGTTTCAATTGCAGTGAAACAGAAGCAAGAACTACAGAGGTCACCCCATTCAAGCCCCAACATCATCGTACTGCACATCTGGCAGCAGGTCTTAGAGGTCTAGGTAACCGTCCTTTCACTGTTCTCCACACATACACGTGCACAAACAGTCCTATGTGGGTCAAAGACTAGAAGAAACATTTTTGTTTCCCTAAACTTGATAAAATCACCATAGATGTGTGAATACACTATTAATCTACTCAACTTATACTGTACATGTCCATTGTACCATAACGTCAATTTTGTAGAAAAAGTTGAATTTTAAACATATACCCATTAAAGCCCTAAAATGTCATAGCCTGGCCTTTACCTGACTGTTGACTCCTTTATACAGTCTGGAACAATACAATTGGAACAGGTTTCCGTTTGGAAATTACATATTCTGTGCACTGCTCTCACCTGGCTCTCACGCTTCCAACCTCTACATTCAGTAGTTACAAATTGTTGGCTGGTTTCTATTAGCCTGATTGCCATTGACTTTCAAAGCTCTGTGAGACTTTGGTCTGACCAAGAGCTTGTACACCAAATGTTTCCCAAAGCGCATGGTTGACCCACCTCCCTCGAATGCCTTGGTTTGCTACTGGTCAATGTCAGAATGCTGTGCCGAAGCAAAACCAATCACACCACTCGCTCCTCTGACGTATGTGACACGAAGGGAAATGCTCGCTGAGCCGTTGGAGCTGCTCAAAGTTGATTTGTTCCCGACCAAGGGGGTGGAGTTCCAGATTTTTGTGGAACTCAGAAACGCTGTTTAGATCAGTAGCTGGCCAGACCAGCGACAGCAACACCGAAGGTGTTACGTCACTGGGAGGGTGTGCCAGGCTAGGTTTCTATCTATTTTGACATGGTAGTGGTAATGAGTCTTCAAGATCTTGGATGTTAATGACGTGCCGAGGTTGTAAAGGTAATTCGAAAGTAGGGGGAGAATAACGAAGCTGTTCCTATTGCGGGTGCTGGAGAAAATTGCGGAGAGATGCGCGTTGTTTTTTGATTGTTTGTTTTTAAAGCAGCACTATTTTGATGTATTTGGTAGGTGTAGGTGGTAGGGCTAGGTGGTTGATAGCCATGCAGTGAGCAATGCCATATTGCAACTATAGGTTTTCTTTTATTTTGAGGTCATTTACCAACTAGAACTGCAGAACTGAAGCTATTGCCAGGTAATTCCTTTAGAGGGAGCTAGCGCTCTGTATACATGGAGAAGCTACTACAGACGTAGCTAGAGCAAGAAGCATGCCATTAGCTGTACTGTTTGTTACGATATACAATAAATGGCACAAGCCAAGTGAGAACTTTTTGTGTTACTACTCAGCTGAAAGGATATCACTAAAACACTAGAAAAGCAATCGGACATCAACCATACTGACATCAGTGGACCAGGGCAGTGTAATACTAGATGATCTGTAACAACAGCAGCGAAGAATTATGTCTTCGAAGGTGACAGAATTTATTACAAGACACACGATTGCTTGAGATTGGTAGTATGAACATGACAGAGTGAGACAAGGTACTTAGAGAATGTCATGACTCATGAGGTGGTCATTATGGCGTTTAGACAATGGTGAAGAGGTTAGCGCCACATACTTTTGGAACAAGGTTAGAGTTGATGTTCAGAAGTGGGTTGCAGAGTGTCCCCAGTGTCAGCGTAGCAAAAAGTGCTGCACCCAATTGTTGTCAATGAGCCATGGGCTGTTATAGGAGTTGATTTATCTGGGCCCCTGTCATTAACGAAGAATCAGGACCGTTATGTGATATCTGTTACTGACCTGTTCACTAAGGGGGTCATCGCATTAGATTTTGGTCTTGTTGACAGAATAAACATATTCAACTTACAAGGAAGAGAGTGACTTGCTTGATTATGTTTTGATTATCTCAGATAAATAATTCAACTAGACTAAAACTTGGCCTTTGTGACTTGGGACTTTGAATTGAGACATGTGACTCGAAATGACTTGACTTTTTATTTAAATAATCTTTTAAAATTTACACTTTTATGTATATGTCCGCTGCAGGGACTGACACCACAGCAAGATTGCTGGACTTCAGTAGGCAGGGTGCACTTGTAGCACAGGTGTTCAACAAAGTTACTGTATTCTGTTTATCATTTATTTTAACTCATTCCCACCTCTTCTACTTCCACAGGCTGCATCATCATACTGTGATGGCCCTTGACTGACACCAGCCATCCTCAGTATGCAGAGAGACTGGTCACCCTGACACATGGCTGCACCACCTCGCTGTGGCAGCCCTGAATAAACATCCTCAGTATTCAGTGACATAACTGCATACTCACACAATCACCTAATGACTTACCGTAATCATGTTTATTAATTGGCACACTGAACAATATGTGCTCACAATAAACATTGTGCATAGGCCCTGCATTATTTTAGGTATTTGTCATCAGAACAACACATGCAGTTATGAAATTCAAGTGTTGGTGGCTTTGTTGCTTTATGGAGAACTGTCTTGTTCCAGTTGGTCTTGTTAGAAAAACACTCATTTGTTTCAGCAGCAGGTCTTTAGCCTACATGTTTTCTTGCATGCATTTCTGTTCAATATTGCAAAAATTACTTATGTTGTGTTTGGTCATCATTTGCTTAACAATTAAACATTTTATTGAAGTGTGTATTATGTTTAGACCATAAATAAATTAGAGAACTGGAAGTCTTTTTGTTGTTCATTGAACACAACTTATAGTTTTTACGTTTGATTTAGGCGTTTTGACACGCATCTTCTAAACTCTCAGGATGAGCACTTCAGGCCAATTCAGTCCGTTGAAATGAACATCTACTTCTCGTTGCGATTAACAAATGGTCTGTTAATGTGGTGCTTTTGCTTTAACAGATGTCTTTACACAAAACGGGTAGTTTCGTTGCCTTGTGAGATCGGTTCCGTTTTTTAAGGTAAGTTTTGTACAGTATGTTAGTGTACATTTAATGATCGTTGTTTGAGATTGTGGTATCAAAACACGTCTAAATTTTGTATTTTCGATTCATTCGCGGTCGTTTAAGTAGCAAAACAATCGCCTATTTATTCAATTTCATTTAAAACTTTAGCAACTGAAAGGAGTAGTCTTTCCGTACATCAATGTAAACAAATGGGGTCCTTCGTCAAAGTTGTCAAAGTCCCTGGCAGATAAATGGTCCGCTAAAGGCTTTCTAACCAATCACAGTAGCGAATTTAAACCAATCGGAACGTTTGAGCCGTTACCTAGACCACGCCTCTTGCAGATCCGGTACTCTTGCAGATTAGATACCCACAACAGTTAATCATGCAGCCTAATAATAACAATCATGTAAGCGACTGGAGATAAAGCAAGGTTTTTTTTTTTTTTTTGGTGGGGGGGGGGGGGGGGTTGTCTGTTTGTCTGTTTGTCTGTCAGCAGGACAACTCAAAAAGTACTGCACAGATTTGGATGAAATTGTCAGATAATGTGTACTGGAACAAGCAAAAACTGATTCGATTTTGATGACGATCGGTGATCCAGAACACGAGCTGGAATTTATAGTGTCTGTGACCACGTTACCTTGGCGGAGGTCTGCTTTCTCTGAGCACTTTTCTTGTTGCTAATGAAGTTAGAATACTAGAATGCAATATAATGTGAGCCTATATTATTCTGCATGGAAGATCTGGTAGCCTACTGTTACTGGTTTGGACAATGGCTGCTAGAGGGCGCCAAAGACCATTAAATATCTATTGTTTAAGCAGAATGTAGGCCTAGTGAAGTAGGCTAGAGAACTGAGCGGGACTGTTTTCTTCATCCCGCTCCTGCCCACTCCCGCTGAATTTCTGACCATTACCATCTGCGACCGCAAGTGTGCGCAGCGTGTCCGCCCGTTCCCGCGATGCCGATGTGTATGTCCATCCATTCCCGCCCGCAACCCGCGAAACTATGAGAAGTTATTCCCGCCCGCACACTGATAGAGATGCATTGGTTTTATGTCTTCTCCCATCCCGCAGGAGAAAATGTATTTTAGGCTATTAATAGAGAGATTCTTGGGGTTTATTATTTTATTTTTTTTTCTGTTTTCCTGGCCTGCATGGCTTTTGACGCATTGGTCGGGATAGCGCTCCTATTTCGTTATTTCCATGTAGTTTTTAAATGAAATAAAGGCAGTTTTATATTCTATTCCCCTTGACTCTGTTTTATTTCTTTTTTTCCTACCTTCATATATTCACGCAGTGATTGAGGTTAAGGTCTCTTTTCGACAGACATAAATAAGAAACACAGTAGGCATATATTTAAATGCAACTTAGTTTTATCAAAAACTTTGCACCATCACGGCACATTTTGCTTTGCAAAAATAGGCCCAATACACAACATGAAAATTATCAGATGTAGCAGGTATCTTTCTTGAAAAAATATGAATAGAAACTGTGATATTGTAGATAATGTTATCAGTTTAAGAGCTGTTACAGAGTAAATGAGTTGGAAATCAATGTTGAACTGTTGGACTATTGTCCACTAGAGGGCGCTCCAACATAAGAGTCAATGGATGGATTTACTGCCAGCTAGAGGAAACGTAGAAGCAGACAATCTATGTGATATCAAAAGTAAGAAGTAACAGAGAGACGTTGCTACATGTTTGTATTAAGTTAATTCCTTTTGAATAAGTAAATGTTACAAAGCAAAGAACAACTCGAAGTTGTGGACAATCATTTATTTTGAAGATACAACAGAAACATTCTAACTTGGGCAGCATAGGCCTAGGCTATCTGGCTACTCAACCGCCATCATAAGCCTCTTTATAATTAACAATGAGAATAGGCTGTAAGTGGCTCAAATAAAATGAATAAATAGGCCTAACATTAAATAAACAAAGTAAAGGAATGAATTTAACAACGTAAATCACTTTCCAATACTGCTATGGAGGAAGAGGATGTTGCCCCAGTCCCCAGTGTTTTTAAGTTGTCCGCCCGTTCCTGCCCGCAGCCAAGTGCAAACCGCCCGTTCCCGCAAATTTTGCATTGCCAATGCAGATCTCTATAGTGAAGTTTGCTATATTATAGCCTACTTAAGGCCTCATGCTTCTTGTCTGAAAGTGTTGTATAACTGCCACCCACAATTTGTGTTCGAAATCAGAGGACAAAAACTCCTAACTTTAGCCTACGTAAACCTGGAGAAAGGAAACAAGGCTATTTCTCACCCCATTCAATATCAGCTGCTTATGCCACTTGGGAGCATGTCTATGTTCCCACAGCCCTATGTTCCCACAGCTCTATGTTCCCACAGCCCTATATTCTCACATTTCTAAGAGTTTTTTTTTCTTTCTTTCTTCAAATTCAGGTACTATAGTCCCACATTTCTACCCCTGCCTGGTAGACCCCCTATGTAAGTTCAAGCAAGAATTGATCTTTGATATTATTTGCCCCCAATTGTGCCTTCCAGGTAGTGGGGTTTAGTTTTGCATCCACATTCCACAACGATTTTATATTCATCCACCTCAGCGATCCTTTTTGAAATCGACCTTAGCAATCATTTTTTGGAATCAGTTTCAGAATTCTCCATTCTATTGTGAACGGAAGGGATAACTGGATAAATATTATCTGTGTTGGTGTGAACATGCCCTTATCGGAGCATATTGCTGTGGGAAAATAGGGTCTAATTAAAAAAAAAAAATCTTTGTAATGTGAGAGCATGCGGGGCTGTGGGAACATAGGGCCCAATTTCCCAAATCTCCTAAGAAATGTGGTAACATAGGGTTGTGGGAACATAGGGCCTAATTTCCAAAAATTCTGTCAAAAATAAAAATCCCTAACAAATGTGGGAACATAGGGCTGTGGGAACATAGAGCTGTGGGAACAAAGAACTGTGGGAACATAGAGCAGACCCCATGCCACCTTGTTCGATGAAATAGCTTATTCTTTCACCATCCCAAAGAAGCATCGATTACGATTGTCCAGAGCCGTTTATTGGGCGCTACGAATGCAATAATCATGTAGTGTCTGAACATAGATCAGAGCCAATACCAGAGCCACCACCTGACGTAAAATACAATCGCGGGCCGTAGGCTACTATTCCCTTTTTGTTCCGTGATTGGATACCGAAAGCAGGCAAGAAAATCGACCATGGTCACCATGCTGCTTTGCAGAGTGAAATGAAATAAGCACGGGAACTCCCAGGCTAACTTGATCAAGTGGTGTGGTCAGATTATTGCATGTGGTGAGGTGTTGTTAGTAATGCACAACGTGGAGTGGATTTTCAGTGCCATATTAGAACAAGTGAAATGGATTACACAATGGATTAGAAACTGCGCTGAATAATTTTGTTGTCAAATCTGGGGGGAGGAGGACACGTGTCACACGTCCCACACATGTTTTATGGTGACAACGCTTGTGGTGATGCGCCTCATAGTTCTGTGCGGCTTATGGCTACCTGTAAAAAGTTTGAAAATAGACCATTCATTGACGGTGCGTCTTATAGGCTACTCTGGTGTAGCCTGACATAGCCTGCCCATAATACGGATGAACAGTAGTATTATGGGCGGGCTATGTCAGGCTAACTCAGGTGCGCCTTATAGCCTAGGGCAGAAAATACAGTATTCGTATTTTAATGTAGATTCATATTTTTCTTGACATATGTTTCTGCTACAGTATCTGTGTGAAGAAATCTAACAGAAGAATGGGTATGAGGGCAGAATTAACAGCCCATTACAATTGCTCTCTGATTACAGATAACAGTTTTAGTCATACACATTATAAGCATAGGCTATGTCAGGGGTAGGGAACCTATGGCTCGGGAGCCAGATGTGGCTCTTTTGATGGTTGCATCTGGCTCACATACAAATCTTTTATAAAAGAATGATAACGTTAAAAATGTAAAACATTCTCATGTAGGCCTATTTCAATCCATTCATCTATCTATTTCAGTCCAATGTGACTTAAATAGCAATTGTGAGAAATGGAAAGCCATTCACAGATGAGGAGTATGCCAAAACACTCTTTTTCTGTACTTTTCGAATAAAGATAAGATAAATGAATGAATAAAAAACATGCCTGTATATTGTATGGCTCTCATGGAAATAAATTTTAAAATATGTGCCATTAATGGCTCTCTGAGCCAAAAAGGTTCCCGACCCCTGGGCTATGTGAAAGTGCATGACCCAAGCTTACCAACAGAAAATTAAAATGGGGAAAAAAAGGAGTTTATATTAAGAATGCTATTGGGGTGGTTACTGTGGTGGTCAGGGTGTAGCATGTGGTGGTCCAGGCCACCATTGGCTATCATGTAGTTCTGCCCCTGTGTAGTCGCTTAATGCCCCTGCCTTCTACCATAGGCTAGTCTTTTTATGAAGATGGATGTTGTTTAGTTGTTGATGGATGTTGTGTACTCTATCTCTCAATTCAATAATAGCCCCTGTCCCTGCTACATTCTGCAAAACAGGTATTAAATCAAATTGTATTAGGCCTATTGTTTTTCTCTCTGTGGATATCATCGGGCTCATTACACAATGACAGATTATGTGGTGTTATCTACTCATATTTGCATTTTCCTTACTAGTCTACTCTCTTCAGTTGTTTTCTATACAGAATCTATAAAAGCTCCACATTGTCCTGTCCTGCACATAGGGAAGTAATGCTAAAAGGATACTAAGTAACTGAAGGGGCAATAGGTCACTTAACAGACCCCTCACCAAAAATACATTGAGGAGTACCAGGTGTCATGCTCATTCAGTGTCAACAACAGACACACAGGCTACCCTATTTTCAATTAGTTTGGATGGGTTTTAAGTTATTTAAAATTTTAAGCTATTGTTTTTGAATCATTGGTGATGTATTCAGCAATCTTTTGGCTGGTCATGCTTTAGGTTAAGATCAATGAGTACTGAGCAAGGATTAGCCACTCTTTTTTTTAGATTCTGGCTGTGGAACATTGACAACTAAGACATTTTCAACAAAGCACTCCAAACATCACAATGCTGAAATATTTCAGTAAACTGGAAGGACAGTAAATCAGCAATGAGGTAAACTAATCCTTCACACCATTAACTTTGAAAAACACCAGTAAAAATACCAGCGGCATAAAAGACATTCTTGAGTGAAGGTCAGAGGTATATGAGGCAGTGAAAGTTAATTTACCTTTTACTTCCTTTTTCCCTGTCTAAAAGAGACAAGCCTAATATTTTGTCATTGCACATATTGAGAGTATTGCTGGATGTGCAAGGAAATAACGCCACCGTGTCACCATACACCACCAATAAATCTCTTACTCCCCACTCTCACTGCTAATTTGGAATGCAGCACTGACTCCTGCCAAAGAAGGCCTTCCCAAACATGCAACAGTGTATGTGAGGCAAATGCTAAGCCTTAATATTTAACAAATCAAAGAACATGTAGGCCAATACATGAATGATGGACATGAAATAATGGACAGAAGCCTGATGGAACTGATGGATAGATGGGTAGATTTTGAAAAACAAATCACCAAATATAAAATGTATGTGAGCATTGTTTACAGTAAGTGGTTATAAACCCAGAATTCATAAAGCATTACCGTTAAATGCATTTATAAAGGGTTCAACATTAGAACTAATGCCATTAGTATTTCTAACTGTTATATAAATGATTGTATGGTAACATTATAATTCCTTATTTCTAAAATCATTGGAATGTGTTGATTTTGAACACCAATATCATTAGTTAGAATTCTTTATGAAAGCATTATAACCCTTTGACTTTATAATGGCTTATACTGGGTTCATAAAGTGTAGCCCAAAAAAATGTTCTTAGATTGTGTAGATTGATCACACACACACATACACACACACACACACACACACACACACACACACACACACACACACACACACACACACACACACACACACACAGGCACAAAGGCCTACATGGGCAGAGAGAGAGAGAGAGTGCAAATTTAAATATACTTAACCACGGCAATCTTGCCTTATTAGGATACTGCTTAGCTTGCAGATGGCCACAATATAAGGACCCTGTGGAGGCCGGAGGATGCAGAGCAGGCCAAGGGGCTCCAGTGTGCAGTACACGTAAGTGTCACCTGCTTGACTTGTCAGGGTGGGTGCTGTATTGATAGCTGTAGCCTATGCTAAATTCTCCTCCATCTGAAGCAGAGAATGTAAAGTTGGGTCTTTTTTTTTTTTTTTTTTTTTTTACGGTTTGTTATAATTACTTGGAGATGTTTTTCAACTCTGCTGTGTAAAAGAAATGTTGGGTATTCTTTTTGTTGACAAAATCTCAAAGAACAGCAGTTTCACTGATTTCTTATTCCCTCATTATCTTACACAGTTTAACAGTTGTGGTGATTTCATCTGGTCCTGTGACAACAAGTAAGTAGGCCAACTGTATTTGGTTTTTTTTTTAATTAAAAGACTAGCAACCACAGCATAATTTGTAGTACTAGTACTCAAAAAAAGTTTTACATTTTAATATGAGCATAATTTTCTCACCTGGACCCAAAATCCAAAGTTTGTTATGAGTCAAATTGACTGGAAAGCTGCTATTATATCTGGCTTTGCTGCTGCTTAATATGCCCTGGTTACAGCTCCAGAAAGGTCCACTGACACATAAAGTATAAACACAATACACAATCTGTCAATTCTGCAAAGGGCAAAAAAAACAGAAAACAGAGAAATATCCTTATCTGAGATATTTATTACAATGAATAATATTGGTGTCTGTGACTGTGTGGCTTACCATGAAATGTACATATGTCTTTTTTTCCCCAACAGTAAACCGCAACCATGGGGGATGCGGACATGGCTGTGTATGGCCCGGCTGCCATTTACCTCCGTAAGCCTGAGAAGGAGAGAATTGAAGCCCAGACCAAGCCCTTTGATGCAAAGACCGCTTACTATGTGACTGACAAGGAGGATTTGTACCTAAAGGCTACAATCAAAAAGAGAGAGGGTGGCAAAGTCACTGTTGAAGTGCTTGATACCAAGGAGGTATGCTCAGCATGGCTGATTTTTAAATTAAGTTTTTCTTTCATTTACTTTTAAAGCAAAACCATTGTGTTTTTCTTATTATAAATTAGAACAAGTAGCTACTGAAACGGTACACACATCTTCCAAACTTTTTAGCTCTGATGGATAGATAGATAGATAGATAGATGGAAAGATAGATAGATCATCCCAAAGGGAAATTCCATTGTTTCAGCAGCTTAAAAAACATACAACAAGCAGACATACAGTACACACATATGGACCTACATCCAATCACAAGACAATGCCAGATGTGAGGTAGCTGTCAAGTTGACTCTCTTAGCTCAGAGAAGAGTTAATATAATGCTATTGCAGTGGGTAAAAAAGTCGTCTTATACCTCTCAGTTGCAACTTAGTTGGCAAAGCTAATAACGTTTTTTTTTATTTTTTATGAGCACACAGTGTACTGTGTAGGGGATGTGAAAAATTGTCCATAATGTTTAACAGTTTCTGCAACATTCTCCTCCTGGCCCCCAGCACAGAGCTTGCTTTCCTTATCAGCTTGTTTAGTCTGTTGGAGCCGCTTGCCCTAATGCTGCTACCCCAAAAGATGACAGCAAAGAAAATTGCACTTGCCACCACAGACTGATAAAACATTTGTAGCAACTTAGTACACACATTAAAAGACCTCAATTTTCTTGTAGACAGCTTCAGTTTTGTATTTCCAGTCTATTGCCAATGTGCTCCCCTAGATACAGTAGGCCTCTCTACTTATGAAATATTACAGTGTTGCTTTAAATGCTAAAATCTGTTTTATGTGCTTGCCTTAGGAAAGGACAGTGAAGGAGGATGATGTCTCCCCCATGAATCCTCCCAAGTATGACAAAATTGAGGACATGGCCATGATGACCCACCTCAATGAAGCTGCTGTGTTGTATAACCTCAAAGAGCGTTATGCAGCATGGATGATCTACGTAAGCTTCATGAGTTTATTCACAAAAAGAAAAGAGACTTTTTGCCTAATGAGTTTATTGACAGTTTCTTTTCTTTCATGATACAATAGGACTAATTTACCTTATTCTTCATCTCAGACCTACTCTGGGCTTTTCTGCGTCACTGTGAACCCCTACAAGTGGCTCCCAGTGTACGACCCAGCAGTGGTGGCTGCCTACAGAGGCAAGAAGCGCATGGAGGCTCCGCCCCACATCTTCTCTGTCTCTGACAACGCCTATCAGTTCATGCTCCAAGGTAAGCTCTTCTTTTACAAACCATTGCACAATTATCTTTGAATTACATAGGCCTATGTGTGATCTAATTTCTCTAATTTGGCACACAGACAGGGAAAACCAGTCTGTCCTCATTACGTAAGTGCCAACTTAACATTATTATAATTATTTAGATGTTTTACATTTATGACCCAATACTTTGCAATAATTTAATCATGATAATATCTTCCATGGGTGACAGTGGAGAATCTGGTGCAGGAAAGACTGTAAACACCAAACGTGTCATCCAGTACTTCGCAACAATTGCCGTGTCTGGTGGCAAAAAAGAGGAAAAACCACAGGCAGCTGGAAAAATCCAGGTAACATCAAATTAATAATCTTAACACGTTTCAAAAGAATGCTTTAGTAAAAATATAGCATGACAAATATGTTTTGTCCATGTGAAGGGCTCTCTGGAAGACCAAATTATTGCTGCCAACCCACTGCTGGAGGCTTATGGTAATGCCAAGACTGTGAGAAATGACAACTCCTCCCGTTTCGTAAGTTATTACCTCCTCTTTAAATGATTCCCTTTTGCAGTTTATCCAATGGAAAGTTGGTTTTAAGATACTATGTCTTTGACAGGGTAAATTCATCAGAATTCACTTCGGCACATCTGGAAAACTGGCTAGTGCTGATATTGAGACTTGTAAGTACAACAAACTTCCTTTAATAAAAAATGTAGATTGACAGTTATTAGAATAATGTGAATAGAAACAGATAATAGATAAATGTAGAATTTCACATTCTACCAACTTACCAACAGACCTGCTGGAAAAATCTAGAGTGACGTTCCAGCTTCCTGATGAGAGAGGCTATCACATCTTCTACCAGATGATGACCAACCACAAGCCTGAGCTGATTGGTAGGGTTTACACTTACCTCTGGTTATGAAATCATGTTGATAGCTGAGTTATTTTTATAGAATGTATGTTGTAATAATGTGTATTTATTCCCTACAGAAATGTCTCTCATCACAACCAACCCCTATGACTTCCCCATGTGCAGTCAGGGCCAGATCACTGTTGCCAGCATTGATGACAAAGAGGAGCTGGTGGCCACAGATGTAAGATATTCATACGTGCCTGTTGATATAAAACTTCCTTAATCTTATGTCATAGATGTGGTGAAATATTTGAAATGATAACATATTGACTTTGTCATTTCAGACTGCCATTGACATCCTGGGTTTCAGTGCAGAAGAGAAAGTCACCATTTACAAGCTGACTGGTGCTGTGCTCCACCATGGCAACATGAAATTCAAGCAGAAGCAGCGTGAGGAGCAGGCTGAGCCTGATGGCACTGAGGGTAGGTTACAATTGAAAATAGATCTGCTCTATGACAACATTATTGCAGCACTTTACTGAATAATCAATAACAATGAAATTCATGGATTTGTTGCAAAATGGCAAATGATATCAGTAAGATACAACATTTAATTATTTATAGATGCTGACAAAGTTGCATACCTCTTGGGCCTGAACTCTGCTGACATGCTGAAGGGTTTGTGCTACCCAAGAGTGAAGGTTGGAAATGAGTTTGTCACCAAGGGTCAGACTGTGCCACAGGTCCTGAACTCTGTGTCAGCCTTGTCTAAGTCTATCTATGAGAGGATGTTCTTGTGGATGGTCATCCGTATCAACCAGATGTTGGACACAAAACAGCCAAGACAGTTCTTCATTGGAGTGCTGGATATTGCTGGCTTTGAGATTTTTGATGTGAGGACAACTTATTATGATGCTTCACCTTCAAACGGTGTTTTTTCAACAGATAGATGAAAACTTTAATTATGTATAATTTCCCCATCTCAGTTCAACAGCATGGAACAGCTATGCATCAACTTCACCAACGAGAAACTGCAACAGTTCTTCAACCACCACATGTTCGTTCTGGAACAAGAGGAGTACAAGAAAGAGGGCATTGACTGGGAGTTTATTGACTTTGGCATGGACTTGGCTGCTTGCATTGAGCTTATTGAAAAGGTGATTATTATTGATTATTTAGCAATTATTTCATTAACAATATTCTATGACATCATTTAATGCCGGAGATAATGTTTTGTTAATTTTTTTTTTTATTTTGAACAGCCCATGGGTATCTTTGCCATCCTTGAAGAGGAGTGCATGTTCCCCAAGGCCTCTGACACCACTTTCAAGAACAAGCTGTATGATCAGCATCTTGGCAAGAACAATGCCTTCCAGAAGCCCAAGCCTGCCAAAGGCAAGGCTGAGGCCCACTTCTCCCTGGTGCACTATGCTGGCACTGTGGACTACAACATCTGTGGCTGGCTGGACAAGAACAAGGATCCACTGAATGAGTCTGTGTTGCAGCTGTACCAGAAGTCAGCAGTGAAACTGCTGCCTGTTCTGTACCCACCTGTTGTGGAAGGTAATTATAGCAGTATGAATTCACATTATATTATACCAAAGTCCATAAGTGTCTCTGATTATACCTTGTCAATGTTTCTTTCATTTTCCTGTTCATTTCCAAGTGAAAGAAATTAATTCACCACTGATTTTTTTGTGTCCCAAAATTTGTTGATCTGCAGAGGCTGGTGGTGGTGGTAAGAAGGGTGGCAAGAAGAAGGGTGGTTCCATGCAGACTGTGTCCTCACAGTTCAGAGTATGTGTATCTTTAACTAATAATGAAGACAGAAATGGCTCATTCTAACGTAAGGTGATATCTAACTGAATTCTTGTTTTAATAGGAGAACTTGGGCAAATTGATGACCAACTTGAGGAGCACCCACCCTCACTTTGTGCGTTGCCTGATTCCAAATGAAATCAAGAAGCCAGGTAAATGGTTTAATAGTCAATATATTCCAAAAAAGACCTTGCATTACTTTGAATTCAGAACTTTGTATAACTTGACTTGAAATGTTTTGGACAGGTCTTATGCAGAACTTCCTGGTCATCCACCAGCTCAGGTGCAATGGTGTGCTGGAGGGTATCAGAATCTGCAGAAAGGGTTTCCCAAGCAGAATCCTCTATGGTGACTTCAAGCAGAGGTGAAATGAGAAAGCAGATAAAGTGTCATTATATGTTCGTAGCAGTCGGATAGCGGAAATAATACTGTATCTCTATTTATAATGTCTAGATACAAGGTGCTGAATGCCAGTGTCATCCCTGATGGTCAATTCATTGACAACAAGAAGGCTGCTGAGAAGCTCCTGGGATCCATTGATGTTGATCACACCCAGTACAAGTTTGGACACACTAAGGTAGAGTTATTTTGTCATTAATCTTTTCACAGATTTTTATTTGTCAAAATATACTTATTTTTTATCTATCTCCATCAGGTGTTCTTCAAAGCTGGTCTGCTGGGTACCCTTGAGGAGATGCGTGATGAGAAACTGGCATCTCTGGTCACAATGACACAGGCTCTTTGCCGTGCTTACCTCATGAGGAAGGAGTTTGTTGTTATGATGGAAAGGAGGTACCGTATTGAATGATTTCATGATAGATACTGCATTTGAAAGGTTTACAAACATCATAAAAGATTGAAAATACACATAATTTTCTATCCATTCCATCCATGTTCTGTTATAGGGAGGCAATCTACACCATTCAGTACAATGTGCGCTCATTCATGAATGTCAAGCATTGGCCATGGATGAAGGTTTACTACAAGATCAAGCCTTTGCTGAAGAGTGCTGAGACTGAGAAGGAGCTGGCCACTCTGAAGGAGGAATATGAAAAACTTAAAGCAGCTCACACAAAGGTTGACGCCAAGAAGAAGGAACTTGAGGAGAAGATGGTGGCTCTGGTGCAGGAGAGGAATGATCTGCAGCTGCAAGTGTCATCTGTAAGTCCATACAAGAGTTACAATATTCAGATTATCCAGTTTTAATGTCTATACTAGACTAGTAAGTGTGTAGTTGGTGTGAAAGTTAGGTGGGCAACAATTCCAAACATGATTGCAATATGAATTTCTAACCTGCCAGGACATTATATATCTCAATAAATGTCATCCCTATTGTGTATTTATTTATTTTTATACTAAAGGGATCAGAGAATCTGTCAGATGCTGAGGAGAGGTGCGAGGGTCTGATCAAGAGTAAGATCCAGCTCGAGGCCAAACTCAAAGAGACAACCGAGAGACTGGAGGATGAGGAGGAAATCAATGCTGAGCTGACTGCCAAAAAGAGGAAACTTGAGGATGAGTGCTCTGAGCTCAAGAAAGACATTGATGATCTGGAGCTGACCTTAGCCAAAGTGGAGAAGGAGAAGCACGCCACTGAGAACAAGGTCATTTATTACATTTCATACTAGAGATGTCCCGATCCAGGATTTTGCACTTCCGATCCGATACCGATATTTATTTGTACTTCCGATCCGATACCGATATCTCCCGATACCGATACCGGCCTAGCTGAGCATGTATTAAAGTTTTAAGTCATTTAACCAACTTACTTTGTTGTCAGACTCACGTTGAAAAGGGTTTTACTCTTGATAATAACTAGCCAGCTGAATTAGGTACATTTGAATAATACACATTAGTTGGTAACGAGAAACTGACCTCTTTATTCACCTATTTATTCAATAAATCAACACAAAATAAACAAAATGATAACAGGGTTTCCTCAGGTTTGACCACCACAAATTTAAGACTTTTTAAAGACCTTTTTAAGACCACTTCAAAGAAAATTAAGACCTGAACGGCCCAAAATCGCAATCGGTACTGGAGGGTTTCAAACTTACAGAACTTACAGAAACACAGTGGGCTGACCCAACATTACCTAGAGTTTAACATGGAAAGCCATACAGCTGATTAAACCACATCAATATTGATGTAATCTAGAGTAAGGTCAGGTCTTATTAATAGAAGGTTTGTTAACTAGACTTTTCTTTTAAAGACAGAAACAAACAAAAAGTAAAGTTTAGCTAACTACACCAACACAGACCTCCTGGGGGTCACAGACCCCACTTTTGAATATTTCCCCCTATTTTTCTAGTCAGAAAGCTGAAGGCTTCATGAAAAAAAAAAACATTTCATGTAGCTATAGGCCTAAATACAAAAATCACTGCCTGACAATTCTGTTCTTTGATCATGACTGGCCTTTCACCTGCCTTTCACCTTATTTAATTAAGGTAACCATAATCATAATCATTTTCTTTTATATAGTAATATAATCATTGCTATTTTACTCTTTTCTTGTACTTTTTATACTACTTATTGTATATCTGACAACTGGCATTCATACTGGCCTACAGCAAGTAGCCTACTCTGTTGACATTTTTGCTGCTGCCACTTTAAATTTAGCTTACACTTCTAGATAACCTATAGGCCTATACTTGGAGGACTGATCTGAAATCCCAAATTAGCTTATTTATAAAGCTCACATATTGGTGCAATATGACTGCACTGCAGCCCATAGCCAAATGCTACAGCAATGTTGTTTTATCTTTTGGAATTCAGTTTTGGTTGCATTTATCTGTATCAAGGATATAAGCATTTTGTATTAACAGGCAAATATCTGGATTAATCCAATTTGCTAATTTAGTTGTAGGCTACTTTCATTGAATTTGCGTGATAGCCTGTATGGCATAATAAACCATGCAGCCACCACGCATAAACTGCAGTGTGCTCTTGATGAGTCAAAAAAAAAAGGACGCTTGACGAAAACACGGTCAACTTTTCCAACTGAAATAACATTGACTAGCAAACACAAGCTAGCTGGCAAATATCTTACAGATTGTCGTTTAGCTACTACCATTATTACTAACTTCATTCATAATCTCAGTTTTTCATATCCCACAAAGACCGTTTACCTTCCCAATGAGGCTGATAACCTGACGCACTCAAGACAGATAGAGGGAAGGAGGGGGCTGCTGCTGCCAGCGTGTTTTCACTTGACACAATGACGCGAATACAGCATGCTAGGCGCTCACAGGTTGGCTCACTGGTAGCGCCGAAGCCTGTTTAAAATGACTGTCGGCACAAAGTTTGCAAATAGGCTACTCCAAAAAATGAGAAGTTCTATGACGCTGCATTAAGGTTGACTATGAAAGTAGTACATTTATGATATTTAAGACTTTAATTTTGAAAATTAAGACTTTGCAACGGAATTTAAGATTTTTTAAGGCCTTAATTTTGGAACATTTAATTTAAGACTTTTTAAGACTTTTTAAGACCCCGCGGCTACCCTGGATAAATAGCAAACAGAAATGGCATAACCACAACTTTACTTTCAAGCCTTTTAACATTGAAGCCACAAGTGCAGATCATATTGTACATTGTATTAAGCAAACACAACCTGAGTTTAACAGTCTATTAACAGCATAAGTCCTCTTGAACTCATCAGTGCTGAGCTCTTGAACAAGTGTAAACCAAAACAGTGGAGACAGCAGTGCAAAACAGTGCAAATACTGTATAGTAAACTATTTCAAAGCAAATGCCTTCTACTCCCCAATCTCATCTCCTCCCCTCTCTTCTCCTCTCCTCTCCTCTCCTCTCCTCTTCCCTTCTCTCTCCTCTCCTCTCCTCATCTCCATCTACACACTCCCTTCAATTCCAACTGTTTGCCCTGCATGCAGCCCCAGCATGATGGGGAGATTCTTTTTACAAAGACAAGCATCTCGACATGCTCAGGTGTCAGCCTGCTCCTGTGCTGGAAAATGCGGACCGGATGGTAGGGAAACACACAGCAAAAACTGGAATGGATTATCTGAATAATGCGCTGCGCGGTGCGGTCCCGGAACGGATTTCGAGAAAAAAAATGGATCGGGAGTTTGGATCGGCATTTTTTGCGCTTGCAGATCCGATCCCGATATGCATTTTTTGCTCATATCGGCGGCCGATCCGATCTAAATATCGGATCGGGACATCTCTATTTCATACATGTGTAATATATACATTATACTAAAGAACATTCCATTATGAATTTCCTTGGATTTCAATACAAATCTCTATACATGCAGGTCAAGAACCTGACTGAGGAGATGGCAGCTCAGGATGAGTCCATTGGTAAGCTGACAAAGGAGAAGAAAGCTCTCCAAGAGGCTCACCAGCAGACTCTTGATGATCTTCAGGCAGAGGAAGACAAAGTCAACACTCTGACCAAAGCCAAGACTAAGCTTGAACAGCAAGTGGATGATGTGAGTTGAGGGCTTGACTGGGAACAAGCATAAAACATAATTTTTAAATACTTGACATAGCATGACTAACTGCTCTGAATTCACAGCTTGAGGGTTCCCTGGAGCAAGAAAAGAAGCTCCGCATGGACCTTGAGAGAGCCAAGAGAAAGCTTGAGGGGGACCTGAAGTTGTCCCAGGAGAACATCATGGACCTGGAGAATGACAAGCAGCAGTCGGAGGAGAAGCTAAAGAAGTAATCCAGAATTCCCCTCAGCACTCAAATTCATGTTTTTAAGGTGAAGTCCTCCTGTACTGATTCGTTTCCTTATTTTGTGTTGGGAAACAGGAAGGACTTTGAAACAAGTCAGCTTCTCAGCAAGATTGAGGATGAACAGTCTCTGGGTGCACAGCTGCAGAAGAAGATCAAAGAGCTTCAGGTTTGTTCATCTTTCATAGTCTTATTTTTCAAATTTGAAATCTGATCTTCATTTTGAATGTTGTTAATTTTTATTTTACTGGTAATAGGCACGCATTGAAGAACTGGAAGAAGAGATTGAAGCTGAGCGTGCAGCTCGTGCCAAGGTTGAGAAGCAGAGAGCTGATCTCTCCAGGGAACTTGAGGAAATCAGTGAGAGGCTTGAGGAGGCTGGTGGTGCCACTGCTGCTCAGATTGAGATGAACAAGAAGCGTGAGGCTGAGTTCCAGAAGCTGCGCCGTGACCTTGAAGAGTCCACCCTGCAGCATGAAGCAACTGCAGCAGCTCTCCGCAAGAAGCAGGCTGATAGCGTAGCTGAGCTTGGAGAGCAGATTGACAACCTCCAGCGTGTCAAGCAGAAGCTTGAGAAGGAGAAGAGTGAATACAAGATGGAGATTGATGACCTGTCCAGTAACATGGAGGCAGTTGCTAAAGCTAAGGTAAATCAATTTTAGCATTCAATGAGTAATTCTCGTTGTTACTCTAACAAATGCTGTCAATAAGCATTTTTTGACTGTACATGTTTTTTTTTTTCAAATTGCCTTTGAGTTAAGCTATTATACATTTCCACGAATAGGCCAACCTGGAAAAGATGTGCCGTACCTTGGAAGACCAACTGGGCGAGATCAAAGCCAAGTATGATGAGGGCGCCCGCCAGAACAATGACCTCAGTGCTCAGAGAGCAAGACTTCAGACTGAAAATGGTAAAAAAAAAAAAAAAAAAAAAAATGCAGAACATAGAAAGAAGGGGAATTGTTTAAAAGCTTAGATGGTGAATTTCAATGTACACATTCCGTTGCCCCTTTCTTATTCAAGCTATAATGCCTATATGCTATATAAACAGGTGAGCTTGGTCGTCAGCTGGAGGAGAAAGATGCTCTTGTGTCTCAGCTGACGAGAAGCAAACAGGCTTTCACTCAGCAAATCGAGGAGCTGAAGAGACTGAATGAGGAGGAAGTCAAGGTAAAGAATACAACATGCTATCAAACCTGATTATCATCAACCTGAGAATATGTTAAAAGTTTGGTAGTAATAATTACACTGACTTATGTTCATGCAAATGAATGTACTTTCTTCAAATAGGCCAAGAATGCCCTGGCCCATGCTGTTCAGTCTGCACGTCATGACTGTGACCTCCTGAGGGAGCAGTTTGAGGAGGAGCAGGAGGCAAAGGCTGAGCTGCAGCGTGGCATGTCCAAGGCCAACAGTGAGGTAGCTCAGTGGAGAACCAAGTATGAAACTGATGCTATCCAGCGCACTGAAGAGCTTGAAGAGTCCAAGTATGTACAGCTAAAATAGTAAATTACATACTGTACATTATATATTCATATCAGCGACTGCCTGACAAATTACATAATTTTATTAGGAAAAAGCTTGCCCAGCGCTTGCAGGAGGCTGAGGAGCAAATTGAGGCTATCAACTCCAAGTGTGCCTCTCTCGAGAAAACCAAGCAGAGACTCCAGGGAGAGGTTGAGGACCTCATGATTGATGTGGAAAGGGCCAATGGCCTTGCTGCCAACCTTGACAAGAAGCAGAGGAACTTTGATAAGGTATGGAACATAGTCTATTGATCCCAAAAAAGCAATCAGAGTGTGGACATCCGCCAAAGGCATTAGGGTAGTCCAAAATCCACAAACAAAACAACAGACAGGCATACAAACAAACCTCATAGGCCAAATAAACTACTGCAACAATGAAAACTGTTTATGTGGATGTAGGAAATTTTGATCGCAGTATATTTTATGTGAATATGACCGGAAGTGCTTATCGTGCTTATCATACTTATTATTATTTGGTCTCAGGTCCTGGCAGAGTGGAAGCAGAAGTTTGAGGAGGGTCAGGCAGAGCTGGAGGGTGCCCAGAAAGAGGCTCGCTCTCTCAGCACTGAGCTGTTCAAGATGAAGAACTCTTATGAGGAGTCTCTTGACCATCTGGAGACTCTGAAGAGGGAGAACAAGAATCTCCAACGTAAGTTAGCATGATTGGATGCACAAATATTCACTAGTAAATTAGTTTTAATATCTGAGTGCATTTTACAGTGCAAACGCAAATGTTTTAATTTAATTGTAATATCTATGCAGAGGAGATCTCTGACTTGACTGAGCAGCTGGGTGAGACTGGAAAGAGCATTCATGAGCTGGAGAAGGCCAAAAAGACTGTTGAGAGTGAGAAGGCTGAGATCCAAACTGCCCTGGAAGAGGCTGAGGTACAGAAACCGTACGACACATTAGGGACAATTTCACAAATCAAAGTGCTTTCCTTTTTAACATGTGCTTGTTACTCTCATGGCTACAGGGAACTCTCGAACATGAAGAGTCCAAGATCCTCCGTGTGCAGCTTGAGCTCAACCAGGTCAAGGGTGAGGTTGACAGGAAGCTTGCAGAGAAGGATGAGGAGATGGAGCAGATCAAGAGGAACAGCCAGAGGGTGATTGAATCCATGCAGGGAACTCTGGACTCTGAGGTCAGGAGCAGAAATGACGCCCTGAGAGTCAAGAAGAAGATGGAGGGAGACCTCAATGAGATGGAGATTCAGCTCAGCCACGCTAACCGCCAGGCTGGTGAGGCCCAGAAACATTTGAGGACTGTCCAGGGTCAGCTCAAGGTATGCACTATCAATGTTTTAGTGTAGCAGTGATGAGCAAACAATACTTTATGATTGGTGCTAAACATATCTCTTCCAACTAGGATGCCCAATTGCACCTTGATGATGCTATCAGAGGACAGGAAGACATGAAAGAGCAGGTTGCCATGGTTGAGCGCAGGAATGGCCTGATGGTGGCTGAGATTGAGGAGCTGAGAGCTGCTCTGGAGCAGACAGAGAGAGGCCGCAAAGTGGCTGAGCAGGAACTGGTTGATGCCAGTGAGCGCGTTGGCCTTTTGCATTCTCAGGTAAACAGACAGTTATTACAAAACTGATGTGTAGGCCTATGCATATCTTAGGATGTCTACATATACCTAAGTTAATCAATTATTTTCTTTCTTTTAGAACACAAGTCTTCTAAATACCAAGAAGAAGCTTGAGACAGACTTGGTTCAGGTCCAAGGTGAGGTTGATGACATCGTCCAGGAGGCCAAAAATGCTGAAGAGAAGGCCAAGAAAGCCATCACTGATGTAAGTATGGTCAGGCGCGGAGCCAGAGGGGTGGCAGGGGTAGCACTAGCCTCCCCTGGAACGTGATTGGCCACCCCAGGTGCCAACCCCATCCTTTCCCACCCGCTCCCCGAATTTCATTTGCTACTGATGATTGACAGTTCAGTTAAGCGCACGTCTGTAAGAAGCGCCTTTTTTGAGCCAGAGAGCAATAGTCAGAGCTCATGCAGCACTTGAGTCAGCCTGAGAAAATATCACTGTGATGTAGGCCTAATTTTTAAAGAACAGGTCTTTAAAGGTAAAAGATAGGCTATCTGTTCCCAATCCTGCTGTGCATCAGGAAGATGCCCTCAGTCATGCAGATATGTGACCATCAACATTTACATGGATAGGCTACATTGTGCCTTTGCAAGATAGGCCTACAGCATACTGTAATATAAGGTACAGTATATAAGGTGCAAGCTATCAGTGACATTAAATAGCTATTTGAAATCAATCAAGGCATCAATGTTGTCTCAAACTAGCGTGCTAAAATGGTGTGCTTCTTACATCCAAAACCGAAATTTCTGATCGATAAATTGCTTTGCACTATAGTCTATAGAGACTATTCATTACATATCTAGGCAACATCTACATCTATATCTTTTGTAGAGGCTATCAAATAAAAGTAGCCTACATAATCTGAATTTTCACATGGGGTGATTTGCCAGTGGCTTGACAGCAGCACGCAAGTAAATTAATGTTTAACCAAGTTAATTCCCCTGTGCTATTCTGCATCCAAAACATCAACTTTTTCTCCATTACACTGCTCTCACAGCATTTGTCAAACATGCACAATATGCACATCAAAATAAAGTGCATTTCAAGTGGTTTCAAATGATACTACTAACTAATTGCTGTGGTAAATAATTCGTTAGAAAATCAACTTTTAAATTAGTTACATTTAACTATTGCGCATATTGCATTACTTCCGTAAAAACCCTTTTCTCTGATCAACTGCACAGCATTTGTATAATTCTAGGCTGTAGAATATGTGAAGGCACACGATCTGAACTTGTAGAACCTGCAATGTTACTGGTTGCTAGCCAAATGCTTCACCAGACAATTAAAGAAATGAATGATTAACCTTGATCATAGCCTGCATTACAACATTCATCAGATCAATAGCTTGACATGCTCCTGTAGCTTAAGCTATTCACTTCAGGGATATGATCTATATGGTTGCATGAGTAAAGACCTATTTTTAAGGTTGTCTACAGAAAGAGAATCTGAAAAATATAAATTAACTGTTAGTTTTAATGTTTTTCTTCGACGGCTGTGAAAATAGGGGAAATATTTCACTAATTCTTTTAAAATTAAAATTTAAATAAATCTTAGTTCTTCTACTACTAGAGGAATAATGGTTGATAAGAGCAGAATTCTGAGTAATACTGTCAATGGTGAAAATGAGAGGGGTTTTGAGCAAGTGTGTGTGTGCGCGCGCGTACCATATGCTGTCATGTGCACAAAGAGGGGAAGACTACTTTTTTTTTTGTCATATTCATTGGACCCCCTGAGATATCCTTGGCCACCCCCTGGCCACCCCAAGTACAAAAGTCTAGCTCCGCCACTGAGTATGGTATTTCTGTTAAGCTTTGTACTCTGGAGCAAAATAGTAGTCCTTTATTTAAACACACTGTTCTCCTATCTAGGCTGCCATGATGGCAGAGGAGCTGAAGAAGGAGCAGGACACCAGTGCTCATCTGGAGAGGATGAAGAAGAACCTGGAGGTCACTGTGAAGGACCTGCAGGGCCGTCTGGATGAGGCTGAAAATCTGGCCATGAAGGGTGGCAAGAAACAACTCCAGAAATTGGAGTCCAGGGTCAGTAAAAACTAACTTCATAAATATTTATTATATATTTGGACATTTTTATTACATACTGTATACAGGGTATCTGTATCTCAGATTAAAATGGAATTATTGTTTTTTTGCCATATCAAGGTTCGTGAACTAGAGTCTGAGGTTGAGGCTGAACAGAGGCGTGGTGTTGATGCTGTCAAGGGAGTCCGCAAATACGAGAGGAGGGTGAAGGAGCTCACCTACCAGGCAAGAAATCTTTCCTCAACTACAGTCTACCACTTTCTGTAAAGTTAACATATAGGGAATAGTTCTTGACATATTTTTCTCTTTAGACTGAGGAGGACAAGAAAAATATCAACAGACTCCAGGATCTGGTTGACAAGCTGCAGCTGAAGGTCAAGGCCTACAAGAGGCAGGCTGAGGAAGCTGTAAGTCATATTTTGTCGTATCTATACAGGAACAGCTCTCCTTTTATTTTTCATTTAAATTGCATTCTGTTATATTCTCAATCTTATTCTCCCCAATTTCATCTTAAATAGGAGGAGCAAGCCAATGGCCATCTGTCCAAGTTGAGGAAGGTAGCACATGAGCTGGAGGAGGCTGAGGAGCGTGCTGACATTGCTGAGTCCCAGGTCAACAAGCTCAGGGCCAAGAGCCGTGATGGTGGAAAGGTAAGTCAGACCTTATTTACTGTCATTTCAATGTTTTAAAGGTGGGGTATGTGATGCTTTCCTGGAGCACTTTTTACTATATTGCTTAAAATGACATTCACACCTCGATTGCAAACAATTAATGAAATACTCCAACGCAAAAATAAAATTTGTTAGTCACCTATGGAACGAGCTGGACAGGTAAAACAACATCCAATCATTTAAAGGAAACAGCAAAAATGATTGGATGGTGATAAGTTTGTAAAACCCAACTGACGTTTGTCCCTCCTGCTCCCCAATCATTCCTATACTCTGTTGGAGGTGTGGCTTCAGGGGAAATCTGAAGACAGGGGATTGGACCTCCTGAATTGTTTCTTTTCAAATGCCTAGTTTTCTCAAAGTGTTTTTCCTAATCACATACCCCACCTTTAAACTTATAGTCCAACAACATCTATTGGAGCCCAATCTTTCACTAATTCCATTTCTTTCTTCTGTTCTAAAGGGCAAAGAGGCTGCAGAGTAAATCCTGTGTGATTCAATGTTATTCCATTTGGATTAAAAATCCTGGAAATTGAATTGAATTCTGTAAAAAGCCATACTACCTAATAAAATTTTCCTTATATCAATACATATGTACATCTTTTTTCATGGGTACTGCACAACACAGTTCATAAACTTCAGTATGTGGGGTGGTATGTGTGCCTTTACAACCAGGCTGAAGCTTGGCATTTCAGGTTACATTAACACATAGCGCCCCATAGTCTCCTCCTCCCATGTATTAAAAAAGAATTCTGTTCACTCAATGCTCAAAAAGAGCCAAAAAGCCAATCAGAAACGTGCCAAAAAAAAAAAAAAAAAAAAAAAAATAGAGCCAGAGACCTAAAAACCGAAGACTATCAAGACACAATGCTATCTACACTTAGATGAAGTTAAAGTTTTCAGAGATCTCCAGTGTGGCTGGACATGTAGATGATAGGCTCAACCCCATAAATAAACACTTGCTTTCATAGATAGCCTAGGCCTACTTGATTATGTCTCAAAATGCTGAACTGGAAGGGCTTCCTCATTAAACATTTAAGTAGCAAGGGTTTATACTCCATTTCATTATAATTGTTGAACTCAGGTGTCCCTACACATTTTCTCAGCACCCATAAAAGTACTGTAAGTAGACAGTGTAAGTAGCCCTCCTGATGGCAGCACCCACTACTCATTGTCAGATTATTTCTGGTGGCATCACATGAAACCGCATTCTCTGAGCTGTTCAATGATCTGGCTGCCAATGAGAATTTGCAAAAAAGTTCACATTGATTTTACAAATGAATACTGTGCCAAATTGACTGATAGTTGTCCACATTTCTGTGGGAGAGTGCTATCTTCAATGCTCCAAACAAGCAAAAGCTAATAGGCTACCAACAGAAAAGTATAACTGGCCATTTGGCAAATTTCATCTCATAACACTGTGTTGCTCATTCCATGATTGTGCAATGCTTGAACGCTTGATATTAAACACTTTACTAATTGGTAATATTAAAGGGGATATATAATGGGCCAAAGTCAAATTTAGTCAAGTCAAAGTCAATTCATTGATTAGATTTTGATATATATTTTTTAGATTTGATTAAGATAAGTAACAAGATATATTCAGAAATGTCTCTTTATCGGTCTACTACCATTGATCATGTGTGCATGCAACTCCACTGTCTATCACCAACAGTACAAATGTGAGGCCTACAATGATAATAATAATAAATAGGCCTATTATTATTATTATTATTATTATTATTAATAATAATAATAATAATAAATTGATTCTTACTGCTAAAATAAGCGCAGTAAATCAGCCACCTCGTAAACTAATTCTACTTATCATAAACATACACAAACACCAGTAAAAATACCAGCTGCATGGTGAAGGTCAGGTATAAATGAAGACTTCAGATGCAAAAGCCTCTAAATCAATTTTCTGAAATATTAAAAAATTTAATGGTTTTAATTGTCATGAGGCAGTGGATTTTCATTTTGTATTTAAATCGAGTGTATCCAGTGAATCCAGTGTAAGAGAGTGTAGCCTATATTTTGTCATTTCAAGACTATGGGGTACACAAGATTTAAAAGTCATGTCACCGAGCACCATAAATAAATCTGTCACTCTCCATCTTTGGAATGCTGCACTGACCCCTGCCAAAGAAGGCCTTGCTGAACATTCAACATGTGTGTGTATGTATGTGTGGAATTTGTACGTGCTAAACATTCAAAGTCAAGAATCATGCAGACCTTTAATACGTAAATGGTGTATTGATTGAAGCAATGAAGTCACTAATGACATTATTAGAATGGTTTTGAAGTGTCATTTTAATCACACACACACACACACACACACACACACACACACACACACACACACACACACACACACACACACACACACACACACATACATACACACACACACACACACACACACAAACTATGAAGTATATTCAAAAACACTTTTAAAAAGAAACACAACACAATTGAAGTATACTGCACTTTTAATAACACATCAGTGAACTTAACTCAGTGCTGACTCTGTGTGTAGATATACTTAACCACAACAATCTTGCCTTATTGGGATACTGCTTAGCTTGCAGATTAACACAATATAAGGCCCTGGAGGAGGTTAGAGGCTGCAGAGAAGGCCAAGGGGTTCCAGTGTGCAGTAAGTGTCACCTGTTGTCTCACTTCTCAGGGTCCATGCTGTATTGCTAGCTGTAAGCTAAATTGTGAGGTAGAAATGGAGTGTTGATTTTGTGTACGTTTTGGGTTGCGTTTTTACGGTTTGTATTAATTCAGGTTGAGGTTTTGATTAACACTTTAGTGTCAAAGAAATGTTGGTTATTCTGTTATTGACATTTCAAAAGACTTCATTGTTGTTTTATTTAAGCTATCAATGTCTGATTTCTTATTCCTTCATTGTCTTACCCAGTTTGACTGTTTCTCTTCTGGTCCTGTGAGGAACAAGTGAGTATTGTATTTGTGTTTTAAGAGACTATGCAACTCAGCATCATTTGAAATATTGACAGGCAAGCTTATTGTCATGTAGAGGTAAAGATACGCCACAACAAAATTTCAGATTATACCCTTTTAAAGTTCAACATATACAGGTTTTACATTTTATATAAACATCTTCTCATCTGGACCTCAAATCCAAAGTTTGTTGTCAGTCCAATTGGATGGAAAGCAATCACCTTTTAGGGATTAATTTAGGGTTGCACAATATCAACTGCACAATATCTCTTCCAACCATCTCTTCTCCAGCATTAGTGGCTGTAATCGCATTATTAGGATCCTTAGCAAGGAGTGTTTTACACACTACACACAGTAGCCTACTTACAAGACTGCTACTTTAAAGGAACTGCTGAGAAAGATCTCATCTGAGTGCATCTGTGTCCATGATTATATATTTAAAAAGAATTCTGTTAGCGTACCATGAATGAAAATGTCCTTTTCCCCAACAGTAAACCGCAACCATGGGGGATGCGGACATGGCTGTGTATGGCAAGGCTGCCATTTACCTCCGTAAGCCTGAGAAGGAGAGAATTGAGGCCCAGAACAAACCTTTTGATGCTAAGACAGCTTACTATGTGACTGACAAGGAGGATTTGTACCTAAAGGCTACAATCAAAAAGAGAGAGGGTGGCAAAGTCACTGTTGAAGTGCTTGATACCAAGGAGGTATGCTCAGCATGGCTGATTTTTAAATTCAGTTTTTCTTTAATTTACTTTTAAAGCAAAACCATTGTGTTTTTGTTATTATAAATTAGAATAAGTAGCTACTGAGAAGGTACACACACCTTCCAAACTTTTTTAGCTCTGATAGACAGATAGATAGATAGATAGAGAGAGAGATAGATAGATAGAAAGATAGATAGATCATCCTAAAGGGAAATTCCATGGTTTCAGCAGCTTAAAAAACATACAACAAGCACTCATACAGTACACACATATAGACCTACATCTAATCACAAGACAATGCCAGGTGTGAGGTAGCTGACATGACACCACATGTCCCAGTAGTAAGTGAGACTGTAACTGCTGAGTGAGGCATAAAAAGTACTGTGCATTTCAGATTAAAAGATAAGTCGTCCCTCTCTGCTCAGAGAGGAGTTATTATAAAATGCTATTGCAGTGGGTAAAAAAGTCCTCTTATAGATGTCCCAGCTGCAACTGAGTTGGGAAAGCCGTCAGCTGAAAACGCGAGTAAACAGTGTACTGTGTAGGGGATGTGAAGAATTGTCCATAAATGTTTAACAGTTTCTGCAACATTCTCCTCTCCACCACCAATTCAAGGGGTTCCAGAGTGACCCCCAGCACAGACACTGCTTTCCTAATCAGCTTGTTTAGTCGCTTGCCCTGCTACCCCAACAGATGACAGCAAAGAAAATTGTACCTGCTACCACAGACTGATAAAACATTTGTAACAACTTAGTACACACATTAAAAGAAATGAAAAAACCTCAATTTTCTCAAGAAGTAGAGCCTGCCCTGACCCTTCTTGTAGACAGCTTCAGCGTTGTATTTCCCATCCAGTTTATTGTCAATGTGCATCCCGTGATTGTGATGTTGTTCGGCTTAGCCCTGTTCCTTCTGAAGTCCACACCATCTCTTCTGGTCTTGGCCATGTTCAAGAGCAGGTGGTTGTTACCACATCACTCCACAAAGCGTTCCACCCTTTTGCCGATACCCTGTTTCCTCTCCCCACCTGCTGCAATGTCACGCTTTTATTTTTGGATTGTTTCATACCCCCCACCCATAACGGCAGAGTGCTGGATAACACTTATGTGTCATGTTAGTACAATACAGTATTGTCTTAAAAATGGAATACATTAAAAAAAACTGATGAAATATTACATAGTGTTGCATTAAAGGCCAAAATCTGTTTAATGCGCTTGCCTTAGGAAAGGACAGTGAAGGAGGATGATGTCTGCCCCATGAATCCTCCCAAGTTTGACAAAATTGAGGACATGGCCATGATGACCCATCTCAATGAAGCCTCTGTCCTGTATAACCTCAAAGAGCGTTATGCAGCATGGATGATCTATGTAAGCTCTTTTCCAGTACAAATGTTTACAATTGACAAATGAGTGGCACAAAATAACTCTTTTTGTCCCTCTTTCATGCAGACCTACTCTGGGCTTTTTTGCGCCACTGTGAACCCCTACAAGTGGCTCCCAGTGTACGACCCAGAAGTGGTGGCTGCCTACAGAGGCAAGAAGCGCATGGAGGCCCCGCCCCACATCTTCTCTGTCTCTGACAACGCCTATCAGTTCATGCTCCAAGGTAAGCTCGTCTTTTACAAACCATTGCACAATTATCTTTGAATTACCTAGGCCTATGTGATCTAATTTCTCTAATTTGGCACACAGACAGGGAAAACCAGTCTGTCCTGATTACGTAAGTATAAACTTAACGCTATTATTATTATTGTGGTTGTTATTATCATTATCATTATTATTGTTATTTCCATTTATGACCCAATATTTTGTAATGTACCATTTTAATCATGATGATATCTTCCATGGTTAACAGTGGAGAATCCGGTGCAGGAAAGACTGTAAACACCAAACGTGTCATCCAGTACTTTGCAACAATTGCCGTGTCTGGTGGCAAAAAAGAGGAAAAACCACAGGCAGCTGGAAAAATCCAGGTAACATCAAAATAATAATCTTAACACGTTTCAAATGAATGCTTTAATAAAAATAAAGCATAACAAATATGTTTTGTCCTTGTGTAGGGCTCTCTGGAAGACCAAATTATTGCTGCCAACCCACTGCTGGAGGCTTATGGTAATGCCAAGACTGTGAGAAATGACAACTCCTCCCGTTTCGTAAGTTATTACCTCCTCTTTAAATGATTCCCTTTTGTAGTTTATCCAATGGAAAGCTGGTTTTAAGATACTATTTCTTTTACAGGGTAAATTCATCAGAATTCACTTTGGCACAACTGGAAAACTGGCTAGTGCTGATATTGAGACTTGTAAGTATAACAAACTTCCTTTCATAAAAAAAATGTACATTGACAGTTAATAGGAAAATTTAATTTGAATGGTGTCAGATAAATGTAGAATTTCACATTCTACCAACTTACCAACAGACCTGCTGGAGAAGTCAAGAGTAACGTTCCAGCTTCCTGATGAGAGAGGCTATCACATCTTCTACCAGATGATGACCAACCACAAGCCTGAGCTGATTGGTAGGGTTTACACTTAGTACTGATTATGAAATCATGTTGATAGCTGAGTATGTTTATGACTTTTATAGAATGTATGTTGTAATAATGTGTATTTTTTCCCTACAGAAATGTCTCTCATCACAACCAACCCCTATGACTTCCCCATGTGCAGTCAGGGTCAGATCACTGTGGCCAGCATTGATGACAAAGAGGAGCTGGTGGCCACAGATGTAAGATATTCATAAAACTTCATTAATCTTATGTCCTAGATGTGGTGAAGTATTCCAAACATTAACATATTGAATTTGTCATTTCAGACTGCCATTGACATCCTGGGTTTCAGTGGGGAAGAGAAAGTCACCATTTATAAGCTGACTGGTGCTGTGCTCCATCATGGCAACATGAAATTCAAACAGAAGCAGCGTGAGGAGCAGGCTGAGCCTGATGGCACTGAGGGTAGGTTACAATTGAACATAGATCTGCTCTATGACAACATTATTACCATACTTTACTGAATAAGCAATTACATGAAACACGTGGATTTGTTGTAAAACGTCACTAAGAAACAACATTTAATTATCTATAGATGCTGACAAAGTTGCATACCTCATGGGCCTGAACTCTGCTGACATGCTGAAGGGTTTGTGCTACCCAAGAGTGAAGGTCGGAAATGAGTTTGTCACCAAGGGTCAGACTGTGCCACAGGTCCTGAACTCTGTGTCAGCCTTGGCCAAGTCTATCTATGAGAGGATGTTCTTGTGGATGGTCATCCGTATCAACCAGATGTTGGACACAAAACAGCCAAGACAGTTCTTCATTGGAGTGCTGGATATTGCTGGCTTTGAGATTTTTGATGTAAGGACATTTTTTTTTAAAATGCTTCACATTCAAAAGTGATTTTAAAACAGATAGATGAAAACTTTAATTATGCATAATTTTCCCATCACAGTTCAACAGTATGGAACAGTTGTGCATCAACTTCACCAATGAGAAACTGCAACAGTTCTTCAACCACCACATGTTTGTTCTGGAGCAAGAGGAGTACAAGAAAGAGGGCATTGAATGGGCGTTCATTGACTTCGGCATGGACTTGGCCGCTTGTATTGAACTTATTGAGAAGGTTAATTTTGATCAATAATACAAACCTACACTGTAGTGCTATAACTGTGTACTGTTTATTGATGCCCAGTTTTTAACCTTAGTAACATCATTGTGTTTAACAGCCCATGGGTATCTTTGCCATCCTTGAAGAGGAGTGCATGTTCCCCAAGGCCTCTGACACCACTTTCAAGAACAAGCTGTATGATCAGCATCTTGGCAAGTGCAATGCCTTCCAGAAGCCCAAGCCTGCCAAAGGCAAGGCTGAGGCCCACTTCTCCCTGGTGCACTATGCCGGCACTGTGGACTACAACATCTGTGGCTGGCTGGACAAGAACAAGGATCCACTGAATGAGTCTGTGGTGCAGCTGTACCAGAAGTCAGGAGTGAAACTGCTGCCTATCCTCTACCCACCTGTTGTGGAAGGTAACTCATTAACTAATGATACCAAATATGACTTTATGTTACCTTTTCTTTATTTTTCTTTCTTGGCTTTAAGCAAAATAAATATTTTCTTTTCTTTTTAATTTGTTGATCTGCAGAGAGTGGTGGTGGTGGTAAGAAGGGTGGTAAGAAGAAGGGTGGCTCCATGCAGACTGTGTCCTCTCAATTCAGAGTATGTTTATCTTTGTTAACTAGTAATGAAGACAGAAATTGCTTGTTCTAAGTAAGGTAAGGCGATATCTAATTGCATTCTTATCTTGATAGGAGAACTTAGGCAAACTGATGACCAACTTGAGGAGTACCCACCCTCACTTTGTGCGTTGCTTGATTCCAAATGAAATCAAGAAACCAGGTAAATGAATTTTAGTAGTTGATATGTCACAGAACAGACCTTGTATTACTTTGTGTTCAGAAAATTGTCACTTTTTAACTCAAATTTTTTGACAGGTCTTATGCAGAACTTCCTGGTCATCCACCAGCTCAGGTGCAATGGTGTGCTGGAGGGTATCAGAATCTGCAGAAAGGGTTTCCCAAGCAGAATCCTCTATGGTGACTTCAAGCAGAGGTGAAATGAGGAAGCAGATAAAGTGTCATTATATTTTTGTAGCAGTCGGATAGGGGAACTAATACGGTATCTCTATTTATAATATCTAGATACAAGGTGCTGAATGCCAGTGTCATCCCTGAGGGTCAATTCATTGACAACAAGAAGGCTGCTGAGAAGCTCCTGGGATCCATTGATGTTGATCACACCCAGTACAAGTTTGGACACACTAAGGTAGAGTTACCTTCCCATAAATCTATTTGACAGATTTTTTTTTTTGTCAAAATATACTAATTTTTTATCTCCATCAGGTGTTCTTCAAAGCTGGTCTGCTGGGTACCCTTGAGGAGATGCGTGATGAGAAACTGGCATCTCTGGTCACAATGACACAGGCTCTTTGCCGTGCTTACCTCATGAGGAAGGAGTTTGTTGTTATGATGGAAAGGAGGTACCGTATTGAATGATTTCATGATAGATACTGCATTTGAAAGGTTTACAAACCTCATAAAGGATTGCAAATACACTTAATTTTCCATCCATTCCAATCATTTTCTGTTAAAGGGAGGCAATCTACACCATTCAGTACAATGTACGCTCCTTCATGAATGTCAAACATTGGCCATGGATGAAGGTTTACTACAAGATCAAGCCTCTGCTGAAGAGTGCTGAGACTGAGAAGGAGCTGGTCACCCTGAAGGAGGATCATGAGAAACTCCAGGCAGCCCATGCCAAGGTTGAGGCCAAGAAGAAGGAACTTGAGGAGAAGATGGTGGCTCTGGTGCAGGAGAGGAATGATCTGCAGCTGCAAGTGTCATCTGTATGTCAATGCTAGAATATTCACAATCACACACTATCCAGTCTTATATTTATCCTAATGTTATTAGAAATGTGTAAGTAGTAAGTGTACAATGGAGATGAAGTACGCAACAATTTTATGCATGATTTCAATATGCTCTTCTGTAGCATGTCTGGGGATTACATGGAAATTTTAAGTTCATCAGATCTTATGCCTTTTCCATATTTAATTATTGTCATACTAAAGGGCTCTGAGAACCTGTCAGATGCTGAGGAGAGGTGTGAGGGACTGATCAAGAGTAAGATCCAGCTTGAGGCCAAACTCAAAGAGACAACCGAGAGGCTGGAGGATGAGGAGGAAATCAATGCTGAGCTGACTGCCAAGAAGAGGAAACTGGAGGATGAGTGCTCTGAACTCAAGAAAGACATTGATGATCTGGAGCTGACTTTGGCCAAAGTGGAGAAAGAGAAGCATGCCACTGAGAACAAGGTCATTTGTGGCATTCATATAGATTATGCTAAGGGACCCATTGCATGATTAATTTCTTGGATATTAATAAAAGTCTTTCTTCATCCAGGTCAAGAACCTGACTGAGGAGATGGCTGCTCAGGATGAGTCCATTGGTAAGCTGACAAAGGAGAAAAAAGCCCTCCAAGAGGCCCACCAGCAGACTCTTGATGATCTTCAGGCAGAGGAAGACAAAGTCAACACTCTGACCAAAGCCAAGACTAAGCTTGAACAGCAAGTGGATGATGTGAGTTGAGGGCTTGACTGGGAACAAGCATTAAACTTGATTTTAAAATACGTAACATGACATGACTAACTGCTCTAAATTCACAGCTTGAGGGTTCCCTGGAGCAAGAGAAGAAGCTCCGCATGGACCTTGAGAGAGCCAAGAGAAAGCTTGAGGGTGACCTGAAGTTGTCCCAGGAGAACATCATGGACCTGGAGAATGACAAGCAGCAGTCTGAGGAGAAGTTGAAGAAGTAATCCAGAATTCCTCCCAGCACTCAAATTCATGTTTTGAAAGTAAATTCTTCCTGTACTGAATCATTGATTTGTTATTTTGTTCTTTATTGGGAAACAGGAAGGACTTTGAAACAAGTCAGCTTCTCAGCAAGATTGAGGATGAACAGTCTCTGGGTGCACAGCTGCAGAAGAAGATCAAAGAGCTTCAGGTTTGTTAATTTGTCATTGTCTTTTTTAGATTTGACCTCTGATCTTGCAATTCAATGTATTTTTAAATTTCTATTTTACTTGTCAACAGGCTCGCATTGAGGAACTGGAGGAAGAGATCGAGGCTGAGCGTGCTGCTCGTGCCAAGGTTGAGAAGCAGAGAGCTGATCTCTCCAGGGAACTTGAGGAGATCAGTGAGAGGCTTGAGGAGGCTGGTGGTGCCACTGCTGCCCAGATTGAGATGAACAAGAAGCGTGAGGCTGAGTTCCAGAAGCTCCGTCGTGACCTTGAAGAGTCCACTCTGCAGCATGAAGCCACTGCAGCAGCTCTCCGCAAGAAGCAGGCCGACAGCGTAGCTGAGTTGGGAGAGCAGATTGACAACCTCCAGCGTGTCAAGCAGAAGCTTGAGAAGGAGAAGAGTGAGTTTAAGATGGAGATTGACGACCTCTCCAGTAATATGGAGGCTGTTGCCAAAGCTAAGGTAAGTTAAGTTAATTGTCATAAGCACTGTATGTACGTAATAAAACTCTTTTGAGTTGCCAAACTATTGTACATTTCAATGAATAGTCCAACCTGGAGAAGATGTGCCGTACCCTTGAGGACCAACTCAGTGAAATTAAGGCCAAGAGTGATGAGGGCGCCCGCCAGATCAATGACCTCAGTGCTCAGAGAGCAAGGCTCCAAACTGAAAATGGTGAGCATGTACTGAACATAGAAAGTGGAGGCATTTTTGTGAAACTTATGGAGAATTTCAGTGTTTCTATGTCTATTGCCAAATTTCTTATTCATGTCTATACTGTTATAATATTCTATTAATAGGCGAGCTCGGCCGTCAGTTGGAGGAGAAAGATGCTCTTGTGTCTCAGCTGACCAGAAGCAAACAGGCTTTCACTCAGCAAATTGAGGAGCTGAAGAGACTGAATGAGGAGGAAGTCAAGGTAAAGAATACATAAACATAAATGCGAGGGGCTGGAAAAAACAACAACCCTAGAATATGTTCAAATACTGTCTGTTCTCTACAAAAAGGCCAAGAATGCCCTGGCCCATGCTGTTCAGTCTGCACGTCATGACTGTGACCTCCTGAGGGAGCAGTTTGAGGAAGAGCAGGAGGCAAAGGCAGAGCTCCAGCGTGGCATGTCCAAGGCCAACAGTGAGGTAGCTCAGTGGAGAACCAAGTATGAAACTGATGCCATCCAGCGTACTGAGGAGCTTGAGGAGTCCAAGTATGTGAAACCAGAATAAGAAATTAAATTGAGTGCATTATATCTATCATACTAGCAACTGCAACTGCAAAAGCACAACTCAAGTAATGAATGAATGAATGTAATAGATCTTAGAATTCACTATGGCTTAACTTTAAACAGGAAAAAGCTTGCCCAGCGTCTTCAGGAGGCTGAGGAGCAAATTGAGGCTATCAACTCCAAGTGTGCTTCTCTGGAGAAGACCAAGCAGAGACTCCAGGGAGAGGTTGAGGACCTCATGATTGATGTGGAAAGGGCCAATGGTCTGGCTGCCAATCTTGACAAAAAGCAGAGGAACTTTGACAAGGTATTATGGAATATTATGGAATTACAGCAAAAATGAAGAGAACTCATAATGTGGATGTATTGAATTAAAATCAAAATTAACATTTCTGTATGAAAATGACCAAAAGTGCTTATTCTTTGGTCTCAGGTCCTGGCAGAGTGGAAGCAGAAGTTTGAGGAGGGTCAGGCAGAGCTGGAGGGTGCCCAGAAAGAGGCTCGCTCTCTCAGCACTGAGCTGTTCAAGATGAAGAACTCTTATGAGGAGTCTCTTGACCATCTGGAGACTCTGAAGAGGGAGAACAAGAATCTCCAACGTATGTTGACATGATTTGATATTTACTAGCAAATTAGATTTAGTTAATGTAATTCTGCACTTTTACTGACAGCAGGTTTTTTAATTCTGAAATATCTGTGCAGAGGAGATCTCTGACCTGACTGAGCAGCTGGGTGAGACTGGAAAGAGCATTCATGAGCTGGAGAAGGCCAAGAAGACTGTTGAGACCGAGAAAGCTGAGATCCAGACTGCACTGGAAGAGGCTGAGGTACAGAAACAATATCACACGTTACATTTTTTTTCACAAATCAATTTGATTTATTCTCATAACGTGTGTGGTACTATCATGACAACAGGGAACTCTTGAGCACGAAGAATCCAAGATTCTCCGTGTCCAGCTTGAGCTCAACCAGGTCAAGAGTGAGGTTGACAGGAAGCTTGCAGAGAAGGATGAGGAGATGGAGCAGATCAAGAGGAACAGCCAGAGAGTGATTGAATCCATGCAGGGCACTCTGGACTCTGAGGTCAGGAGCAGAAATGACGCCCTGAGAGTCAAAAAGAAGATGGAGGGAGACCTCAATGAGATGGAGATTCAGCTGAGCCATGCTAACCGCCAGGCTGCTGAGTCCCAGAAACATCTGAGGACAGTCCAGGGTCAGCTCAAGGTAAGTACCATCAATGTTTTAGCATAGCAATGATTACATAGCAATGCTTTGTGATTGGTGCTAAATATATCTCTTCAAACTAGGATGCCCAACTGCACCTTGATGATGCCATCAGAGGACAGGAGGACATGAAGGAGCAGGTTGCCATGGTGGAGCGCAGGAATGGCCTGATGGTGGCTGAGATTGAGGAGCTGAGAGCTGCTCTGGAGCAGACAGAGAGAGGCCGCAAAGTGGCTGAACAGGAACTGGTTGATGCCAGTGAGCGCGTTGGCCTCCTGCACTCCCAGGTAAAGAAAAGGAGTAATTTTTAATGCATATCTCAGAATGTCAACATACAGTATACTGTAGTTAGCAATGCGTTTTTGCACTAATAGAACACAAGTCTGCTGAATACCAAGAAGAAGCTTGAGGCTGACTTGGTTCAGATCCAAGGTGAGGTTGATGACATTGTCCAGGAAGGGAAGAATGCTGAGGAGAAGGCCAAGAAAGCTATTACTGACGTAAGTGTTTTCTCCTGTAATTATGAGACTTATGTCTCATAAGCTTTTGTGTTCTGCAGTGCAAGAGAATATAATGGTGCTTTACTTAGAAATACACTATTCCCTTATCTAGGCTGCTATGATGGCAGAGGAGCTGAAGAAGGAGCAGGACACCAGTGCTCATCTGGAGAGAATGAAGAAGAACCTGGAGATCACTGTGAAGGATCTCCAGGGCCGTCTGGATGAGGCTGAGAATCTGGCCATGAAGGGTGGCAAGAAACAGCTCCAGAAACTCGAGTCCAGGGTTAGTAAAAGCTTTATGACTATATGTTGTACTACTATTAGGTAAGTGTTCATCAAATGTAAATGGATTTTTTTTTCACGTCAAGGTTCGTGAGCTGGAGGCTGAGGTTGAGGCTGAACAGAGACGAGGTGTTGATGCTGTCAAGGGAGTCCGCAAATATGAGAGGAGGGTGAAGGAGCTCACCTACCAGGCAAGAAATCTTTCTCACTACAGTACAACTGCATGTAACATTAAAGTATAGGACACAATTCCTGACAGATTTTTGTATTTAGACTGAGGAGGATAAGAAGAATATCAACAGACTCCAGGATCTGGTTGACAAGCTGCAGCTGAAGGTCAAGGCCTACAAGAGACAGGCTGAGGAAACTGTAAGTCATATTTTGTATTGGTTATATGGGAGCTACTCTGCTCTTCGTTTTCTTGATTCATTTTTTTCAATGGCATTATTTTAAATTTCATATGGCATAGGAGGAACAGGCCAATGTTCACCTTTCCAAACTGAGGAAGGTGCAGCATGAGCTGGAGGAGGCTGAGGAGCGTGCTGACATTGCTGAGTCCCAGGTCAACAAGCTCAGGGCCAAGAGCCGTGATAGTGGAAAGGTAAGAGCATATTTCACCTCCATCATTTTATAAATAACGAGTCATCGATCTTTATTGTAATTACTTCATATCTTTCTTCTGTTCTAAAGGGTAAAGAGGCTGCAGAGTAAATCCTCTGATTCCACATCACTTTCATCTGGTTAAAAGATCTCGAAAGATATGACAATTCTGTAAAACTGAATACTACCTAATAAAAATTATTCCTTATCTCAATACCTTTGTATTTCTTCTTAATGTCTGGTGTAATAGTAGGGTGGTAACTAGCAATATTTTGTTTGTGTACATTTAACCTGTCATTTAGTTTCCCACATATTGAAAAAAATGACATTATTATTATTATATCACATATAACTTGGCCTTACACCATCAGTTAAACTAGTGCCCATCCCAACTGAAATGCATTAACTTTACCCCTGCTAGGAAAGTAAACATAAATATGATATGGTTGCGTATGTGGCATAAATAGAATACTTGTGCAATATGACACGAGAGGGGGGGTGCGTGGGTATAGGGACAGGATACCCCCATGCACACTACTACACATACTAAATTGAAACTGTGCCTTTTGGCTGTCACCTACAGAAAGCAATGATATAAATTAAAATAATTAAATAAAATTGAGCATGGTAAATAAGCATTAGGAAAATCAGGCCGTACCTTACTCAACATGCAACACAGCTCCTGGTTCAGACGCTGGTTAGCTCTTCTAACAGGTCTACCAGCCTGTGTGGTAAAACCACTATGATCCAGAAGGCTGCTGCACGCCTGGTCTTCAACCAGCCAAATAGAGCACGTCTCTCCACTTTTCAGGGAGCTCCACTGGCTGCTCGCATTAAATTCAAGTCACTAATGTTGGCTTACAGGGTACTGGAGGGAACTGCTCCAGTCTACCTGAAAGACATCATCAAACAATATGCTAACCTCCAATCGCTCCGCTCAACCAAGGATCGCTGCTTGGAACGACCAGCACCGCGCACAGGTCAATCTAGGGTCTTCTCATGCATTGTTCCTAACTGGTGGAATAGTCTTCCCAGACTATTAGAACAACAGGCACTCTTTCTACTTTCAAGAGACTCTTGAAGACCCTGCTCTTTCAAGAGTATCTCTTGTCCTAGTTCGTGAAATTACTTGTGTGGGCAGTATAAGTACATTCTGTATAGTGGGGAGAGACGGGGGAAAATCTGCCATCATCAGGAACCTAAAAGTATTGCGGCCTAGTCAAGCAGGGGATCGCAAATGACGGTGTTCTTTTATTACTGCTTGCATTACCAGGTGAATTTGCCAATCGAGACGGGTTCGTCGCTGCAGTTCCAGTGTGTAGTCACTGTTTTTCTCCCTGTGAATTTTGGACTGTGTGCGTGTGTGTGTACGCGAGTGCAACTTGTAGCCTTATTGTGTGTGTGCGTGTGTGTACGTGGGTGTGTAGGCCTATGCGTGTGTGTGCGGGTGTGAACGGGTGTAGTTGGTGTGTGTGTGGGTGCTTGCGTGTGTGTATGTGCATACTACCGGTAGCCTAGTTGCTCGGGTGCGTGTGCGTGTGTACGGCGTGTGTGTGTTTACAGTCGGGTGTGTGTGTGTGTGTGTGTGTGTGTGTGTGTGTGTTCGTGACTATAGTTGTGCGTGTGCGTGTGCGTGCGTGTGCATTGTATGTGTGTTTGTTGGTGGGCTGTAAGTGGGTAATTTATTGGGCAATGTGCAATTAATGGGTCTGATGTCATAGACTGGTATTTATACTGACTCTGTTCTGTTCCATTCTAATCTCCTTCCCTGGGGTTGAGGTGACTAGTATGCAGGTATTATTTCATGTTGCTTGATAGGCACTTTGGTCAATTTGCTTAATTTTGAGTTGCTGTGAAATACTCTGACAGTGTGGGGTGTGTGTTTGGCTTTTTCCTTTTTTTTGTATGGCCATCTTTTGTTTCAATATTGGTTATTTGTGTTTTTGGTTTTGATATTTGGTTTGTGTGTTTTGACCTTGGGCCTACTTTAGCACACTGATTAGGCCTGTTGTCAGTCTTTCTTCCCCATATCAGGAAAAGGGGATTATTTATTCCTGCACCCCAATTGTATCTGCTGTCTGCCCATAACATTAATATATTTTAATATTGGTAAAATCAAATAAATGAGCTCTTGTATTTGCATCACCTGTGTCTTCCAATATTCCTAATAGCATCCAAAGTGCGGGGTACTGTATCAGTGGCATATAGTGGAGCGGGGAGGATTGTGGTGTTATTTATAAAGGTGGGACAGGCCACATTTGGCGTAGATCGGCAGGATTGCACAGGTGATGTTCATACTTTGTTTATATTTTTAAAATAGAGTGTGTGTTGTGTATGAGGGGAGAAAAACAGTGGCTACAGGATAAGGAGCGTTTTACGGGGTGATTACCAGGTTTACAATCGAGGAGGCCAAGGCGTGGGGGTGGTAAATTATACCGACATTGAATTATTTGTCATTTCCCAAATAGTGACATTTTGTTATGTAAAACTTGTTCTAATAACAACGTTTCTAAAATGGTTGATGTTGAAGAGACTAGAGAATTATCTATGGAGGAACAACTTAGGGTCTTAAGGGAACAAATCCAGCAGTTACAAGCAGACAATGTTCGCCTGCAGGGGGCTAGTACTGCTGCTAGTGGGGCTGGTACTTCCGCTAATGGGGCTAGTACTTCTGCTAGTGCTGGGGCAAGTGGGGCGTCACAAGCTGGCACTGTAGCTGAGGAGAGAGGCAGACCACCCTCTGATAGGTCAGAAAGGTATATCTATTTACCCAGGGAAAGGAAGTGCCCTCGATTTTCAGGACGGGCTGCTGATTCTCTGCCAGTAGTGGAATGGGTAGAGGAAGCACGTAGGTCACTGAGTATGCGACAGATGTCTCTGCAAGAAAAAGCATTATTTGTCCTTGACCATCTAGATGGGGAGGCAAAGAATGAAATCCGATTTCGACCCTCCACAGATAAGAGTGACCCAGAGACAATATTTAACATACTGATTGAAATCTATGGTTGTACAAAGTCCTTTATTTCACTCTAGAAGCAGTTTTTTCAGAGGAAACAGCTTGATGGAGAGTCAATTTGGGAGTTTTCCCACGCTTTACTGTCTTTAATGGAGGCTATCAAACGTCGGAACCCGCAAGGCATACCAAGCCCAGATCACACCGTTCGGGACCAGTTTGCTGAAAATGTGAGGGATGGACTGTTGCGCAGAGAACTGAAACGTTCTATCCGTCTTAACCCAGATTCTTCTTTTCTTACAATCCGTAGTGAGGCTGTCCGTTGGATAGAGGAAGGAGAGCATGTGGGCGTGCCAAGGAGCAGGGCTTATTCTTGCGACTCCAGAGCCCAAGTCACAGGTGAGTGCAGTGCTCATTCCGCATCTTCGCGTACATCTGAGTCTCATACAGCACCTGCCCGTTCTACAGATGAATTGGCTGAATTGAAGGAATGTTTTCGTAAGCAGCAGGCTCAACTAAATGCTATCTTGGAGAAGCTGGGGTCCTCTCCGTATCCTCCTACCTATAATTCTGGTCCCAATGGGCCTCGACGTCGACCGTACCGCTTCCAACCAGATGGCCGGCCGATTTGCTTACGTTGTGAGCTGCCTGGCCACATCGCAAGATTTTGTCCAACTGATACCAGAGCCAATGCGGGTGCGAGCGCGCGTCGTGGGCCCACTGCCTCTGTTCGAGAAGTGGAGGTTGTGACTAGCGAAACTATCCAACAGGGAAACTAATGCCCCCTGGTGTCAGGAGCCAGCCACCAGTTGGGGGTATCGCGGGCTCAACTTTTTCGTCGAAACATTTGGTCAATCTTGTTGGGACATGTCCATCAGTTGATGTGGAGATGGGGGCGTGACGGTTCATTGTCTTCTAGACACAGGTTCAATGGTAACTACCATTTCTGAGAGCTTCTTTCGTAAACATTTTGAGATGGGGGGACATTTGCAGCAGTGTAGCTGGCTACAGCTCCGGGCAGCCAATGGTCTGGATATTCCCTATCTTGGCTACCTGGAACTGAACGTGACAGTTCTGGGAAAGACACTTCCACGTATGGGTGTTTTGGTTGTAAAAGACCCAGTTATACCACGGCTTCGGACAGATAAGATTCAGACTCCTGGACTTTTGGGGATGAACGTTATTAGTGGATGCTATGACGAACTTTTCCGCCAGCATGGATCATCTTTATTTCAGACACATTTAGTACAACAGGCAGGAGACGTATGGAAAGAGGCATTGTCTGAGTGCCACAGGATTGACTGCTTGTCACCTTCTGGACTTCTGGGACGAGTTCGGGTCAAGGGACAAACATCGGTACGTGTTCCAGCTGGTACACTTAAGATGGTACCGGCCAGCTGTACTCAGCAGTTTGGGCGTGTTCTTCATTCGGCCTTGTTCGAGCCCAACACCGATTCCTTGCCAGAGGGCTTGTTGGCCTCTCGGGCTCTCTTATCAATCGGACGAGGAGAGGTTTCAGTGCCTGTAGTGAATGTAGGCACCCAGGATGTCTGGTTGCCTCGGTACACTAGTTTAGGCGAATTATTTACTGTAGAAATGGGCCCCATGCATAGTGTAGTGACTTTCCAAGAGCCTGACAGCCCACCAGGTACCATTCATGTGAACACTGTCGAGGCACATGCCCCATCATTGGACTTGTCGGAGGTGTCATGGCCCACCCTTCATGCCGAACAGGCACAGAGAGGGAAGGCCCTCTTATTAAAGCATAGGGCGGTATTTAGTACCGGAGACGGCGATTTGGGATGCACCGATGCAATCCGACATGAGATACCTCTGTTAGACCAGACACCAGTTCGTCAGAGATACCGTCGGTTGCCACCCTCCCAGTATGAGATGGTGAAAGCCCATATCGGGGAGCTTCTGGAAAATGGAGTCATTCGTACTAGCTGCAGCCCCTATTCCTCTCCAATCGTTGTGGTCCAGAAAAAAGACGGTTCGATCAGGCTTTGTGTGGACTATAGACAGTTAAATGCTCGGACAAGAAAAGATGCGTTCCCCCTTCCCAGAATTGAGGAGTCCCTTGACGCGTTGTCTGGGGCCACTCTATTTTCAACCCTTGATCTCGCTAGTGGATACAATCAAGTCATGATGGCTGAAGACGATAAAGCGAAAACGGCGTTCTGTACTCCGTTCGGTTTATTCGAGTTCAACCGGATGCCGTTTGGTTTATGTAACGCGCCAGGGACCTTCCAGCGGTTGATGGAACGCATCTTCGGGGACGAACGCTTCCATTCTCTTCTGCTTTATTTAGACGATATTGTGATCTTTTCGTCAAGTTTTGACGGTCACTTGGAACGACTAGAACTTGTCCTGAGCCGGTTGCAGCAGCACAACTTAAAATTAAAGCTGAAGAAGTGTAACTTCTTCCAAGCCGAAGTAAAGTACTTAGGTCATGTTATTTCGGCAGATGGAGTCGCGACCGACCCGGAAAAGATTCGAGCTGTAGCCGAGTGGAGGCGACCGAACACACTGACCGAATTACGCTCTTTTCTAGGCTTTGCGTCATATTATCGGCGCTTTGTAGAGGGCTTCGCGCATTGTGCAGCCCCTCTACATCGTCTGGTGGGTACTTTACAGCAGGGTCGGAAGAAGCGTGTCGTGCATAACATACAAGACCAGTGGGACGAGGCATGCGAGGGGGCCTTTCAAGGTTTGAAGGACAGGCTGGTACGGGCACCGGTTCTGGGATACGCCGACTTCTCACGGCCTTTCATATTGGAGATAGACGCCAGCCATGCAGGTCTTGGGGCGGTGCTTTCTCAGGATCAAGAGGGTAAGAGGAGACCGGTTGCTTTTGCTAGCCGTGGTTTGCATCCATCCGAGCGCAATATGTCGAACTACAGCTCGATGAAGTTAGAGTTGCTGGCACTCAAATGGTCAGTGACCGACAAATTCAGAGAGTACCTGTTGGGACATCGGTTCACAGTATATACAGATAACAACCCCTTGAGTTATTTGCAGACGGCAAGACTAGGGGCCGTTGAGCAACGCTGGGCCTCCCAACTTGCCCTTTTTGACTTTGACATTAAGTACAGGCCGGGGGTTGCCAATAAAAACGCTGACGCTCTTTCCCGTCTACCCCTCCAGTCTGAAGTGGTCTCTATGACTAACCTCGCCCCTGGGATAAGTGTCCCTCCACTAGTTGGTCAGGCGTCAACCCTTGGCAGTCACCAGTCCGTTCAATGTTCCGCCACCGACGCTTTTCCCACCAGGGGGCCTGCAGAGTTGCAAACGCTCCAACAGGCTGATCCATCCATTAGTAGCTTCCTGGTGTTTTGGAAGAGGGGAATACCACCCACCCATGAAGAACGAAAGAATATCTCCTCAGATGTTTTGGAGATGGTCCGGCAGTGGAGTAGGATTCGTGAGCGTAATGCAGTCTTGTATCGTCTTGTCTTTCCGCCTAACGGCGGAAATGGTGTTTTGCAGCTGGTACTGCCGCAAGTGCTCCAAGCGGAAGTTCTGCAGGCATTACATGATAACCAGGGACATCAGGGTTGTGAGAGAACCCTGAGCTTGGTCCGCCAAAGGTGTTACTGGCCCCACATGAAAACTGCGGTAGAAAAGTGGTGTAGAGAGTGTACTCGCTGTGTTGTGGCAAAAGCGGTTGTGCCAAAAGTTCGGACCTTTCCCGGCACTCTCCTTGCCTCCCAACCCCTCGAAATCTTGGCAATGGATTTCACGGTTTTGGATCGAGCTAGTGACGGACGTGAAAACGTTCTAGTTGTAACCGACGTCTTTTCGAAATTTTCCCAAGCTTATCCAACATCTGATCAAAGGGCAAGTACAGTGGCCCGCTTGTTGACAGAACGTTGGTTCTATGTCTATGGGGTCCCTCGGCGGATCCATTCGGATCAAGGCAGAAATTTTGAGAGTGATCTGTTGCGAAGCCTCTGTACATTGTATGGGGTGGATAAGAGCCGCACCACCCCCTACCATCCCTCTGGAAATGGGCAGTGCGAGCGGTTCAACCGCACATTGCACGACCTTCTTCGCAGTCTGCCCCCGGACAAAAAGAGGAAATGGCCACAACATCTGCCTCATGTGCTTTTCGCATACAATACCACTGTTCATTCCTCTACGGGGCATTCACCCTATGAGTTGATGTTTGGGCGGAAGCCTCATCTGCCCATAGACTCTCTGCTAGGGGTCCCCGAAGAAGACGAACCTGAAGCCACTGTGGATGACTGGATGCGGGTGCATCAAGCACGACTCCAAACGACCTACCGCTCCGCACGGCAACATCTGGAGAAGAAAGCCGCACAAAGGATAAGTCAGCAGCCAGAACCGAATGCTGCTCCACTCCCAGTGGGCTCCACAGTCTATCGCCTGAATCACGTACAGGGCAGAAACAAAATCCAGGATACATGGGCATCCACCCCTTACCAGGTGATCCGATGCCTTGATGACTGTGGAAGGGTTTACGCAATCCGTCCATTAGGTGAAGAGGGGCCGGAGAAAATACTCCATCGGTCCGAATTAAGGTTGGCTCCTGGGACGCTTAGCCCCCCTGTGGTCCCTACACCTTCCCCACAACTGGAGACCGGCTTGCCCCTAATCCGTTTGGATGAGTCTGTGGATGAAGATGAAGATGATCGGTCAGCATGGGTAGTGTCTGCTCCCGATTCTAGACCGAGACCTGCCCCTATTCCAGTTCCTGAAAGAGAAAACACTGAGGTAACTCTATCTATGCCCTCTAGATCAGAGGACCAGATTGCATTGCACCCAGAGGGACCCATTTCTTCTCCAGTGCGGGATGTAGAGATGAGTGGCCCACGGCGTACCATTCGAACTAATGCCGGGCATCATCCTAACCCAAATAACTTGCCTCGTTCTGCTTTGTCCGTGCAAACAATAGATGCACCCGGGGAGGCAATGGGTAACTGTGTAGCAGCCCAGAGACAAGTTCACTTTAGACCGTGGCAGTGACCAGCAAGTTGATGTGTAGAACATTTCTTAAATCTGATAACTTACCTCTTCTATTCTGTCCTTTTCTTCTGTCATCTCAATGGGTATATAAAGGTGATGGTGTGACTGGTTATTTCTTAGCAGGGAAGCTCACTTGAGACCATTGTTACCGTTTAGCACAGGTATAGGCAACGGTGTACATGTAGCGTCACCGGGACGGTGACGTTTTAAAATGGGGGTGAGTGTGGGCAGTATAAGTACATTCTGTATAGTGGGGAGAGACGGGGGAAAATCTGCCATCATCAGGAACCTAAAAGTATTGCGGCCTAGTCAAGCAGGGGATCGCTAATTGGGCAGGTAATCAACTACGTGTCTATATGTACACCTGGATACCTAGACTCAGGCCGTTTCGTCCCTGGTAGTAAGGAGAACACTGGCGCTGCAGAGAACTTATTCCCGTGTTGGCATTGTTGCGTGTTCAGGTAAAATGGCTGCCTTTACAATCCTAGTGCTTTGGGCCAGAGGGCCGTTTTAGGTAATGTCTAGTCAAGTTTGTTTATTGCGGATCACTTTATTACAGCTGTGATCGGAACAACATTCTATGAGAGAGCGTGATTACGCAACTGTGATCGAGACAACATTCTATGAGACCGTGTGTCTAAACAGCGGTGATCGAGACAACATTCTATGAGAAGCCGGTCTGAGGCAGATATCCGTAGCTGACATTGCGAGCTGGGATTGGGAAAGCACTCCATTAGGAGTTGGGGAACTCTCTAGCTGTACAGCGGGGACTCAAGGTATTGTTTGTTTCACGATCATGTGGGGAGATGGGTATTGACTATCTTATGGGTTATAGGCTATTCATCTGTTATCCTAAATGACGGTGTTCTTTTATTACTGCTTGCATTACCAGGTGGATTTGCCAATCGAGACGGGTTCGTCGCTGCAGTTCCAGTGTGTAGTCACTGTTTTTCTCCCTGTGAATTTTGGACTGTGTGCGTGTGTGTGTACGCGAGTGCAACTTGTAGCCTTATTGTGTGTGTGCGTGTGTGTACGTGGGTGTGTAGGCCTATGCGTGTGTGTGCGGGTGTGAACGGGTGTAGTTGGTGTGTGTGTGGGTGCTTGCGTGTGTGTATGTGCATACTACCGGTAGCCTAGTTGCTCGGGTGCGTGAGCGAGCGAGAGAGAGTGCTTGCGTGTGCGTGTGTACGGCGTGTGTGTGTTTACAGTCGGGTGTGTGTGTGTGTGTGTGTGTGTGTGTGTGTGTGTGTTCGTGACTATAGTTGTGCGTGTGCGTGTGCGTGCGTGTGCATTGTATGTGTGTTTGTTGGTGGGCTGTAAGTGGGTAATTTATTGGGCAATGTGCAATTAATGGGTCTGATGTCATAGACTGGTATTTATACTGACTCTGTTCTGTTCCATTCTAATCTCCTTCCCCGGGGTTGAGGTGACTAGTATGCAGGTATTATTTCATGTTGCTTGATAGGCACTTTGGTCAATTTGCTTAATTTTGATTTGCTGTGAAATACTCTGACAGTGTGGGGTGTGTGTTTGGCTTTTTCCTTTTTTTTGTATGGCCATCTTTTGTTTCAATATTGGTTATTTGTGTTTTTGGTTTTGATATTTGGTTTGTGTGTTTTGACCTTGGGCCTACTTTAGCACACTGATTAGGCCTGTTGTCAGTCTTTCTTCCCCATATCAGGAAAAGGGGATTATTTATTCCTGCACCCCAATTGTATCTGCTGTCTGCCCATAACATTAATATATTTTAATATTGGTAAAATCAAATAAATGAGCTCTTGTATTTGCATCACCTGTGTCTTCCAATATTCCTAATAGCATCTAAAGTGCGGGGTACTGTATCAGTGGCATATAGTGGAGCGGGGAGGATTGTGGTGTTATTTATAAAGGTGGGACAGGCCAC
>JAODXP020000008.1:16822834-16864343 GCA_027497455.2 Sardinella longiceps | reverse complement strand
CACTGTGTGCTCATAAAAAATAAAAAAAAACGTTATTAGCTTTGCCAACTAAGTTGCAACTGAGAGGTATAAGACGACTTTTTTACCCACTGCAATAGCATTATATTAACTCTTCTCTGAGCTAAGAGAGTCAACTTGACAGCTACCTCACATCTGGCATTGTCTTGTGATTGGATGTAGGTCCATATGTGTGTACTGTATGTCTGCTTGTTGTATGTTTTTTAAGCTGCTGAAACAATGGAATTTCCCTTTGGGATGATCTATCTATCTTTCCATCTATCTATCTATCTATCTATCCATCAGAGCTAAAAAGTTTGGAAGATGTGTGTACCGTTTCAGTAGCTACTTGTTCTAATTTATAATAAGAAAAACACAATGGTTTTGCTTTAAAAGTAAATGAAAGAAAAACTTAATTTAAAAATCAGCCATGCTGAGCATACCTCCTTGGTATCAAGCACTTCAACAGTGACTTTGCCACCCTCTCTCTTTTTGATTGTAGCCTTTAGGTACAAATCCTCCTTGTCAGTCACATAGTAAGCGGTCTTTGCATCAAAGGGCTTGGTCTGGGCTTCAATTCTCTCCTTCTCAGGCTTACGGAGGTAAATGGCAGCCGGGCCATACACAGCCATGTCCGCATCCCCCATGGTTGCGGTTTACTGTTGGGGAAAAAAAGACATATGTACATTTCATGGTAAGCCACACAGTCACAGACACCAATATTATTCATTGTAATAAATATCTCAGATAAGGATATTTCTCTGTTTTCTGTTTTTTTTGCCCTTTGCAGAATTGACAGATTGTGTATTGTGTTTATACTTTATGTGTCAGTGGACCTTTCTGGAGCTGTAACCAGGGCATATTAAGCAGCAGCAAAGCCAGATATAATAGCAGCTTTCCAGTCAATTTGACTCATAACAAACTTTGGATTTTGGGTCCAGGTGAGAAAATTATGCTCATATTAAAATGTAAAACTTTTTTTGAGTACTAGTACTACAAATTATGCTGTGGTTGCTAGTCTTTTAATTAAAAAAAAAACCAAATACAGTTGGCCTACTTACTTGTTGTCACAGGACCAGATGAAATCACCACAACTGTTAAACTGTGTAAGATAATGAGGGAATAAGAAATCAGTGAAACTGCTGTTCTTTGAGATTTTGTCAACAAAAAGAATACCCAACATTTCTTTTACACAGCAGAGTTGAAAAACATCTCCAAGTAATTATAACAAACCGTAAAAAAAAAAAAAAAAAAAAAAAAGACCCAACTTTACATTCTCTGCTTCAGATGGAGGAGAATTTAGCATAGGCTACAGCTATCAATACAGCACCCACCCTGACAAGTCAAGCAGGTGACACTTACGTGTACTGCACACTGGAGCCCCTTGGCCTGCTCTGCATCCTCCGGCCTCCACAGGGTCCTTATATTGTGGCCATCTGCAAGCTAAGCAGTATCCTAATAAGGCAAGATTGCCGTGGTTAAGTATATTTAAATTTGCACTCTCTCTCTCTCTCTGCCCATGTAGGCCTTTGTGCCTGTGTGTGTGTGTGTGTGTGTGTGTGTGTGTGTGTGTGTGTGTGTGTGTGTGTGTGTGTGTGTGTGTGTGTGTGTGTGTGTGTGTGATCAATCTACACAATCTAAGAACATTTTTTTGGGCTACACTTTATGAACCCAGTATAAGCCATTATAAAGTCAAAGGGTTATAATGCTTTCATAAAGAATTCTAACTAATGATATTGGTGTTCAAAATCAACACATTCCAATGATTTTAGAAATAAGGAATTATAATGTTACCATACAATCATTTATATAACAGTTAGAAATACTAATGGCATTAGTTCTAATGTTGAACCCTTTATAAATGCATTTAACGGTAATGCTTTATGAATTCTGGGTTTATAACCACTTACTGTAAACAATGCTCACATACATTTTATATTTGGTGATTTGTTTTTCAAAATCTACCCATCTATCCATCAGTTCCATCAGGCTTCTGTCCATTATTTCATGTCCATCATTCATGTATTGGCCTACATGTTCTTTGATTTGTTAAATATTAAGGCTTAGCATTTGCCTCACATACACTGTTGCATGTTTGGGAAGGCCTTCTTTGGCAGGAGTCAGTGCTGCATTCCAAATTAGCAGTGAGAGTGGGGAGTAAGAGATTTATTGGTGGTGTATGGTGACACGGTGGCGTTATTTCCTTGCACATCCAGCAATACTCTCAATATGTGCAATGACAAAATATTAGGCTTGTCTCTTTTAGACAGGGAAAAAGGAAGTAAAAGGTAAATTAACTTTCACTGCCTCATATACCTCTGACCTTCACTCAAGAATGTCTTTTATGCCGCTGGTATTTTTACTGGTGTTTTTCAAAGTTAATGGTGTGAAGGATTAGTTTACCTCATTGCTGATTTACTGTCCTTCCAGTTTACTGAAATATTTCAGCATTGTGATGTTTGGAGTGCTTTGTTGAAAATGTCTTAGTTGTCAATGTTCCACAGCCAGAATCTAAAAAAAAGAGTGGCTAATCCTTGCTCAGTACTCATTGATCTTAACCTAAAGCATGACCAGCCAAAAGATTGCTGAATACATCACCAATGATTCAAAAACAATAGCTTAAAATTTTAAATAACTTAAAACCCATCCAAACTAATTGAAAATAGGGTAGCCTGTGTGTCTGTTGTTGACACTGAATGAGCATGACACCTGGTACTCCTCAATGTATTTTTGGTGAGGGGTCTGTTAAGTGACCTATTGCCCCTTCAGTTACTTAGTATCCTTTTAGCATTACTTCCCTATGTGCAGGACAGGACAATGTGGAGCTTTTATAGATTCTGTATAGAAAACAACTGAAGAGAGTAGACTAGTAAGGAAAATGCAAATATGAGTAGATAACACCACATAATCTGTCATTGTGTAATGAGCCCGATGATATCCACAGAGAGAAAAACAATAGGCCTAATACAATTTGATTTAATACCTGTTTTGCAGAATGTAGCAGGGACAGGGGCTATTATTGAATTGAGAGATAGAGTACACAACATCCATCAACAACTAAACAACATCCATCTTCATAAAAAGACTAGCCTATGGTAGAAGGCAGGGGCATTAAGCGACTACACAGGGGCAGAACTACATGATAGCCAATGGTGGCCTGGACCACCACATGCTACACCCTGACCACCACAGTAACCACCCCAATAGCATTCTTAATATAAACTCCTTTTTTTCCCCATTTTAATTTTCTGTTGGTAAGCTTGGGTCATGCACTTTCACATAGCCTATGCTTATAATGTGTATGACTAAAACTGTTATCTGTAATCAGAGAGCAATTGTAATGGGCTGTTAATTCTGCCCTCATACCCATTCTTCTGTTAGATTTCTTCACACAGATACTGTAGCAGAAACATATGTCAAGAAAAATATGAATCTACATTAAAATACGAATACTGTATTTTCTGCCCTAGGCTATAAGGCGCACCTGAGTTAGCCTGACATAGCCCGCCCATAATACTACTGTTCATCCGTATTATGGGCAGGCTATGTCAGGCTACACCAGAGTAGCCTATAAGACGCACCGTCAATGAATGGTCTATTTTCAAACTTTTTACAGGTAGCCATAAGCCGCACAGAACTATGAGGCGCATCACCACAAGCGTTGTCACCATAAAACATGTGTGGGACGTGTGACACGTGTCCTCCTCCCCCCAGATTTGACAACAAAATTATTCAGCGCAGTTTCTAATCCATTGTGTAATCCATTTCACTTGTTCTAATATGGCACTGAAAATCCACTCCACGTTGTGCATTACTAACAACACCTCACCACATGCAATAATCTGACCACACCACTTGATCAAGTTAGCCTGGGAGTTCCCGTGCTCCTTTGCGTGCTTATTTCATTTCACTCTGCAAAGCAGCATGGTGACCATGGTCGATTTTCTTGCCTGCTTTCGGTATCCAATCACGGAACAAAAAGGGAATAGTAGCCTACGGCCCGCGATTGTATTTTACGTCAGGTGGTGGCTCTGGTATTGGCTCTGATCTATGTTCAGACACTACATGATTATTGCATTCGTAGCGCCCAATAAACGGCTCTGGACAATCGTAATCGATGCTTCTTTGGGATGGTGAAAGAATAAGCTATTTCATCGAACAAGGTGGCATGGGGTCTGCTCTATGTTCCCACAGTTCTTTGTTCCCACAGCTCTATGTTCCCACAGCCCTATGTTCCCACATTTGTTAGGGATTTTTATTTTTGACAGAATTTTTGGAAATTAGGCCCTATGTTCCCACAACCCTATGTTACCACATTTCTTAGGAGATTTGGGAAATTGGGCCCTATGTTCCCACAGCCCCGCATGCTCTCACATTACAAAGATTTTTTTTTTAAATTAGACCCTATTTTCCCACAGCAATATGCTCCGATAAGGGCATGTTTACACCAACACAGGTAATATTTATCCAGTTACCCCTTCCGTTCACATTACAATGGAGGATTCTGAAACTGATTCCAAAAAATGATTGCTAAGGTCAATTTCAAAAAGGATCGCTGAGGTGGATGAATATAAAATCGTTGTGGAATGTGGATGCAAAACTAAACCCCACTACCTGGAAGGCACAATTGGGGGCAAATAATATCAAAGATCAATTCTTGCTTGAACTTACATAGGGGGTCTACCAGGCAGGGGTAGAAATGTGGGACTATAGTACCTGAATTTGAAGAAAGAAAGAAAAAAAAAACTCTTAGAAATGTGAGAATATAGGGCTGTGGGAACATAGAGCTGTGGGAACATAGGGCTGTGGGAACATAGACATGCTCCCAAGTGGCATAAGCAGCTGATATTGAATGGGGTGAGAAATAGCCTTGTTTCTTTTTCTCCAGGTTTACGTAGGCTAAAGTTAGGAGTTTTTGTCCTCTGATTTCGAACACAAATTGTGGGTGGCAGTTATACAACACTTTCAGACAAGAAGCATGAGGCCTTAAGTAGGCTATAATATAGCAAACTTCACTATAGAGATCTGCATTGGCAATGCAAAATTTGCGGGAACGGGCGGTTTGCACTTGGCTGCGGGCAGGAACGGGCAGACAACTTAAAAACACTGCGGGAACTGCGGGACTGGGGCAACATCCTCTTCCTCCATAGCAATATTGGAAAGTGATTTACGTTGTTAAATTCATTCCTTTACTTTGTTTATTTAATGTTAGGCCTATTTATTCATTTTATTTGAGCCACTTACAGCCTATTCTCGTTGTTAATTATAAAGAGGCTTATGATGGCGGTTGAGTAGCCAGATAGCCTAGGCCTATGCTGCCCAAGTTAGAATGTTTCTGTTGTATCTTCAAAATAAATGATTGTCCACAACTTCGAGTTGTTCTTTGCTTTGTAACATTTACTTATTCAAAAGGAATTAACTTAATACAAACATGTAGCAACGTCTCTCTGTTACTTCTTACTTTTGATATCACATAGATTGTCTGCTTCTACGTTTCCTCTAGCTGGCAGTAAATCCATCCATTGACTTATGTTGGAGCGCCCTCTAGTGGACAATAGTCCAACAGTTCAACATTGATTTCCAACTCATTTACTCTGTAACAGCTCTTAAACTGATAACATTATCTACAATATCACAGTTTCTATTCATATTTTTTCGAGAAAGATACCTGCTACATCTGATCATTTTCATGTTGTGTATTGGGCCTATTTTTGCAAAGCAAAATGTGCCGTGATGGTGCAAAGTTTTTGATAAAACTAAGTTGCATTTAAATATAGGCCTACTGTCAGTGCTTAATTTGTGCCGGAATATGCCGGAACAGGATCCCCCACCTCGTCATTTTGACCCCCCCGCGTTCCGGGACCTATTTTGGCTGATCCGCCACCTCTCGTGAATAATAATAATATTTTTTTATTTAAAAAAAAAAAAAAAATCATGACAACGTTTTAAAATGTATAAAATCAATTCATGAATTGTACAAAATAAAGTACAAAAATACAGTGTGTCAGTGAGAGGGGCAAACGAATGGTGTGTACTGGTGATTCGCATTCAGGGTTCGAATTAGGTGGGAGCCAGTGAGAGCTGAGCTCCCATAGAGAGAGGTCTGGCTCCCATGAAAGCAGCAAACTCAAACATCTGTGGGGGCTCTGACAATACAATAGTATATAATATTTTACTGACAAATAAAGTTATCATAAGCGGGGATCAAACCGAGCTATGGGAGGTGGAACCTTTTTATGGAGTTGCGAGCGCGCTCCCGCTGGGAAGCGCTTGTTACAGGGGTGTTTTTGATCATCTTTTCTTTTTGTGTTATTGCCTTATTGGCATGCTGTTATTATGTTCTCTGATGATAAAGGGGCACGGTATGCTTGCGCAGTTGCAATGTATAGGTTGTAAACATAAATCAATGTCTTAATTGATTGTAAACCATGATTTGGTTGTGACCGATAGTTACCGTGCGTAACAGTCGGGGTTTGCCTCTGACGCGAGAGGATCTAATGATGGTATGTTATATTGCCTAGTTTGTGGGCCTTGCCCCTGATTATTTTCAGTTTGATCAGTGTTTTTGTTTGTTTAGTTTGTTTGTTAATTTGTTATGTTATGCACCCCGCCGGTGGCCTAATATAAAATAAAAGAAAGACGTCTGCATTATTCCGTTTCCATGCCTTGAGTCTACCACCCGCCGGACACACTCCGTTACAATGCCACTGAAAATGTGGCCGCTTGCTCGTTTCGGTTTTAGCCTACTTCAATAAAGCCAAACATAGGCCTAGGCCTACTGTAGCTCCAGATAGTAAGATAATGCGCGGCTCTCCCTAGGTCAACCTCTCTCCTAGATATTGCTTTAACCAGGCTATTCCGATCATGCTGCGCATGATGTAAACTTTATTGAGGATTTCGTGCAAGTAGCATATTCACCGAAATTAATAAGTGCCAGTTCACCGTTGTGCATAACATTCAGCCAGAGGTCCGGGAGAGAGAGAGAGAGAGAGAGAGAGAGAGAGAGAGATACAGAGAGACATTGTCAACTACTCACATTGTAAGGTCAGTGCTTGCTTCCCATTACATTCAAAAGTCCGCAAAGCCTTTACCGAACTTTACCGAACTTTTTTTTGTAATGCAATCTTATGGCATTTTTAAAAGGGATGTTGTCTGAAATTGAGCCTTTTATGTGCCACAGCTGTAGAAGTGGCAATTCACTTGATGTTTTTTTTGTGCGTTCCGGGACCTGAGTCATATCGTCATCGGCTTGTCGTTATAATGTACTTTGCGTTCCGTTACCTACTGATTTACAAATTAAGCACTGCCTACTGTGTTTCTTATTTATGTCTGTCGAAAAGAGACCTTAACTTCAAATCACTGCGTGAATATATGAAGGTAGGAAAAAAAGAAATAAAACAGAGTCAAGGGGAATAGAATATAAAACTGCCTTTATTTCATTTAAAAACTACATGGAAATAACGAAATAGGAGCGCTATCCCGACCAATGCGTCAAAAGCCATGCAGGCCAGGAAAACAGAAAAAAATAAAATAATAAACCCCAAGAATCTCTCTATTAATAGCCTAAAATACATTTTCTCCTGCGGGATGGGAGAAGACATAAAACCAATGCATCTCTATCAGTGTGCGGGCGGGAATAACTTCTCATAGTTTCGCGGGTTGCGGGCGGGAATGGATGGACATACACATCGGCATCGCGGGAACGGGCGGACACGCTGCGCACACTTGCGGTCGCAGATGGTAATGGTCAGAAATTCAGCGGGATGAAGAAAACAGTCCCGCTCAGTTCTCTAGCCTACTTCACTAGGCCTACATTCTGCTTAAACAATAGATATTTAATGGTCTTTGGCGCCCTCTAGCAGCCATTGTCCAAACCAGTAACAGTAGGCTACCAGATCTTCCATGCAGAATAATATAGGCTCACATTATATTGCATTCTAGTATTCTAACTTCATTAGCAACAAGAAAAGTGCTCAGAGAAAGCAGACCTCCGCCAAGGCAACGTGGTCACAGACACAATATAAATTCCAGATCATGTTCTGGATCACCGATCGTCATCAAAATCGAATCAGTTTTTGCTTGTTCCAATACACATTATCTGACAATTTCATCCAAATCTGTGCAGTACTTTTTGAGTTGTCCTGCTGACAGACAAACAGACAAACCAACGCGACCGAAAACATAACCTCCTTGTAGTAGGGTCATAAACCTCACTTCCGTGACCATCTTCTGGCTAATATGTTTTGACAACTGTTTTGGCTTCTATAGACCATTTATAAAAAAATTAGCCCCCATGTCCCTCGCAAAAATGTCGGCATTTTTTTCCAGAGGGCCGAATCCAAAATGGCTGCACGAGTCATCTTGAAAAAGTATTAAAGAAGTATTATTTCTACCAGAGCAACTACAATTATGTATGAATACATTATTTGTGGTAAATAGACCCTTAGAATTGTGATTCCGACATCATTTTGAGATTTCAACATCATCTTGGCCCTGAAATCCAAGATGGCCACCATCTGATAATATATAAATTTACTTTTCATCCAAAACACCAAGAATGACCCAGGGAAACATTTTTTGATGCAAACTGAGCATAAGGATTATGACATTAAGACATCATTCAGTCCCCATAAACCAAGATGGCCACCATCTGGGAAAGAATGTGACTAGGGCATTCTTCTTAACAAATTCAGAAGCATGGGCATTGATGGCAAAGTACACTCCTGATTTGAATCCTATCCTATCTAACTGGACGATCGATCATTCAACATGTCATGGCTAGGGCAAACACACCACCTCAACACAAGAGTACCCCAAGGCTTGGTTCTGGGGCCCCTCCTCTTTGCCTTGTATGCAACATCATGAGGCCCAGTCATACACTCGCATGGCTTCTCCTTCCACTGCTATGCAAATGATACCTAGCTATATCCTTTTCTTCATGGATGAAAGATAACCATCTCCAACAAAACCTCTCCAAAACTGAACTGTTGGCCCTCCCAGCCAAGAAAGCATATCACAGCATCAGCATTAAGACTGACTCCCTATCTATTCGTCCCACCAACAGGAACTATTCAAGTTCACAAGACAAGTCATTTATGCTGATCAAAAGAGTAGCACCATGGCTTAAGCTTGTTCAGTGAATTGGAAGAACATGAAAAAGAAATAATCATTCATCCATTTTGAAGATAACTTATGCCAACACTGCCTCCGTGCCAACTACTAGGCATATCTAGTACGTTACGCCATCCTTCCCTGAAGCACCATCCCATGTCAATCAGCCACAGACGGAATGGTTGAATTGGATGGTGTCACAATCCAAATCAGGGCACAACCCAGGAGACACAGGAGACAAGGAAGCACAGGACTAGGAACTAAAGACAGGAAGCAACGATGATGTCAAAATCATAATTCTTATGCTCAATTTACCTCAGAGTAAGAGTACTTTATTTTGTCTTTCGGGAAGGAAATTCTTTCTCTGCATTTGACCCATCCGGGTGGTATACACATACATGCATACAGACACACACAGTTGTTGGGAAGGGTGCGTACACCCACACACGGAGCAGTGGGCAGCCGTTAGTACAGCGCCCGGGGAGCAGTTTGGGGGTTAGGCTGCCAGGCCTTGCTCAAGGGCACCGCATCCGTGGGTGCCGGACATGGGGAGGCGCTGCACATTCACTCCCCCACCCTCCTCTTCGCACCGGCCGGGAGTCAAACCGGCCACCCTTTGGTCCCCAGTCCAACTCCCTGACCGGTACTCCACGGATGCCCCCAGAAAGAGTCTTCATGCATCATTCTAGGTGCTTTGGTTAAAAGAAAAATTATACAGACCAAGCACAAAAATTAAGGAAACTTGACTTTAGCACATTATATCTCCCCTTTAATCAAACCAATCAGTAAAGTGTTTTATATCATTTTCATCGTTGCTTCGTCGCCTTTACAATGAGGTATAGCTTGTAAGCATCGGGTAACCATGGAATGAGCAACACAGCCAAATGTGTGAGTAGTGCCAACCAAAAATGTGCCAAAATGGCCACTAATGGTGTTCTGCTGCTAGTCATCTTGTTTTGAGCTTCAATGCTGCCAGGTGACTGCCAGTCAGTGGTGTGCCTAAATTAGCACCTGAGCATGGGTTCTGCAAATGTTGTGTTTGTGGTTTCTCTAAGCAGCAACACTGGTGGAAAGATGCCATGTTTTTTCCTTCAGGATAGGGCCTGTGCAATAGGTCAACCCGAGGTTGGTGTCCCAGCATATAGAGTGGTGTAGACCACACCTCAAGAAGACCAGTTTCTCACTTTTGCTGCACTAAGGAACCGTAGGTTTCCTGCCAGACACTTACAAGATTTGCTCAACTAAACTGTACCAAAACCGGCTCTCACTACTGTGACTGTGAGGAACATTATGGATCTTCCACACACTACTGAGAGCCCTGACACTGAGTGTAAAGTGTATGGCCAACATGTTTTTTTATTCTTGTCCTCAGTTTTGTGCGAGAGTACAATCTCCAATGCTCCAAGCAAAGGCTATACCAACAGAACAGTATATCAGGCCATTTTGGCACATTTTTGGTTGGCACTGCTCACACGTTTGGCTGCGTTGCTCATTCCATGATTGCCCGATCCTTGCAAGCTACACCTCATTGTAAAGGGGACAGATCAACGATGAAAATGATATGTAACACTTTATAGACTGGTCTTACTAAAGAGGAGATATAATGGGCCAAAATCAAGTTTCCTTACTTTTTCTACTCTGTTTATTAGCATATGGCGGCTATCTTGGATTTCAGGGCCAAGATGATGTTGAAATCTCAAAATAATGTCAGAATCACAATTCTAAGGGTCTATTTACCACAAATAATGTACTCATACATTAACTGTAGGTGCTCTGGTAGAAATAATACTTCTTTAATACTTTTTCAAGATGACGCATGCAGCCATTTTGGATTCGGCCCTCTAGAAAAAAATGCCGACATTTTTGCGAGGGACATGGGGGCTAAATTTTTTATAAATGGTGTATGGAAGCCAAATCAGTTGTCAAAACATATTAGCCAGAAGATGGTCACGGAAGTGAGGTTTATGACCCTACTATTGGTGGAGGTAACTGGAAAAGCGCTCAGAGAGCGCAGACCTCCGCCAAGGCAATGTGGTCACAGACACAATATACACTCCAGATCATGTTCTGGATCACCGATCGCCACCAAAATTGAATCAGTTCTTGCTTGTTGTGAAGGTAGCCGAGTAGACGCTGTTAGTGGGAGCTAGCCTAGAACTCTAGACGTACCCCTAGCGGTAGCAAATTTGAATTTGCACGGAGGATACGTCTAGAGGCCACTGATAGAAATCCGTTGTATTCTTCCTCTGGCGGCGGATAACCAATCACAGCGCGGTATGTGTACAGGAAATCGTAAGGCGGGCTTTGTACGATGACGACAGCCCTGCTCAAACCAGAGCAGAATCGTCTTTGGCTTTAGTTTTGGACGAATTGCACTTGTCATTTTCTTTGAAAGTGAAACAAGAAAGTGCACTGAAGTTTTTCGTTCTGAAAAAGATGTCTTTGCCGTGTTACCGACGGGCTACGGGAAAAGTTTGATATACCAGCTGGTACCACTGGCCGGAACGCTAGCCTATTACGTGGAGAGGCAGTTTGAAAGACAACGCAATCACCCGCCCCTCCATTGAGGTACAGTCTATCAGTGGTCTTCAGACTATACATTCTTATGATATAGTCTGACGTGTCAGGCTAAGTGGGAGCAGGTTTGGCCACAAAAATCAGAGTCAGTGAGTAAGAATGGTCAATGAGTTTTATTTTCAGGCTTGAAAAATTAGTCAAGCTAGAAGTGTCCATAAAGCTATACTTCAGGAATGGCAAAAAGTATAAAGAGAAAAAGAAAAAATAAGAATCCAGAATTCAAGTAAAGTCAAGGATTAAAATACAAAATAAAATGAAGTCAAAAATACCAAACCTCTAAATGGCAGAGGGCAATGCACAATAACATTTGCCAAACTCTAAGTCGCAGAGGGCTATGCACAACAACTCTAGAGCTCAGTGCTCATACATACAAGACGTAGACAAGACTGAATACATGAGACTTAATATATATATATATATATATATATATATATATATATGGGCAATTCCAGCGTTATGGACGTGACATTTTCGTGCATTATTGATGAACAAAAGGCCAGATAACCTCTGCAAACCTAGCAGTATTTCACAATTTTTTTCATATTCTTCTGCAAACTCCATGGCTGAATACAGGCAAACAGAAAAAATTGATATCATGATTTGCATCATAAGAATATGAGCCTTTCAATTTGCGTTATGGACGTGACGAAAAACGGACAAACTTTTGAGAGAGTGTAGTTTTTGCTGTGAAGTGTGTGAAATTTCTAGAGAAATGTAAATATTACTACATTCATACCAAACAGGACACCTCAGTAAAGACAGAGAAAGACTTAATTTCAAATGTAAATGTAAAAAAAGTTGGTTTTCATTGGGAGACATGGCGTTATGGATGTGACGTTATGGACGTGACGTCTGGAAAAACCCTCCAAAACGATACAAAACAATTGTGAACGGTGGATTTTAACCTGTAACAAGAGAAATAGTAATATAACAATGAAAAATAACTGATAGCATTGCAGCTTTGTGTGTGTTATCACCCCCTTATGCCCATTATAAGCCCCTCCATAGACTTACATTATAGCTGAATAGGGTAAAAATTTTAACAAACAGATATCCTTTCGAAACTTGCTCAGTTAAATATTTACATCGAGACAATACTTTTTTGTATTGGAAGTTTTCTGAAAGAATTTGTATGTCCATGTAGGTGAGACTTAAAGTTTTAAGGTGAGGTTTACTTTTTCGTGGAATTGCCCATATATATATATATATATATATATATATATATAGTATATATACGAAATGACGGCGCCATTTACAAACGAGGGGGAACATATCACAATCAATTAACACTCCAAGAACAAAGAGACTCTAAGACATGAGCTCAAGTTTCCTTAGATTTACCAAATAAATCTCAAAACTTTTCATCCTGGCACACAAAAAGATTTAACCCAAAGGTGGTTTGCGCACCTCAGGCATCCCCATGGCCATGAACTGCTCCAATTATTATTTATTATTAATATTATTAATATTATTTATTAATTAAACATGGAACCAATAAATACTCCAAAGTTTCCAGTCGGCACCCTTTTGCCGTTGGACGTAATGCTGCCAAGCTGAAGACTGCAACAAACAATTCATCACTAAAATCAATTTATGCTCAAATATTTCTTTTGCACTTAAGTGTGCTCCTACTTTTTAAGTACAATAAATGTCACCAGCATAATAAAGTAGTCTTGCATATTTCTTTCAATAACATCACATTTGTCAAAACCAGGGGGTCAACAGTGCACAGATTAGGGGGTGCTGTGGCTCAGTGGCTAGAGCGTCAGACCATTACTCCAGGGACCCGGGTTTGATTCCGACCCGAGGTCATTTCCTGATCCCACCCCATCTCTCTCTCCCACTTGTTTCCTGTCTTTTCTACGCTGTCCTATCTGATTAAAGGCAAAAAAGCCCCAAAAAAATCTAAAAAAAAAAGAGTGTGCAGATTAGCAGAGGCACATTAGCATCGCCACATTTAAGTATGGAGTCACAATGCAGCCTACCTACGAACCATGGCAGCGCATGCACGAGTCATGCTGGGCACGAGCACTCATGCACTTACAAGTTGGTGAGAAATGTTACTTCTCTGGGGAGAGTAAAAGCAATATTCCAGGATCTTCTAAGCAATATTCCAGGTTACTCTTTGCTTATTTCTTGAGGAGCTTGTGAAAAAACATCTACTATCATGAATGCTATAAAACTTCAGGCACTTTCGACAAAACTTTCTTCTTCGTTTTGTATGGCACACAAACTAGGTGCATTATACCACCGTCTACCACCACTCTGTAGGTATCCGGCATTAGTATTTACGGGAGAGTCTATTAAGCGTGTTACAGTATACCATAAACTTCCATTACACAAATGTAAACAATTCCTCAAATTTGTACTTAGAGATTTATGATTGTCAAAATTTCACCTTGGTGGGACATTTATCACCACAAATAAACTAAATTTCAAGTTTGATCACAATCAAATGAACAGTTGTCAAGCAAGAGCGAGTAAAAAAAATGGGAAAAATTAGCATATCACTGACATTTCCTGATTTTGGCGCCAACTGGTGGGCCTTGCAGAAGATGCACCCTCGAAAATCCTTCATTTTTCCCACTTTTTAGGGCCCGAGCACCGAAGTGCAAGAGGCCGGAGCGGCCTTGCGCACCGACCGGTGTGAAGCCCTATTGGTTTTCCTTCGATTATTATTATTATTAGGGCCCGAGCACCGAGGTGCACGAGGCCGGAACGGACCGGTGTGAAGCCCTATTGTTTTTCCTTGGATTTATTGGTAATTGGGGTTATATGTGTTTTATTTTAGGCTTTTTCAGAGCATTTTTGAGGTAGTTGGCCTGGACAAAAAGTCATTTTTATACATACACTAGTACTATGTCACACTTAAGTCTCACCGGGGCGTGGACCTGGGTGTGGTCAAATGACTCCACAGCGCCCCCTTTTGTCATGGAGTCATGTACTCGGCATATAGTTTCAGCTACACACACCAAATTTGGTAGGGTTGTAGGGGTCACTAAGTTGAACAACTTTTGTATATACATTGCATTAGCCACACCCAACAGGACGTGAGGTAATTGGGCTTATATGCGTTTGGACACATTTTAAACTCCTCCTAGACGGTTCATCGGATTCATGTCAAACTTGGCGTACATAATGCCAAGACATTGCTGATATTAAATTGCGAAGGGATTTTTGATATCTTCTAATATGTGGAAATGGCAATATTATGAATTTAAATATCCTGCCATAGGAACAGGAAATGTGCCATAAAATCATAGTACAGTGAAGGATTTAGTTGAAACTTCTCAGGTTTGTAGATTAGGTGATTATGATGAGATCTAGACCTAGAGTTACATAAATAAATATTTTTATACAGGATGCCTACACCAATCTATATTCCATTCACCTTAAATAAATAATATATAGCGGTGTCTGCTGCCATCTAGTGGTCATCGCCCAAACAACACACCCTAGTGTTTCGCCATCATCTCTATCCTAGAAATCTGGACCCCCCAGGCGGCAGCAAATTCATTTGGCCACTACAGGAGTCTAGCCAGGCTCGGCAGAGAAGAAGGTGTCCCGATCTAACTTGTATCAGACCAATCAGATCGTCCTGAGGGGTAGGGACAAGTGACGAAAGAGAGTTGCAGAGATCCCCGTCTTTTTGTTACGCTGAAGCAAATTCAAAATTTGTGGAATGGTACTAATAAACTGAGTCGCTATCGTTTTATGGAGTTATTGAGAGTTTTTTGGATGCATCCCTGATATTCCCCAACTGGTTGTCATCATTTCAAGCCTAATGGAGTAAGATGTCACTGTTCGTTTTTGTCGCAGATGAACTTAATATTAGACCAGGCAATGACAATAATAATGATACTACAAGTTATTAGCTGAGAAATTTTAATAAACTGTAAACAAGCTCTGTTCTTAGCCCTTAGAACCCTATTCACGCAAAATGCGGTCAAAAACACGCCCCTTCTTCTCTTGCCCCGACTACGCGCTGTGTACACACCGTAGGGGTGGCACGTTAAGGTGAAATTGTCTAGATTGAGGGATGAGCACTTTGCGATGTTCATGGCTTAAAAGAGATGTGTGAATTGGATCAATTAACAAATTGCGCTTGTATTAGGTCTAGGCCTATGCCTATTTACTTCGGAGAATTAACTCACAAGTGCTTCAATCAAATGTGGAATTTTACATACCAAAATAAACAGTGGAATCTCCTGATTCTAATGGTATGTGGCATAACCATGAATCGAAAGACCCTAGCGCCCCCTAGTGGTCAAATATTATAACTTAGAAACGGTTTGACGTAGCTTATCCAAACTTAGTATATGGACTCCAGACCGTGATCTGACTACGCATAACCATGAATCGAAAGTCTCTAGCGCCCCCTTGTGGTCAAACATTATAACTTGGAAACGGTTTGACCTATCATAGCCAAAGTTGGTACACAGACTGTGGACCATCTTCTGATCATGCAGTATGACTTATATGACACTCTGTAGCGCCCCTACTAAGGGAAAGAGTGCAAAAGTCAGACTGAGTGAGTGTGTGAGATATGGCGTGAGTGTGTGCGAGTGTAAAAATGAGGGTGAGACAAAGAGAGCACAGCTGTTCCGAGTGAAAGTGCATTCACTGTGCACCATTCTTGCGGTATGCACTCTTTGCGGTGCACCTGGTGTGAGGGCCCAGCATCGCCACTTGTGGCTTTTGACTTGCTCTTGCTTTGACCCTTGCTCCAGCCTTGACCCTTATCCACAGAGATTGTTCCAGATTCTCTGAATCTTTGGATGATGAAATGCACTGTAGATAATGATACCTTCAAACTCTTTGCAATTTTTGTTTGAGAAAATCCTTTCTGATCTTCTACCACTACTTTTTGCCACAGTACTTGGGGAATTGGTGATCCTCTGCCCATCTTGACTTCTGAGAGTCACTGCAACTCTGGAAGGCTCTTTTCATACCCAATCATGTTGCCAATCAATCAAATAAGTTGCAAATTGGTCCTCCAACTGTATATGAACTTTGTTTACTTTCCTGGCCCCGTATTGCTACCTGTTCCAACTATTCTGGAATGTATTGAACCAAAATGAGCCAATATTTGGCATAACATTTCAAAATATCTCACTTTCAACATTTGCCATGTTATCTATATACTATGTGAATAAAATAGGTTTATGAAATAGGTTTATGAAATTGGTAAGTTATTGGATTTTATTTTTATCCACAATGTGAGCAGCGTCCCAACTATTTTGGAATTCGGTTTGAAGAAAAGGGCATTCTGACTGCCATTAGGTAGTGGGGTAGAAATCCTTGAACCCATTCTCAGACCTCGGCCTCATGAAGGCATGTACTGACCTAGGAAAACATCCAGGGTCGAGATGTGTTATGTCATGATTTGCAGCAAGTGGAGGGTGGAAGTAACAAAAGTTAAATAAGAATGTATTTGTATGTATGTATGTATGTATGTATGTATGTAATAAACAGAAAGGAAATGGAGGTGGAGATCTGTAGGTGGCAGCTAGGGGAGCATGCTTTCACTCAACACAAGACCAGAAGTTCAGATATACGGCAAGCCAAACAGCAAGCTATAAGCAATATACAAGATTCACCACACGTGCTATAGGCTAGCCAACCCCAGAGCCACCGCCACGCTAACAAAAATAAAACTTTTAAACAAACAGGACAAGACAAGTAACACAAAGAAACATGAACATAATACAAAAAAAAAAAAAAAACAGACAAGACAACAGCACGACCCATGTTAAACCAGAGACATTGCAGTGCTACCTAATGGGACAAAAACACACATTAAACATGCCACTAAACTTCAGACAAAGATTGAAATCAATGAACAAAGAAACAAACAGAAGACAGAGGCGCATACCTGACTGTAGTAGTGAGGGGCTACACCAGTGGAGCCTACATTGCCACTGAGTACAACTCATATAGTGCTCCACTGGTGCCTGATTGAATAATGGGCTGTCTGACCCCGTCCCCCCTTATCGTTAGTTGCAGGTGCCACTGGGAATAGCAGGCAGAAAAGGTCTACCTGCTACAAAAAGAAAACTAAGAAAATAAATTAAACTTGTCAAAATTGTACCAAACATGTACCAAATTTAAATCTATGGGCAATTCCACGAAAAAGTAAACGTCACCTTAAAACTTCAAGTCTCATCTATATGGACATACAAATTCTTTCAGAAAACTTGCAATACAAAAAAGTATCTTCTTGATGTAAATATTCAACTAAGCAAGTTTCGAAAGGATATCTATTTGTTAACATTTTCACCCTATTCAGCTGTAATGTAAGTCTATGGAGGGGATTATAATGGGCATAAGTGGGTGATAACACACACAAAGCTGCAATGCTATCAGTTATTTTATATATTACTATTTCTGTCATTACCGGTTAAAATCCACCATTAACATTGTTTTGTATCGTTTTGGAAGGTTTTTCCAGACGTCACGTCCATAATGATGCATCCATAACACCATTTCTCCCAATGAAAACCAACTTTTTTACATATACATTTGTAATTAAGTCTTTCTCTGTCTTAACTGAGGTGTCCTGTTTGGTATGATTGTAGTAATATTTACATTTCTCTAAATTTAACACACTTCACAGCAAAAACTACTCTCTCTCAAAAGTTTGTCCGTTTTTCGTAATGGCAGTTGGTATGAAGGATCTCTTAAAAAACATTTTGTGTTGCCGTGGGTACTCTATATTTCCTACCAGAGGGGAGTTTAGCAAAATTCTACCACAATGGATGAAGGGGATCCAAAAGTATTTGTGAAGCTTTCCTCCTAGTCTGAATTTCATACAAGTCCACCAACTGGGGGGCCAGGATGAGTTTACTAGCCGTGTTGATTACTTTTTTGTGAGTTTGCTTTTATTTTTCACCCCGAGATTTCCATACCAGCAGGTAATATTGTAGGCAATAATGCTTTCAAGTAAGCAAATATATACCATAGGGTACTCTTATTAACACTAAAGATATTCAGTTTCCTTAGAAGGAAAAGTCTTTGATTTGCCTTCCTAAAAACATAATCAACATGTTCATTAAAATTTAAAGATATTTTATATGGTCAAAGTAGGCCTTCTCCAAAATCCCCATTCCCCTTATCCATCAGACCAACCAAGGCCATATCATCAGCATATTTAAGCATTTTACTTTTAGAAAGACTTCAGTTTTAGATTGCACTTTCACCTGTCAATCATATACCCCACCCAACAACACTGATCAGTCTCTGCCAGTGTTGTAGCCTAAGGCTTTTGTGGAGTGTGTTTGCGGTCACTGCGACCATAAAGAATGATTACGAAGCTAAAGAATGCTCTGAAATCCAAAAAGGGCTTAGTGCAGGCTGAAATGCACGGAGCTAGACTTAAGCACCTGGGAGAATACTGTCCTAAGTGAATACTCTATAGTTATGAGAACATAAGTGTTTTAAATCAAGACAAAACAAAATATTAAGATTTCCGATTATTTATTAGGTTGTATGGATTAATACAGAATTGTCACATTAACTGGAAACCGTCATTCAGATGAAATGGATTACTCTGCAGCGTCTTTACCCTTTAAAAACAGAAGAGAAAGAAAGAATAGAAAAATGGAAAACAAATGACTTGCAGGTCTACAATGCTTATTTGTAGGTAAATACATAAATAAATAAATAAATAAAAACATTCTTACCTTTCCACTATCACGGCTCTTGGCCCTGAGCTTGTTGACCTGAGACTCAGCAATGTCAGCACGCTCCTCAGCCTCCTCCAGCTCATGTGCTACCTTCCTCAACTTTGTCAGGTGGCCATTGGCCTGTTCCTCCTGTGTTAATTAGAAGAAGTTAATTTAATGTTAAGCAAACCAAACATGACAATCATTTAATAATAACAACTGTGGTTCTAGCATGGATAGTTTGTAAAATAGAATCAACTTACAGCTTCCTCAGCCTGCCTCTTGTAGGCCTTGACCTTCAGCTGCAGCTTGTCAACCAGATCTTGGAGTCTGTTGACATTCTTCTTGTCCTCTTCAGTCTACAGAGAAAAATAAGTGTATAAAGCCTTGTATGAAGTTTGATAGTGTGTGAGAGAGTGAGTACAGATGGCTGTACCTGGTAGGTGAGCTCCTTGACCCTCCTCTCATACTTGCGGACTCCCTTGACAGCATCAACACCACGCCTTTGTTCAGCTTCAAGCTCATTTTCCAACTCACGAACCTAAATATGGAGAAATTCAACATGAACTTATTGATTCTCTTACTGCATGATTTGGTGCATTTTTGCATAATCTTCCATCTTACCCTGGACTCCAGTTTCTGGAGCTGTTTCTTGCCACCCTTCATGGCCAGATTCTCAGCCTCATCCAGGCGATGCTGCAGGTCCTTCACAGTGACCTCCAGGTTCTTCTTCATCCTCTCCAGATGAGCACTGGTGTCCTGCTCCTTCTTCAGCTCCTCTGCCATCATGGCAGCCTAGAAAATAGAGTAGCATGTTTTATTATTGTTTAGTAATGAATTTAAGATATACATGCTAGTTCTAAAGAACAAAAAACTCACATCAGTGATGGCTTTCTTGGCCTTGTCCTCTGCATTTCTAGCCTCCTGGACAATGTCATCAACCTCACCTTGGACCTGAACCAAGTCAGTCTCAAGCTTCTTTTTTGTATTAAGCAGACTTGTGTTCTAGTTGAGTGAGAAACAGAGAGTCTCCGTTATATTTTGAATAATAATTGTCTGGTGTATTTTCAAAGTACACATATATGTGCTATTTCCATTCTCTACCTGGGAGTGCAAAAGGCCAACACGTTCACTGGCATCAACCAGTTCCTGCTCAGCCACTTTGCGGGCTCTCTCTGTCTGCTCCAGGGCAGCTCTCAGCTCCTCAATCTCAGCCACCATCAGGCCATTCCTGCGCTCAACCATTGCAACCTGCTCCTTCATGTCCTCCTGTCCTCTGACAGCATCATCAAGGTGCAGTTGGGCATCCTAGTTGAATATATGATTTTTAATCTATCACACTGGTGAAGGCATTGTTATGTTCAGAATGTGATAGGTGTACTGCAAGCAATGTGATATGAAGCATGAATGTAAATAAGTGATATCTACAGCACCATATGGACATAATGTACCTTGAGCTGACCCTGAACATTCCTCAGTTGTTTCTGGGACTCGGCAGCCTGACGGTTAGCATGGCTCAGCTGAACCTCCATTTCATTGAGGTCTCCCTCCATCTTCTTCTTGATTCTCAGGGCGTCATTCCTGCTCCTGACCTCAGAATCTAGAGTTCCCTGCATGGAGTCAATAATCCTCTGGCTGTTCCTCTTGATCTGTTCCATCTCCTCATCCTTCTCTGCCAGCTTCCTGTCAATCTCACTCTTGACCTGGTTGAGCTCAAGCTGGACACGAAGAATCTTGGACTCCTCATGTTCAAGAGTTCCCTATTATCATGACATTAACACACATGTGTTTTAAGTCAACTCATGAAATTTATTTATTTTTTTTATGGCTTGTCAGCCAACAATTTTTTGTACTTCATATGTTTAAATGTTTAAATACATATGCATTTGTTTACTGGGCATTGGAGTGGAACAAAAAAATATATTTTCAAAGACCCATTTTTACTCACACTGTATTAAATTATGATTTGCTAAATTAAATATGGTGGGATACCATCAATAAGGACGCTAGGCTATTTTTTGCTAATGAAAGTTTGTGGGAAAATGTGATACCATTCACCCTTCCATGTGTGTGTTTTTTATCTTGAAATAGTGTAGCTTTAAGCTTGATATATGATGATTTATCCTGTTGGATTCTGTGTACCTCAGCCTCTTCTAGGGCAGTCTGGACTTCAGCCTTCTCAGTCTCTACTGCCTTCTTGGCCTTCTCCAGCTCATGAATGCTCTTTCCAGTCTCACCCAGCTGTTCAGTTAGGTCAGAGATTTCCTCTGCAAAACAGATGCGTAAATATCCTCACTAAGTAACACATCCAGTACCTAATCATTTCTGTATTAATTATTTTTTGTATATACTATCTGTAGACATATTTTTTTGATTGGAATGTCATTAAAAATCATTTACACTTACGTTGGAGGTTCTTATTCTCTCTCTTCAGAGTCTCCAATTGGTCAAGAGCCTCCTCATAAGAGTTCTTCATCTTGAACAGCTCAGTGCTGAGAGACCGAGCCTCTTTCTGGGCACCCTCCAACTCAGCCTGACCCTCCTCAAACTTCTGCTTCCACTCTGCCAAGACCTTTCAGAAATATTTTTGTTGCTTTTTGATTTCTTTTGCTTTGGCATACAGTAGCTAATCTTATTTTACATTATATGACAAGTATACAGTAAATATGATGTAATTGAATTGAATTGAATTGAATTACATATCTATTTAATATGGTAGACGTATCACCTTATCAAAGTTTCTCTGCTTCTTGTCAAGGTTGGCAGCCAGAGCATTAGCTCTCTCCACGTCAATCATAAGGTCCTCAACCTCACCCTGGAGTCTCTGCTTTGTCTTCTCCAGAGAGGCACACTTGGAGTTAACAGCCTCAATTTGCTCCTCAGCCTCCTGCAAACGCTGGGCAAGCTTTTTCCTGTTGAAATGGTATTAGTCAGGCCATAGTAGATTTTAAGATCTATTATATTAATTCATTCATTACTTCAGTTGAACATACTTGGACTCCTCAAGCTCCTCAGTGCGCTGGATAGCATCAGTTTCATACTTGGTTCTCCACTGAGCTACCTCGCTGTTGGCCTTGGACATGCCACGCTGCAGCTCAGCCTTGGCCTCCTGCTCCTCCTCAAACTGCTCCCTCAGGAGGTCACAGTCATGGCGTGCAGACTGAACAGCATGGGCCAGGGCATTCTTGGCCTGTTCATGAATGATTAATGGCACAGGTCTAAAAATGTTTTCTAGAATATGATTTATCTGGATTGTTTTCCGTTTCCTGTAGACATTAGTACCTTAATTTCCTCCTCATTCAGTCTCTTCAGCTCCTCAATTTGCTGAGTGAAAGCCTGTTTGCTTCTGGTCAGCTGAGACACAAGAGCATCTTTCTCCTCCAGCTGACGGCCAAGTTCACCTGTTAAGGTAGCAAAACAACGCATCAGACTAAAAAGGAATATATTTAGCATGTATCATTGACTGTCTGAAAAAAACACCACCGAAATAGGTGTGCCCTGTATTTGTACCATTTTCAGTCTGAAGTCTTGCTCGCTGAGCACTGAGGTCATTGACCTGGCGAACAGCCTCATCACTCTTAGCTTTGACTTCCCCTAGTTGGTCCTCAAGTGTGCGACACATCTTCTCCAGATTGGTCTGTCATTGAAAAATATAGACAATTTTGGATGTTAATTGATGACATTGAAGACCCAGATTCAGGACAAATGTGACCCTGCACGTCAAAATCAGTCGCTTGGCACATTTTTCAAAATTATGTTATTGCATTAACATGAAAGACAAGAAAATGGCGAAAGACTAACAAATGGCGGAGATATGGGCGTTCAAAGTGTTACAATATTACAAGTCAGAAAAAAAGGAATGCTGAGAAAAACCACGATGAATTTAATTAGCAATGTGACAAGGGGATTATTAGGCTAGTTTCTGATGAGCCACTTCATTCTACTGCCTACTACTACCAGTCTAACTTAAAAGTTAACTGATATTGACTGATCTAACATGCAGTCATGACAGGAATCTAATTGTGGACTTTACATGAAAAATGGATATAACATGGATATAACTTAAACTGTAACACAAGGTAAGAGCCAGTGTTTTGATATTTTGAGTTAGCCGGGCTCCGCCCTACTGGTGACGCAACGCCTTCGGCTCAGCTACACACAGCAGGGCCACGACCTCGTTCAAGTACATTCCCTGATCCCGCTACAGTGGGATCTCCACCCACTTTTTCGGGAACCAATCAACTTTGAGCAGCTCCAACGGCTCTCAGTCCTGTTCAAGCAATTCCCTTCGCGTCACATACGTCAGAGGAAAGAGTGGTATGATTGGTTTGGCTTCGGCACAGCATTTTCTAACATCAACCAGTAGCAAACCGAGGCATTTCAGGGAGGCGGGTCAACCATGCGTTTTGAGAAACGTTGTTATACGGGCTCTTGGTCAGACCAAAGTCTCGTAGAGCTTTGAAAGTCGATGGCAATCAGGCTAATTTTGAGTAGCCTATGCAACGATGCTAACTTTAAGATATGTGTAAATGCAGATGTCAGTATGGGATTTATTGTTGCCATGTCTTGTCTGAGTGATATCCTTGAAGCAGAACAATCAGCAGACAGTTAATATTTGGCTTGTATCGGGTTTAGCAGTACTAAACACTCAACAACTTTTTATTGACTAGCTGAACCTAAGATACTTTATCCCCGTCTCTGACTAGGCTAGCTATCTTCAAGCTCAGTCAGCGACTCAACGTTAGCTCCATCTAAAGGATTTTTATGGGTCCAAACCACATGCAAGTTAAAAATGTTGTTTTGAAATATTGGAAAGGCCCTTGACATTCAGATTACTTTTTTTTTTCCTTCTAATCTATGACGAATGCTCACCTGCCTTGCTGGTGGTAGTTTACTAAACCCAATAAGCACTAGATATCTTTCATATGACAGCTAAGTTAGTACAATGCTAAATGAATACATGCCTTCTCAACAAACACGTTTTTAACCCATTTAAGGTTTGGATTTCGGCACAATTGAATTAGAAACTGAAAGTGTAGGCTTTACACTGTCAAATTATGCTGAAATGTGAAATTCGACTTTTTTGGTGCAAGCATTCCATTTTTAGAATTTTCTCAGAAACAAAGCTTGCGCCAAGCGACTGGTTTTGATATGAAACGTCACAAATCATTGTTAAGAAACAAGCATTTTACTGTGGAGGTACACTAGCATTTGTTGCCTTAACATTGGCTACTTTAAGGCATACCTATTTACCTTAGCTTTAGCAACAGCCTCCATGTTGCTGGAAAGATCATCAATCTCCATCTTATATTCACTCTTCTCCTTCTCAAGCTTCTGCTTGACACGCTGAAGGTTGTCGATTTGCTCTCCCAGCTCAGCTACACTATCAGCCTGCTTTTTGCGAAGAGCAGCAGCAGTTGCTTCATGCTGCAGGGTGGACTCTTCAAGGTCACGACGCAGTTTCTGGAACTCAGCCTCACGTTTCTTGTTCATCTCAATTTGAGCAGCAGTGGCACCACCAGCCTCCTCAAGCCTCTCACTGATCTCCTCAAGTTCCCTGGATAGATCAGCTCTCTGCTTCTCCACCTTGGCACGAGCAGCACGTTCAGCCTCAATCTCTTCCTCCACTTCCTCAATGCGGGCCTATTAATTGTTAAAATGTGTTATTTAAAACTGAAAATATAAGACAGAGAATAATACACCATATTTAACACTGCTAACCTGGAGCTCCTTGATCTTCTTCTGAAGCTGAGCACCCAATGATTGTTCATCTTCAATCTTGCCAAGAAGTTGACTTGTTTCAAAGTCCTTCCTATATTGCAGTTAAGTAAAAGGTAATCAATAAGAAATGCTGTTTACATGTCTGCATGGATAATGTGAAGTGCTATTAGGAATGTTGTATTACTTCTTCAGCTTTTCCTCAGACTGCTGCTTGTCGTTCTCCAGATCCATGATGTTCTCCTGGGACAACTTTAGATCACCCTCAAGCTTTCTCTTGGCTCTCTCAAGGTCCATGCGGAGCTTCTTTTCTTGCTCCAGGGAACCCTCAAGCTGCAGATTGAGTGGCAAAATGTACCTGAAGCATCGAGTACAGTAAGTGACAAGCATTCAATGTCACTATCGTGCCCTTTACTCACATCATCCACTTGCTGTTCAAGCTTAGTCTTGGCTTTGGTCAGAGTGTTAACTTTGTCTTCCTCTGCCTGAAGGTCATCAAGAGTCTGCTGGTGGGCCTCTTGGAGGGCTTTCTTCTCCTTAGTTAGCTTGCCAATAGACTCATCTTGAGCAGCCATCTCCTCTGTCAGGTTCTTGACCTGCACATAGGAAGTGTCGTAGCAATATCAAGAGTGTGCCATGAAGAGTTTCTGGTACATACACAGTATTGTTAGCCTGGGAATTCCCATGCTCCTTTGCGCGCTTATTTCATGTCACTCTGCAGAGGAGCATGGTGACCATGGCCGTTTTTCTCGCCTGCTTTCGGTATCCAATTGCAGAACAAAAAGGGATTTGTACAGCCCTCGATTGCATTTTACGTCACGTGCTGGCTCTGGTATTGGCTCCGAGGTATGTACAGACGCTATGATAGACATTCGTAGCGCCCAATAAACGGACAAAATGGACAATTGTAAACGATGCTTCCGCTACGAGAAATGCAATAGGTAGGTCCCCAGACTAAATATCACTTGTGATTTTAGTTTGGCATTCGCCAGGCTACAGTATTGTGCTGTTTTCATCTGAATTTAAACCTTGTTCTCAGTGGCATGCTTCTCCTTCTCCACTTTGGCCAAGGTCAACTCCAGATCATCAATGTCTTTCTTGAGCTCAGAGCACTCATCCTCCAGTTTCCTCTTCTTGGCAGTCAGCTCAGCATTCATTTCCTCTTCATCCTCCAGTCTCTCTGTTGTCTCTTTGAGTTTGGCCTCGAGCTGGATCTTACTCTTGATCAGACCCTCACACCTCTCCTCAGCATCTGACAGGTTTTCAGATCCCTGTAAGAGGTATAAGGCTAAAGCTTAACATTTTTGCAATTTATGTTAAGGAACCTATAGCATGATTATAGCCTGGAAATTGTACTGTAGGTACGACAAATAGATATTGTTGGTTTCACTTAACCCTAATTTTGTCTCTAAGGAAGACTGGCCCTTAAGTAATTGACATAATGTAAGTCATTTTGTAAAAAGTTGTCTGCTCAATGTGTATGAATAACTGTGAAGTAGAATATGTTGTTGTTGTCTTCCTTTATTCTGTAGTGTAGACGGAATTATTAACTGTACTTCATTATTGTGGGTCTAGCATTGACTAACTAAACATAAACATAATTATAATGAAATTGCACTATTGTGAATCGAGGGTGGCCATACTGATGACACTTGGAGCTGCAGGTCATTCCTCTCTTGCACTAGAGCCACCATTTTCTCCTCGAGTTCCTTCTTCTTGGCCTCTGCTTTGGCATGGGCTGCCTTGATTTTCTCATAATCCTCCTTTAGGGTGACCAGCTCCTTCTCAGTCTCAGCGCTCTTCAGCAGAGGCTTGATCTTGTAGTAAACCTTCATCCATGGCCAATGTTTCACATTCATGAAGGAGCGCACATTCCACTGAATGGTGTAGATTGCCTCCCTATGACAAGAAGCAGTATGATAATCAGTACTCCAACTAATACTTCTCTGAATGTTTACAGTAAATGCATTGCAAACTTCTGTTTTAATATCTTAGCATATATTTCTGCATTCTAAAGGTAGTGAACAATTATACATTGGCTGTTGGATATAGCATCCATTGAAGAGAGGTTGATTGATGGGTTGTAACTAAATGGCATTCTCACCTAAAGTACCAGAAGGATTCTATCAGACAAACCATACTCATGTTAAGATTTGCGTGCCAAGGGAAGTGTTGATATTTAAAGTATATCGATGTTCATTTTTTGTTTTTAATATTGTGAGTATTTATTGTAGTTGGAAATTTAAAAGGAAATACCTTCTTTCCATCATCTTGACAAACTCCCTCCTCATCAGAAAACCACGGCAGGCAGCCTGGGTCATTGTGACCAGAGAAGCCAGTTTCTCATCTCGCATCTCCTCAAGGGTACCCAGCAGACCAGCTTTAAAGAACACCTTAGAGAAATGGAAATATATGTATACCTTACAAAACTAACTAAAAACTACCAAAAGATAAAATATTTTAATGTTGCTTCTGTACCTTAGTGTGTCCAAATCTGTACTGGGTGTGATCAACATCAATGGATCCCATGAGCTTCTCAGCAGCCTTTTTGTTGTCAATGAACTGACCCTCAGGGATGACACTGGCATTCAGCACCTTGTATCTAGATATGATAAAGATATTTCCCCCATCAGACACATATTATTTCACTATCTAACATGCTTTATTTGAATTCACAGTTTACCTCTGCTTGAAGTCACCATAAAGGATTCTGCTAGGGAAACCCTTTCTGCAGATTCTGATACCCTCCAGCACACCATTACACCTGAGCTGGTGGATTACCAGGAAATTCTGCATAAGACCTGTTAAAAAAAGACATGTCAGTTTTCAACCTAATAAAATCCTCAGAACAATGACCATATCTTTATTCACATCCAAAAGTGTACCTGGTTTCTTAATTTCATTCGGAATCAGGCAACGTACAAAGTGAGGGTGGGTGCTCCTCAAGTTGGTCATCAGTTTGCCCAAGTTCTCCTGTTAAGATAAGAATGCAGTTGGATGTCACATTACCTTGCTTCAGGATGATTGTTTATTACTGGTGAAAGATACAGTACATACTCTGAACTGAGAGGACACAGTCTGCATGGAGCCACCCTTCTTCTTGCCACCCTTCTTACCACCACCACCAGCCTCTGCAGATCGACAACATTTTTGAAGGAGAGCAAATTAGTAAATGAAGAGATGAATTAAATTGTCCGTGGAGACAGGGAAAGACAATGAGAGAAATATTAATAAATCATACTGTGGTCATTTTTATGTGTTGAAAATTAGTTACCCTCCACAACAGGTGGGTACAGAACAGGCAGCAGTTTCACTCCTGACTTCTGGTACAGCTGCACCACAGATTCATTCAGTGGGTCCTTGTTCTTGTCCAGCCAGCCACAGATGTTGTAGTCCACAGTGCCGGCATAGTGCACCAGGGAGAAGTGGGCCTCAGCCTTGCCTTTGGCAGGCTTGGGCTTCTGGAAGGCATTGTTCTTGCCAAGATGCTGATCATACAGCTTGTTCTTGAAAGTGGTGTCAGAGGCCTTGGGGAACATGCACTCCTCTTCAAGGATGGCAAAAATACCCATGGGCTGTTCAAAATAATACAATTAATAAACAAAACATTATCTCTGGCATTAAATGATTTCATAAAATATTGTTTATGAAATGGCTAAATCATTGAAAATAATCACCTTTTCAATAAGCTCAATGCAAGCAGCCAAGTCCATGCCAAAGTCAATGAACTCCCAGTCAATGCCCTCTTTCTTGTACTCTTCTTGCTCCAGAACGAACATGTGGTGGTTGAAGAACTGTTGCAGTTTCTCGTTGGTGAAGTTGATGCATAGCTGTTCCATGCTGTTGTACTGAGATGGGAAAATTATACATGATTAAAGTTTTCATCTGTCTGTTGAAAAAACACCGTTTGAAGGTGAAGCATCATAATAAGTTGTCCTCACATCAAAAATCTCAAAGCCAGCAATATCCAGCACTCCAATGAAGAACTGTCTTGGCTGTTTTGTGTCCAACATCTGGTTGATACGGATGACCATCCACAAGAACATCCTCTCATAGATAGACTTAGACAAGGCTGACACAGAGTTCAGGACCTGTGGCACAGTCTGACCCTTGGTGACAAACTCATTTCCAACCTTCACTCTTGGGTAGCACAAACCCTTCAGCATGTCAGCAGAGTTCAGGCCCAAGAGGTATGCAACTTTGTCAGCATCTATAGATAATTAAATGTTGTTTCTTAGTGACATTTGCCATTTTACAACAAATCCACAAATTTTAATGTAATTGCTTATTCAGTAGTGCTGTAATAATGTTGTCATAGAGCAAATCTATGTTCAGTTGTAACCTACCCTCAGTGCCATCAGGCTCAGCCTGCTCCTCACGCTGCTTCTGCTTGAATTTCATGTTGCCATGATGGAGCACAGCACCAGTCAGCTTGTAAATGGTGACTTTCTCTTCCCCACTGAAACCCAGGATGTCAATGGCAGTCTGAAATGACAAATTCAATAAGTAAATGTTTGAAATAATTCACCACATCTATGACATAAGATTAATGACGTTTTGTATTGACAGGCAACTATGAATATCTTACATCTGTGGCCACCAGCTCCTCTTTGTCATCAATGCTGGCTACAGTGATCTGGCCCTGACTGCACATGGGGAAGTCATAGGGGTTGGTTGTGATGAGAGACATTTCTGTAGGGAATAAATACACATTATTACAACATACATTCTATAAATATAACTCAGCTATCAACATGATTTCATAACCAGAGGTAAGTGTAAACCCTACCAATCAGCTCAGGCTTGTGGTTGGTCATCATCTGGTAGAAGATGTGATAGCCTCTCTCATCAGGAAGCTGGAATGTCACTCTAGATTTTTCCAGCAGGTCTGTTGGTAAGTTGGTAGAATGTGAAATTCTACATTTATCTATTATCTGTTTCTATTCACATTATTCTAATAACTGTCAATCTACATTTTTTTTATTAAATGAAGTTTTTTGTACTTACAAGTCTCAATATCAGCACTAGCCAGTTTTCCAGTTGTGCCAAAGTGAATTCTGATGAATTTACCCTGTCAAAGACATAGTATCTTAAAACCAGCTTTCCATTGGATAAACTACAAAAGGGAATCATTTAAAGAGGAGGTAATAACTTACGAAACGGGAGGAGTTGTCATTTCTCACAGTCTTGGCATTACCATAAGCCTCCAGCAGTGGGTTGGCAGCAATAATTTGGTCTTCCAGAGAGCCCTTCACATGGACAAAACATAGTTGTTATGCTATATTTTTATTAAATCCTTTGAAACATGTTAAAGACTATTATTTTGATATTACCTGGATTTTTCCAGCTGCCTGTGGTTTTTCCTCTTTTTTGCCACCAGCAACGGCAATTGTTGCAAAGTACTGGATGACACGTTTGGTGTTCACAGTCTTTCCTGCACCGGATTCTCCACTGTCACCCAAGGAGGATATTATCATGATTGAAATGATTACAATATATTATAATAAATAATAATATATAATAAATAAATAAATACATAATAATAATAATGTTAAGTTGGCACTTACGTAATGAGGACGGACTGGTTTTCCCTGTCTGTGTGCCAAAATCGAGATATTACATACAGAGATCACGTACAGTATAGGCCTATGTAATTCAAAGATAATTGTGCAATAGCTTGTAAAAGGAAGAGTTTACCTTGGAGCATGAACTGGTAGGCATTGTCAGAGACAGAGAAGATGTGGGGTGGAGCCTCCATGCGCTTCTTGCCTCTGTAGGCAGACACCACTTCTGGGTCGTACACTGGGAGCCACTTGTAGGGGTTCACAGTGACGCAGAAAAGCCCAGAGTAGGTCTGAAACAAAAGAGCGCAAGCATTGGTTTTCCAGTTTTCTGTATTACACATTATAATTTTAGTACTCTATAATGCTTACGTAGATCATCCATGCTGCATAACGCTCTTTGAGGTTATACAGGACAGAGGCTTCATTGAGGTGGGTCATCATGGCCATGTCCTCAATTTTGTCAAACTTGGGAGGATTCATTGGTGAGACATCATCCTCCTTAACTGTCCTTTCCTGAGGCAGGAGACATAGATTTTAGTGGTCACAAATTAAATTCTTCATAAGAGAAAAAGGAACATTATTGTTTTATGAGCTCAAATCTGAGTTTTATACACACCTCCTTGGTCTCAAGTACTTCAACAACGACTTTGCCGCCATCTCTTTTCTTGATTGTACCCTTCACGTACAGATCCTCCTTGTCAGCCACATAGCAAGCTGATTTTGCATCAAAGGGCTTGGTCTGGGCCTCAATTCTCTCCTTCTCAGGCTTACGGAGGTAAATGGCAGCCTTGCCATAAATGGCCATTTCCGCATCCCCCATGGTTGCGGTTTACTGTTGGAAAGGATGATGTATCTCAAAATTATGTAATGCAAAAAATACAGTTATAGACTCCAACATAATTCATCATTGGATTTGTTCAATCCTGCCATCAGTTATCAAATTAACATGAGTTTTTTTTTCTTCTGAGAAAAGAGAATATAAATTAGAAGACAGTTTTTTTTTTTTTTTGGTTTTGACATAAGGCAAGAAACCTCAAGGAAAAAGAATTACGTGAGGTGAGTTCACTTGTGTTGAACAAAGGATGAAAGAAAGTTCAGTTGGCCTGAAAGGTTCTGTCAGAATACACAGTAAGTTGTACCTTTACATCTCTTGTACAACTGACTCGGGTGAGCTCAATACAGAATCCTGAACAAAGAAACTGTACACTGGAACTGTACACTGGGAGTGTAGTTTGTAATTTGGAACCACAGATTTGTGAGATTCCAATTAGTTTGCACATCACACACAAGTTGAACTATACAGCAAATTTGTTTTAAAAATTAGTTAGTATTTGGTTAAAACTATATTGTAAAGTAACCAAATTAACAAATATGCAATTCAAGAAATTCTACTTTTTGCAGAAACACAGTGTTCATCTGGCTGTAATATAGCTGATTTGGTCACAGGTCATAAATGAACCTAAATAGATGAGGTACCTTACTACAACAAAAAGGGCAAGGAATGTTAGCCACCATTCAGAATTCTGTCTTCCAGAAACAAATATTGCATATGGTAACAGCCAATATAGAAACCAAACATTGTGTGAACATTTGTTTAACTATTACCAATGTAGATGCTAAATTGCCTTTATGTAAAAAAAATAAATAAATAAATAAAAAAAATCTGATAGACTTACTTGTTTCCTCCCCCTGGACAAGATGAAATTTCCACAACCTTCAAAAACTCTAAAATTATGGAAGAAAGAATACTCTAAATTAGTTTACATAAAAAGTAAAAAGTTCTTGTGCTCTTGTACTCTCAGGTTATATGCTAAGTATTTCATGCAATGTTAATCACGGTCCCTTTAAAGTAGTGAAAAAAGTTCAGTTTTAGCTCTAAGCCAATTCAACTCTCTGTCTGTCACAGGCATACAGTATACAATACAGCCATCCCAGCTCCACAACCTGACCCTAACAAGTCATGCATGAGTGACAACTTACGTCGCAGTGGATCCCCCTGTTGCTCTGTGCACTCATTCTGGGTTCTGACGGGTCCTTATATTGTGACTGTCTGCAAAATAGGCAGAATCCACATAAGGCAAGATTGAAGTGGTTCATTATATTTAAACATCACGTCAAGTTTGCTCTGTCTCCCTCTTTCTCTCCCTCTCTGAGAGAGAGAGAGAGAGAGAGAGAGAGAGAGAGAGAGAGAGAGAGAGAGAGAGTATGTGTGTGTGTTTGTGTGTGTGTGTGAGAGAGAGAGCGCCTGATGACAGGAATATTTGTATTCCAAATGGCATGTAGGCTACACACATGCTGATTCTGTCTCTCTAGTGATAGTGTCTGATTCATATAAAAATATTGTGTAGGTGTACAATATACATCCTGTTAAAACATCTTATTTTACATCTGTAAATCTATCTAAATCTATTTCAATTAGATAAAATCTTCAATTGAATACAGGTAATACTATAGTTTGCATTTTAACATGTTGTTAACGAGTGTTGTTAGTTTGTGGTTATTATTCTGAAATGAAAAGTTGTAGTTTTATCAGCGTTATTTCTTAAAAAAAAAAAAAGATAAATATAGATGATTTTTTTTATTATTTTGGCAGGACATTTAAGAGATACATTCCTTTCCTTTCCATTCACACACACTATTTAATACTTTTGATAGATTCTTTATGTGGTGCTGTGTTGTGTTTATGATAGAGGAGGAAATGCCATGCTTCCTTCTGAGCACTTAAACATCTCAGTAAATCATTCTGTGATGTTTTGTGTGTCATCACATTTACTTAACCCTTGAGTGGTAAATGGCACCCATTCAACATAGTCATATGTCAGTGATGTTCTTCTACCAGAAAGTTGATCTTGAATTACAAACATCAATCAACAGGGCATTTTTCTGAGCTCATGTTTGATTCACAACTAAGTGTGTGCTAAGACAAATGGAAACAGTGTGTATAACTGGACTATTGATCTTGGTATTCCACTGACAGTGGACAGAGGAACTGTGACAACTCAAGACCTGCATTTAGACAGACTGTGTGTAGCAGACATCTGATCTAATATCAGACAGGTGCAAGACATCACCTAACATCCATATCTGAAGAATAAGGAAATGGCTTGGGTGTTTTAATTAAATATGAGATCATACTACTGGAGAGTTTGCTGACTCGAGTTCCAAAATGGCAGGTCATGTAGACTTAATGTTGAAAAGGTGACAAAAATGCTGATATTGCTTGGTTAAAGACCCCCAGATGCCAAGCAGGCTATCTATATCAAAGTGCAAAACAGTTTATGTGTTGGCATACAGAACTCATGGCAGTGAACTTAGGTGCAGATTTCACTGACATGAGTGGATGACAGGTTATGATCCTTTTGGCAGCTGGGGATGTTTTATCAACTGAGTTGATTGCATTTTAAATGTAGTTTATTACCATCAGCAACAGTCGAAACATGTTCCTAATACACCAATACGATAACTAAAGGTTAAAATAGAGAAATTAGATGCAGAGAAATGCAGAGAAATTTTAAAAATGTTGTAACACTTTTTATGTGACTTAACACTACACTTTGGCTACAGCTATCAATAGACATCCTAAGAGATCCTTTCTGCCAGGCCACCCAGGGCATTCTAAAAATCTCTCCCCTGCATTTTTCAGCCAATTGGGAGGCTTCCAAAATGGTGACATGTAAAATATTCATCAATCAACATGTCAATAAGTTACACATTGGTCAAACCACCAGATTAAATAAGGTTGTCACATTCAAGAAACTCAGGTGTTAGTGCTATAGATTTGTACTGATGTGGATGTTAATGGATGATAGTTATCATCCCTCACAGATTTGGCTACCAGCTGTGAGTTGGCAGCAAAATGACATTTCTGCATTTTGTGTCCAAAAGATTTTATGTGAGGTGTTTGATGTGTTAATGTGCTCAAAATCTCTTTACTTTTTCAGCCTTTTATTGTTGTTGTTTTACATCATGCACAGGGGTCTTTGCTATATAAATTAAGCTATATAAGATAGAAAGGACAGGTCAATTGTAGCCTAAATTGTATGATGTTGCAATAGGGAGCCGAAGTCGCGCCCTCTTCCGCATTAGCATACGGACCTATCGAGCCTATTAAAATGAATGAACAGATACATGTAACTTCTGGTCTGCTTTGGCATCTCTACACTGGCTTCCTGTCAAAAGTCGAATTGACTTCAAAATCCTCCTCATGACGTATAAGGCACTTAATGGCTTAGCTCCTGCATATATTACAGATTTACTTGTTCCATACCATCCAGCTAGACCTCTGAGATCTCAAAATGCTGGTCTCCTTGAAAAAGTGACCATATCTAAAACTACAATTGGGAGAAGAGCTTTTGCCTATCGAGCACCTCTTCTATGGAATTCTATTCCTCCCTACATTCGCGAAGCGGACACTCTCAATACCTTTAAATCTAGACTTAAAACCTTCCTTTTTGACATTTCCTAAATTAGGAGTGGGCCATGGCATATCACCACTCCTCTTGGGCTTTCCTGGGAGGGCTACCTCTGCTGTTTTTCCAAGGCGGCCACTGACCCACCCCTTCTGGGTTGGTGAGATGCCATGTACCATACCTTAGTTATGCTGCGATAGCCTAGTGCTGCCACCTTCTGCACACTTGCCATCCTGTACAACCCTCTTTCTCCTCTCTCTCTCCCTCTCCTCACTCTAGCTAGATTATATGACACATATCATGAAGTGATATCCTCCTAGACTGGCCTAATCCTCTTGTTTCTGTTTCTTTTTGTTTCTCTTGCCTCCTCTGCCCTGACGCACTGGCTGAGTGATGAACCTCCCGTACCTCCCTGCCACCAACCCTACCCCACTACGGATGCTGACCAACCACTCCGGAGCCACACACCAGAACCATCCTCCCCTTTTCTCTGAGGCCCATGATGGAACTGGCCTGATGGCCCCCTGATGACCACTACCTAGATGGCGACCAACACCCAATGAACTCTAATCCCACTCCAACTACTGACTAATCCCACACTCCAACTACTGACTCCATCCCTTGGCCCTGACTGTCACACAAACTATGTGTATATAATCTCTGACTACATACTGTTTTGTGTTAACCATGGTCAATCTATGCATCAGACTTTACGGATACTTTATTAGGCCCCAGGCAGGTAGGCTGAGTCCATGAGGCGTGAATCTGCCCAAGGTTTCTTCCTACAAAACAAATTATTTACAAAGCGAAGGGAGTTTTTCCTTGCCCCTGATTCTCATGGATGCTTCCCGTACTGTCTGTAAAGCGCCGCGAGACAATGCACTGTATTTGAGCGCTCTACAAATAAAATTGAATTGAATTGAATATGTGTTAAAAAATATTTGTATTCAAAATTTGGAAATATGGACTTTAAATGGTTCTTCGTTGCAAGGCTTCATCAGACAAATTGTCTGGGGTGAACTAGAATAATGGTTGCATGAATGTGTCTATGCATAGGCCTACTTGTTCACTTATAGGCTTGTTTGTGGTATTTTCATGTGTTTCTTTTGAACTTTTTCTGTGCATTGATAAACATGTTTAGGCTTAGAAAAAATCAGATGCCTAATGAAAAAACTTCACCAGGGTGATTTTCTCCCCTGCTTTAGGTATCCAATCACAGAACAAAAAGGGATGGGAAGGTACTGGCCCTGAGCTACAGTACAGACCAAAAGTTTGGACACACCCCCTCATTCAATGCGATTCATTTATTTCCAGGACAATTTCTATTGTACATTCTCACTAAAAGCATCAAAATTATGAATGAACACATAGGAAATTATGTGCTTAACAAAAAAAGTGTGAGGTTATGAGATACTTTTGGACCTGAACCCGATCAAGATGGTTTGGGGTGAGCTGGACCGCAGAGTGAAGGCAAAAGATCAACAAGTTCTTAGCATCTCTGGGAATGAATAACTCTTCAAGACAGTTGGAAAACCATTTCAGGTGACTACTTCTTGAAGCTCATCCAAAAAATAAAAAGAGGACAAAGCTGTTATCAAAACAAAAAAAGGATACTTCGATGAAACAAGAATATAAAACATGTTTTCAGTTATCTCACACTTTTTTTTATTAAGTACATAATGCCACGTGTTCATTCATAAGTTTGTTTATTTTGTAGATTGTCACTGAAGGCAACAGTCATGAAAATAAAGTAAATAATTTAATGGGAAAGTGTGTCCAAACTTTTGGTCTGTACTGTACATACAGACAAACTGATAGCATACCTGCAAACTCATAAGGGTTGAAAAAGGTGACAAACCGTTGCGCGAGTGCGCGGGGTGGTGGGGGTAAATTAATAAATTAAAAATGAATTAATTGTGGTACATTGCATGGAGTAGTGTTGGCTATAAATGTTATATAAATATAAATACATTTATATAAATATGCCTATTATATAAATATAAATATATTTATATAATATATTTATATTTTCAATGTTTTTCCATATAAATGAAATAGCAATAGGATTAACATTATTTTCTACAAAGGCCTCATAGTAGCCTATTTGACCCAGATTGCTTTTTTAATGTGGCAGAAATGGGCTTCCATATTGAGCTCCTCCTCCATCTAAGATAATACCAGAGACTATCACCAGATAAATTTTAATAAATGGGCTCTGCTATCACAAGAAGAGTAGCCTACGTCTAGGTTTCTAAGCTAATAAAATAATCCCATTTAGGCTAAGCGGTGAAGCCAGCCAGGGAAGATACACGTGAACCATTTGAAGAGTGAAAACTGTGAGGATGGTGCGCAGGTTTTAGAAAAAAGTTTTCTAACCCTCTGTAGCCTATAACGGCTATAACTCGACCATTTAGATGAAGTTAATAGGCCTGCCGTTTGCTTTAAACTGCGCTTTTCTTCCATTACCGTTGCCTATACAAAAGTAGCCTAACGATACCGGCGATGACATAGCTCATATTTGGCTGATTAAAACGGCAATCTAACTGTAGGCTACAACAACATTTGCAAAGCCACCGTCTATCATAATAGCATCAAAACGATGAGTTTCCGTCTTTGTTTCTCTTTTAAAATAGCGCTAAATTGTGTCATTTTGCTACGTTTTGATGGCAGCACTGAGAATGGAAGATGATTCCATGGCTGCTTTGGCGCGTTGTTACAGGTGCGCCTGTCTGCCTCCAGACTGGACCAATGCGGTGGGAAAAAAAACTCGCTCCCTGTCATATGTACTCTCTACAGCTATAATATAAGTCCATGGTCGGTCGGTCGGCCGGCCGTGCCGTCACACCCCCCCCCCCCCCCCTCTCAAAAAAAAACCTCTTCGGATTTACACGATTCACGTAAATGACATATTTTGAGCTCAAAACGGCGAATTTCGCCGAAAGGTGACAAGTTTGCAGGTATGTGATAGACATTCATAGCGCCTGTAGCGAAGGGAGAGAACAGTGACCCCACCCGGTCTCGAACCCAGGTCTCCGGGGTGCAAAACGTGCAACTTGACCGCAACGCCAAAGAGCCAGGCTCGTTGGTATGGCAGTCAAAGCGCATACTCAACCATAGTGGCGGCACTCCGTCACAGCGCCCAATAAACAACTCTGGACAATCGTAAACTACGCTTCAGCTATGAGAAATTGTAGGCCTATGGGTCTCCAGGCTAAATATCAGTTGTGATTATGTTGTTTGGAAGTTAAGTAGTTGAGAAGTTTGAACCACATGACATAGCTAAATTGATTAGTATCAATTAATTAAAGGATAGGTTCGGTTTTTAACACATTTAGCCCCTTTTCTAGAGTGTCTAGGGTGCAATAGAACGATTGACACCAAAATTTGGATGATTGGTCCTGTCTCGAGTATACGGCTATTTCAGAACCCCCACTTCCTGCTTCAGACAGGCTAGCTTTGTGCATGTCTGACAATGTTCCCTAAAACCACCTGAAACATTGTTATTTTCAAATATGCTACTCACCGAGTCATCAGTGCTGTTATATGGGCATGCAAAACAATTCTCGCCGTGAAAAACCATTCCTGTCGTGTTTTATTTAGCATTTTGAAAATCCTGGAACTATTTTCTCCGACATCTCACAGCCGCCTATAAACTTCCGCTGTACGTTTGAACGTGAAGAGTTGCTCAGCTTGTGAAAAGTCTACAGCTAAGCGTACAGCGGAAGTTTACAGGCGGCTGTGAGATATCGGAGAAAAAAAACTCTCAGAACAACGCCGTAGTTCGTAATGCCCAAAGCCTCGATTGTCGGCAAATCTTTCCGCTCTTGAGAAAATTCTGACATTTTCATCAAGTATGGATCACGTCCGATGTATTTCCCTACCAATTCCTTATATTTTTCCCTACATACCGGCTCCAAACCACTACAATATGCACTTTTCTCCGTGCCGTCCATTGGTGTTGTTATATGCTTGCCTCCACCTCTTGCCCATCAGTTTGAATTGTTCGTGCTCCCTTTATCACGTCACTGAAAGACTGCTGTTGACAGGAGTCATAGCTGATGACAACAGACAGTTGGAATGGTTGAACAATTGAATAGAGTAGAAAGAGTTTAAATGTCCCATCATTTAAAAAATGACAGTTGGAACAGCTGGCCAAATCTGATCACTGATTGGTTAATGCCAGGTGCATACGGTAGATCAGGGCTATTCAATTAGTTTTCTAAGGGGGCCACATTTAGAATCCAAGAACTTGAGCGGGGCCGCAAACTTTTCGCGGTCTCTATTTTCAAATAGGCCTAATCAAATCGCAACACATTGATTAAAAATGCATATTTGCTTTGTTTTAACAATAACTTTGCATGTTAACAATAGCTACAAAGTATTTATTTACAAAATTTACGTTTTTCAATTACCAGAACAGAATAGGCCTATTTTAATACCATAACTTTGTTTTTAAAGTTAATTATTCATCCCTAAATGTCCTATTACATAACTTATTTTGCACTCCAACAGGTAGGCTAAAAGAAAAATTAAAATAACACATAAACACGCAAGGACTCTAATATAAGTACAGTTGTCATAAGAGGAAATGCTGCATCAATAGACCAAACCGGCTCAAAAAATAAATAAAAAGGCTGCGCAACAGCGCCAAAATCCTCTGGTGGCCAAAACCGGAATTACATGTACTTGCTTAGAATCGCCATAGAGAATGAACAGTGGAAAATACCTTAAAAAATATTTCCTAATATATTAATGCCACTTAAATTGACGTAGTTTGGGGACATATCTATTTATTAATATTCTGCAAATTATAAGGTATTTATTAAGCTTTGGAGACTGATGACGATATTTTAGTTTTAAAGGTGATGAATCACTTCGGCCGCATCTGGGCCGCGTGCAGGCCGGATGTGGCCCACGGGCCGCCATTTGAATAGCCCTGCGGTAGAAGATTGGCTAGTGGCCCCATTGTGATGTCACCCACTCGATCTGGCTGAGCTCAATGTTTAGTCTATGGGGAAAGGTTTTAAGAAAAAAGTTTAAACAGTCATAGTTTTAAAGTTACAAAGATGAACAGTAACATCCTCAGAGTCCTAAGTGAGACCTACCAAACGCAGTTTGAATCACTGCACGAAAAGAGGGATTTGTGGGTGTGCACGTCCCCTTGCTCGTCTGCAAAATGTAAAGCCCTGGCAGTTTCGCAGGCAATGGTGAAAACTAATGGTGATTAGTTTGGTGATTCTAATACATTTCCCATCATTTTTATTCATTCTGGTGACCCAGTTTGCTTGTCTCTGCAAAGTCGCTGTGGTTCCCCAGTTAGCTTGGCCCCAAGCGAATTTTGCTTTGTTGATGACTTTATTATTAGGATTATCTGTTATTAATTCAAATCAAACTCAGGAGGAAAGCAATAAACAAAATCACAACAATAATTATAATAAGCAAACCATAAGGATAACAGATTATTTTTAACCTATCAATCTAATCGCCCAGCTAGCTTTGCCCTTGAGAAATTCGCTAACATTGGGAAGTTCACTGTGAAATTCACACAGTCGCTGCTTGAAGATGACTGGATGAACCCATTTGACACTAGACAAAGTGAGTTTGTCAGCATTTCAACAGGTACCTTTCCTGCTCCAGATATAGTAGGAGACCTCCTTAGTGCTCACAAGATTGGCACAGAAGCATATGAGGCATTTACAGTATTTCACAATTGCTAAAACACATTTCCTGAAACCTCCTCTCATTTTCTCAAAACTCTAAACACAATTCCTAATTTTCAAACAAGATTCACAAAACCCTTGATTTATTTTCTTGCAAAAGCATCTCAAACACCTCAAAACTGTTGAAACTGTGCTCAAAACTAAATAATCACCTCAAAAGTGTTCTCAGGCCACTCAAAACTTTTAACACCTCATAGCAGTCATTAGACACTACATGACAAAATAAATAACACAGCACTCAGGATATGTAACTCCAGAGAGGGAATACTCATTATTTGTAAAGCAGTAAATGCAAAATTTGACAATGAAATATTCAAAATGAATGCCTTTATATAAATTCTTCATCCAAATATGACTTCACATAGTGAAATACTGCATACTGAAAGCCACTTCATATAGTAACAACTTGATGACAATCACATTTGCTTGATTTTCATTGTGGCATTTCTGTACTGTATCATTACTCTTGGGCCTCGTTCAGATTGGCATCCCAAATCCGATTTTTGCATATCCAGATTGTAGGCCTATCTAGAATTGATTTCAAGTGGTCTGAACAGCAGAAAACCACATGAATTCGGATTTTTCCAAATCCGTTACGCCCTACATACCTATCTGGTGTCAATTGCGATTCATATCGGAATCGGATATGGTGCGATCTGAACAGCTTTTCCACATGGGATAAGATTTCACCGTGTCACTTGCGTAATTTGTCACGTGACACAAACAAACATCAACACGTGGAATGCTGA
>JAODXP020000008.1:16788676-16822734 GCA_027497455.2 Sardinella longiceps | reverse complement strand
CGCCTCTGGTTTAGAGCCATCATGGGAGGACATATGGGAAAACCTTAATAGTGCTTCCAAAAATCTTGCACATCAACTTATACACTATAAACTGATACACAGGGCATATGCAACTCCCATGAAATGCTTTAAAATGAAATTGTTACCAAGCCCCAATTGCACTCACTGCCAAGATCAGGCACTTGGTACAACAATGCACATGTTCTGGGAGTGCAGTCCGATCAGACGTTTTTGGAACGAGGCATTTTCCATCATTTCTTCACTACTTAATATTGACATACAACCTAACCCCTGTCTTTGTCTTCTCAATGATGACTCACATCTGTCCCTCACTCTCATTCAGCGTAGACTGCTTCTAGCAGGGCTCACAGCAGCAAAAAAAGCCATATTAAGACTCTGGTTCTACCCTAATCTACCTTTGAAACAGTACTGGCTAACGGCCTACCAGTATGTTGCAGCCTTGGAGTGCACAACTGCACGCCTCAATAACGCCAAACCCAAAACTATTCAGGCTTGGTCAGACATTAGCCTATCCATCCAAGACCTTCTTAGGATGTGATTTTATTGTTTAACGTCAGATACCACCCCCCCCCCTTTTTTTTTTTTTTTCTTTTTTTTTCTGGTATATACAAACTATACACATTTACTTTTGTGTCCTATGGTTTACTTTTCTTGCAACTTTTTGTTATAGTCCGCATATTGCGAATACATTCACTTCTATTTATTTTTATTTCATCAACAAAATGTATTATTATCACTATTGTTTTTCTTTCTTTTTTGGCATGAGATATATACTGTGTTGTACTGTACCGTATGTTGGTTTGTGTTTTAATAAAAAATGTTAATCACAAAAAAAAAAAAAAAAATAATCAACATGTTTTATGTTCACATTGCTTGAATGTTTGATAGATGGACACTTGACAATATGTGTTGTACTTACTTGGACTCCTCAAGTTCTTCAGTACGTTGGATAGCATCAGTTTCATATTTAGACCTCCACTGAGCTACCTCACTATTGGCCTTGGACATGCCACGCTGAAGCTCAGCCTTTGCTTCCTGCTCCTCCTCAAACTGCTCCCTCAGGAGGTCACAGTCATGGCGAGCTGACTGAACAGCATGGGCCAGGGCATTCTTGGCCTGTTTGTGGAATAGTGTTTATTGTCTTAAGTATAGGCATAGGCCCCACAATACTTGTCTCCAATATGAGTTCCCTATCAATAAATCATGATTTTTTAATTTTATTTATTTTTTTTTTTTACCTTGACCTCCTCTTCAATATGCCTCTTCAGTTCCTCTATTTGCTGTGTGAATGCCTGTTTACTTCTGGTCAGCTGAGAAACTAGAGCATCTTTCTCCTCAACCTGACGTCCAAGCTCACCTGAAAAACATCTGGGGTTTTACCATTCATTTCTTTTCAGAAATTACAGATGGATTCATCATTGTATTCTGTAAGACATACCATTTTCAGTCTGAAGTCTTGCTCTCTGACCACTGAGGTCATTGACCTGGCGAACACCCTCATCACTCTTAGCCTTGACTTCACTGAGTTGGTCCTCAAGAGTGCGGCACATCTTCTCAAGATTTGCCTATGAGAGTATATGAGTAACAAGAACTTAGCTCTATGGAATACAATGTATGTTTTTATAAGCTACCACATATAAGTTGATCCATCTCATCAACCTTAGCTTTGGCAACAGCCTCCATGTTGCTGGAAAGATCGTCAATCTCCATCTTATATTCACTCTTCTCCTTCTCAAGCTTCTGCTTGACACGCTGGAGAGGTTGTCGATCTGCTCTCCCAGCTCAGCTACGCTATCAGCCTGCTTCTTGCGAAGAGCTGCTGCAGTTGCTTCATGCTGCAGGGTGGACTCTTCAAGGTCACGACGCAGCTTCTGGAACTCAGCCTCACGCTTCTTGTTCATCTCAATTTGAGCAGCAGTGGCACCACCAGCCTCCTCAAGCCTCTCACTGATCTCCTCAAGTTCCCTGGAGAGATCAGCTCTCTGCTTCTCCACCTTGGCACGAGCAGCACGCTCAGCCTCAATCTCTTCTTCCAGTTCCTCAATGCGGGCCTATTGATGAATATAAAATATTGTTAAAAAGAAAAGGTTCTGAAACCCATTTTTGTTTTTGTTTTTTGCAAGGAATGAACATTATACCTGAAGCTCTTTGATCTTCTTTTGTAGCTGTGCTCCCAGGGACTGTTCATCTTCAATCTTACTGAGAAGCTGGCTTGTCTCAAAGTCCTTCCTGTTTCATTGTAAATCAAAACAATATTTGGTGGTATTCATTGTAATCATTCTGGAACTTATTACTAAGAAATTTCTCAAAGGAATTGTACATTACTTCTTCAGTTTCTCCTCGGATTGCTGCTTGTCATTCTCCAGATCCATGATGTTCTCCTGGGACAACTTCAGGTCACCCTCAAGCTTTCTCTTGGCTCTTTCAAGGTCCATGCGAAGCTTCTTTTCTTGCTCCAATGAACCCTCAAGCTGTGAATGTAATTAGTTAATTACTTTATCATGTACAAAATCTTCATCACCTGGCAGTTTCAGATACTAGACCCATAACTCACATCATCCACTTGCTGTTCAAGCTTGGTCTTGGATTTGGTCAGAGTGTTGACTTTGTCTTCCTCTGCCTGAAGGTCATCAAGGGTCTGCTGATGGGCCTCTTGGAGGCCTTTCTTCTCCTTGGTCAGCTTAGCAATGGACTCATCCTGAGAGGCCATTTCCTCAGTGAGGTTTTTAACCTGTTCATAGAGTGTAAATCAGTAACCCTGGTTTCCACAGACATACATTTAGTTTTCTGCCTTTACAGGAATTTCCCAACCTTATTCTCTGTTGCATGTTTCTCTTTCTCCACTTTGGCCAAGGTCAACTCCAGATCATCAATATCTTTCTTGAGCTCAGAGCACTCATCCTCCAGTTTCCTCTTCTTGGCAGTCAGCTCAGCATTGATTTCCTCCTCATCTTCCAGTCTCTCGGTTGTCTCTTTGAGTCTGGCCTCGAGCTGAATCTTACTCTTGATCAGACCCTCACATCTCTCCTCAGCATCATTAAGATTTTCAGAGCCCTACGATAAATATGACAAAAGAAGAAAGCTTGGTAACATTTTCTATGAACTCAGTATTGATAGAGCATTATAAATGTATTCATAAATGGTTGTAACCACTGATATTAGAATTCATAACTAATTATATGTTCTCATGACTGTACTCAAATTATAATGTTACTATATAAGCCTTTATAACCTGAGGTGTCACAAAACATAAACCCTCCTGGGCCTGTATGTAAAAATGTGCTTAAGGGAAACTGTTTTCAAATGAAAACATACTGATGACACTTGGAGCGAAAGGTCATTCCTTTCTTGCACAAGAGCGACCATCTTCTCCTCCAGTTCTTTTTTCCTGGCCTCAGTTTTTGCGTGAGTCACTTTGAGTTTTTCAAATTCCTCCTTCATGTTAGCAAGCTCTTTTTCTGTCTCAGCACTCTTCAGCAGAGGCTTGATCTTGTAGTAAACCTTCATCCATGGCCAATGCTTGACATTCATGAAGGAGCGGATATTCCACTGGATGGTGAAGATTGACTCCCTATGAATTGTATTTCACAAAGTGAATTAATATTCTCAGTTATATTTTCAAACATCAAATGGTGTCAAACTTTAAATGTCAAAACCAGGGCCATATCAGTGTTTGCAAATTACCTCCTCTCCATCATTTTGACGAATTCCTTCCTCATCAGATATGCACGGCAAAGGGCCTGAGTCATTGTGACCAAGGCTGCCAGTTTTTCATCTCTCATCTCCTCAAGGGTACCCAGAAGACCAGCTTTGAAGAACACCTTTGAGATAGAATAAGTAAAATCTATGTGAGCAACATATAGAAAGAAGTGTGACTCAACTTGAGTTACAGATCTGCCGTTAGTATTTTACCTTAGTGTGTCCAAACTTGTACTGGGTGTGATCAACATCAATTGATCCCAAGAGCTTCTCTGAAGCCTTCTTGTTGTCAATGAACTGACCTTCAGGGATGACACTGGCATTCAACACTTTGTATCTGTAGCATAGAAATAAAACATATTTATATTTTTTGGACTGGAATTACCGGTAACCAAACATATAGTACCCCCTCCTCCCTCAGTGATTTTCTTTCTCAATGTACCTCTGCTTGAAGTCACCATAGAGGATTCTGCTTGGGAAACCCTTTCTGCAGATTCTGATACCCTCTAGCACACCATTACACCTGAGCTGGTGAATGACCAGGAAGTTCTGCATGTAACCTTTGAAAAAAAAGCATAATTTTGATTTTATGAATTGTGACTGCAAATTGAACATATGCAAGTTTATATTCCATCAAATTCCATTTACCTGGTTTCTTAATCTCATTTGGGATCAGACAACGCACAAAGTGAGGATGGGTGCTTCTCAAGTTGGTCATGAGTTTACCCAAATTCTCCTGTGGGGAGGAATGCAATATAAGTAAGGAGTGTTCCAGTATTTCGCCCTTTTGCCCCCTTTTTGAACTTGTATTTCAGAACAGTACTTGTTTTCTCACTCTGTGAGTTGCCCATTAAAAAGAATGGTTATGATTATAAGGACAAGATGGTGTATGCCCATAGCAAGTCATCTCGAAGCAGGCAAGGGAGATTCTGAATGAGCAAATAGCCATGCTATTTCATCCCAGACAACCTTGGAAAGGGACTCTAAAAATTGATCAATTGATTATTATTGGCTAGATATACTTACTCTGAACTGTGAAGACACAGTCATCATGGAACCACCCTTCTTCTTCTTACCACCCTTTCCACCAGTCTCTGTTGACATACAATGATTAATTCAATAACTGAATCAATTAGAAATTGTTACAGTAGACATTTTTGTATTAGCTCAGACATGTAAAAATAGTTATACCCTCAACAACAGGTGGGTACAGGACAGGCAGAAGTTTCACTCCTGACTTCTGGTACAGCTGCACCACAGACTCGTTCAGTGGATCCTTGTTCTTGTCCAGCCAGCCAGCAACATTGTAGTCCACAGTGCCGGCATAGTGCACCAGGGAGAAGTGGGCTTCAGCCTTGCCTTTGGCAGGCTTGGGCTTCTGGAAGGCATTGTTCTTGCCAAGATGCTGGTCATACAGCTTGTTCTTGAAAGTGGTGTCAGAGGCCTTGGGGAACATGCACTCCTCTTCAAGGATGGCAAAGATACCCATGGGCTGTTAAAAAAAATAATAAAAAATTAAAAGTGAGCATCAGTAAACATTAGACATTATAGCTCTTGATTTGGAAAATGTATTTAAAATTGACCTTCTCAATCAGCTCAATGCAAGCGGCCAAGTCCATGCCGAAGTCAATGAACTCCCAGACAATGCCCTCTTTCTTGTACTCCTCTTGCTCCAGAACGAACATGTGGTGGTTGAAGAACTGTTGCAGTTTCTCATTGGTGAAGTTGATGCACAGCTGTTCCATGCTGTTGAACTGTGAGTGCAGAAATGTTATCATTTGATAATTTGATAATTGTTTTGAGAAATGGAGAATTCTTAATTCAAAATGTTTCTTGAAAAGTTTTTTTCCTCACATCGAAAATCTCAAAGCCAGCAATATCCAGCACACCAATGAAGAACTGCCTTGGCTGCTTTGTGTCCAACATCTGGTTGATACGGATGACCATCCACAAGAACATCCTCTCATAGATGGACTTGGCCAAGGCCATAACTGAGTTATTGACCTGCCGGTAAACAATTTGCCAAAATATTAGTTCAACTAAGTGAGTGACCATTTATGATGACCGAAAAGCACAATCAACAGTAAACTACACCTCCTAATGGGAGAAAGAATACCTGTGGCACAGTCTGACCCTTGGTGACAAACTCATTTCCGACCTTCACTCTTGGGTAGCACAGACCCTTCAGCATATCAGCAGAGTTCAAGCCCAAGAGGTAAGCGACTTTGTCAGCATCTGTAAGCAATTAAACACTGTTAAATTTGTGATTTTGAGTACAAAGCAAGTGAAGTGATTTCATTGTCAAGACGTTCCTTTAGAAAGTAAAGAAAAAGTGAAATCTACATTACAGTAAACAATAACAATAACAATAACAACAACCATAATAATAATAATAATAATAATAATAATAATAATAATAATAATAATAATAATGTTAGTTACAGAAGTGTTTATTATATTTAAATGTTAGAGGGAGGTTTTATACTCTTACAGGCAGCTGCTGGTAAAAAATATCTGATTTTGAAATATTACTGTATACAGTATTCACACTTTACCTAAAGTAAGCTCAAATACAATTTTGCAAGTCCAAGTAAAACTTATGCTGTGTACTGAAATGCTAAATCGTGCCCTCTATGAACTACAATTGTTTTATATTTGTGGGAGGGTACAACCAGAACTACAACTAATCTAAGGCTGTATAGTTCTTACACCTACCCTCAGTGCCATCAGGCTCAGCCTGCTCCTCACGCTGCTTCTGCTTGAATTTCATGTTGCCATGATGGAGCACAGCACCAGTCAGCTTGTAAATGGTGACTTTCTCCTCTTGACTGAAGCCCAGGATGTCAATGGCAGTCTGCAATTGCAAGGTGCAGATATATTTTAAATGAAGTACACTTACTGTGACTATTATTACTAAGAAGAAATGTTTATGAAAAACATACATCTGTGGCCTCCAACTCCTCTTTGTCATCAATGCTGGCCACAGTGATCTGACCCTGACTGCACATGGGGAAGTCGTAGGGGTTGGTTGTGATGAGGGACATCTCTGGAGAGGGTGGTACATTAGAGAGGGTGTTAAATCAAATGTTGTGTTGCTACATCCACTTTAAGATGTTGGGTTTGGGAAAGCACTATTAGCATGGTTATAGTATAGTATAGTTTACTTTATTTGATATGGACATAGCAATTGCATTGGACAAAACCAGATGCATTGTTTAAGTGTTTGAGCACAGGTGCTAATTCTCAACACTAGTCCATAGGCAGCTTTGAAGCTTTTACTGTGAGATGTTAAGGTACAGGATAAACAACTGTCTTTCAAATCCATCTGTCACACCATATGTACACACAGTATATAATGTTGCTAGTTGTCCTTGGCTGTAAACTACATTTGGGCTTCTACAGTAGATTTCTTGACAAGTATAGGGTGACGTACAAAAATACGTAATCTTCCCATTCACTATGGCTGACCGGAAGGGGAGAAGATCACACTTCCCTCTTTGCAGACAGGTGAAACTATGGACCTTACCAATCAACTCAGGCATGTGGTTGGTCATCATCTGGTAGAAGATGTGGTAGCCTCTCTCATCAGGAAGCTGGAATGTCACTCTTGACTTCTCCAGCAGATCTGTTTACCCATAGAAAATATACTATGTGATAGATAGCTTATATAAATCTATAGTGTATTATGACCATGTCTCCTGCAGATGTAACAAGGCCTATTAGATACACACATACTGTACATTATATGAAACATAGGCATGCAGTGTATGTGACCATATACCACAAAATCAGTCAAGCTATGGTTTCAAGATATTTTGAGATATGGAATGCACCAAAAAAATGCACAAACATTTCTATCTGCATTAAATGTTAAATTTAGTTATCGGTGGGAAAGGTGTATTTAGAAGTGTGTAAAGCACATACAGTATGTGGCCATATATTACATCTTTTGTGTGCAGAGGAAACTTTCATGAAACAGAATTATGGCATACAAAAAAATATAAATGTGTAATGCTAATAATGATACTTACAAGTCTCAATATCAGCACTAGCCAGTTTTCCACTTGTCCCAAAGTGAATTCTGATGAATTTACCCTGTGTGAAATAAAGCAGTGTCCAATTTTCCAATCAAGAACTCTGGATTCTGTAAACAGACAAGTAGTTTTTGGGAGGAAATGAACTTACAAAACGGGAAGAGTTGTCATTCCTCACAGTCTTGGCATTACCATAAGCCTCCAGCAGTGGGTTGGCAGCAATAATCTGGTCTTCAAGAGAGCCCTGCAAATGAAATACACTTTTTTGTTATGTAGATCTTTGGTTATCTTAGAGCAATTTCAAAAACTATACACCATACATGCATTCATGTCAACAACAGCTTTCGTGTCTTCATTGTATTTTTCAAGCAGATCTTACTTCTACTTTTGAACTTTATTATCATGTTTGTATTACCTGCATTTTTGAGGCTTGCTTTGGTGCGTCGTCTTTTTTACCACCACCTACTGCAATTGTTGCAAAGTACTGGATGACACGCTTGGTGTTCACAGTCTTTCCAGCACCGGATTCTCCACTAGATTACACATGTAATTATTAGAATCATATCGTCATTATCCAACAACAGTCTAATAGGAAGTCAAAATGCCTTACAAAACTTACTAAAAAGATATTAGTTTATTATCACTTACGTGATCAGAACAGACTGGTTTTCCCTGTCTGTAAGACAAAATGTATTTTGGGTTTGTAGACAAATTTATCATTAAATGAAAAATATATCTATAAATATATATATATATATATAGCTTAGTTTAAAAGCTTACCTTGGAGCATGAACTGGTAGGCATTGTCAGAGACAGAGAAGATGTGGGGTGGGGCCTCCATGCGCTTCTTGCCTCTGTAAGCAGTCACCACTTCTTGATCATACACTGGGAGCCACTTGTAGGGGTTTACTGTGGCGCAGAAAAGCCCAGAGTAGGTCTGCATGAAAGAGGAACAAAAAGAGTTATTTTGTGCCTCTGATTTGACAATTGCAAACAGTTGTACTGGAAAAGAGCTTACATAGATCATCCATGCTGCATAACGCTCTTTGAGGTTATACAACACAGCAGCTTCATTGAGGTGGGTCATCATGGCCATGTCCTCAATTTTGTCAAACTTGGGAGGATTCATGGGGGTGACATCATCCTCCTTCACTGTCCTTTCCTTAATGTCAGGAGATAAAATAAAATGTAATGAAAGACATACAGATTAAAGAACACAGATAGATAGATAGATAGATAGATAGATACAAAGATAGATAGACACACACACAGAAAGTGCACCATAACATAATGTGAACAATGTCAATACAATCATATGTCCATGTGAGAATTGTGCGGTTTCAAACACTTTATGAACACAAGTCTGATTATGTAGTCATGTATCATACCTCTTTAGTGTCAAGGACCTCAACGGTGACTTTGCCACCTTCCCTCTTTTTGATTGTAGCCTTCAGGTACAATTCCTCCTTGTCAACCACATAGCAAGCTGACTTTGCATCAAAGGGCTTGCTCTGGGCTTCAATTCTCTCCTTCTCAGGCTTACGGAGGTAAATGGCAGCCTTGCCATAAGTGGCCATGTCCGCGTCCCCCATGGCTGTTGGTTACTGCAGTTATCACAAACATAGAAAGAGAAATTTTCATATTTTTCTTTCATCATAGATAAAAATACCATAGGATAAAAAAATATTTTTACTGTTATAACAATTTGGGCAGAATTTTGAAATTGTAAATGATATGTCAGTATACACTAATAACAGGCGACATAACAATAATAAGCAAATGTTGATATCACTTGTGCGCTTTCTGCGATATGTTAGCCTTATCCAAAGCACATTGGATTCAAATCAGTATGTATTCTGGTTGACACATACTGATATGCGAGCTTGATTTAATTTGACTCTTAAGCTCAGTACTATTTACCTCACTCACGTCAGATCATGCGCTACGAAACTTTCGTAAGGCCTCCGCGCAACGATCTGATGTTGATGCCATTGGGAGGGATTTCAAGCCCAATATTTCCTAACCGGACCAATCAGGGCTGCTGGCTGCTGTAGAGGGTGTGACATAGCGAAGAAGCAACTGTTTTGAATTCAACCAATCCAACAAACGTAACCAGCGTCATCGGTTGGTTTCGATGTGGTTGGCTGAAGTGTACGTCAATTGAATTGATGGACAAGCCGTTTGTCCAGTTAGATTCAAGGATTTCTGGCTCCTGAAATAAATCGTCTACCACGGAGGATCAGATGTTCGCGCGTAGCGCTACATCTGACGTGAGTGAGGTAACAGTACTATGGCCCCTAAAGCAATAATACAGGGTGTATCAACATCTAACCCTGCTGTTTTCACAGTGCTAAGTGCTATTGATAGCCAGACAATGACTGAACTTCTTGCAACACAGACCGAGATAGCGAAACGACAGCTAACGGAATCAGAAGCGGTATATCAAAAAGAAACCTATCGTTTTGTTTGTGTTGACATGCCCCACACGTTTGCTGGTTTGCCGTTTGGGTCTGCATTGCACGAAATTGGGTCATTTTCTGGCTATGAATACATAGCGCTGTGCATTTTGATAATTCCTTTAAGACAGACCCTAGATCAGGCAATGACAATAATTATGATACTACAAGTTATTAGTAGAGAAATTTTAATAAACCATAAACAGGCTCTGTTATTAGCGAGCTAACATTAGGCTAGCTTGGGGCGTCTAGATTTCTAGGCTAATTGTGTGCAGAGGTGACTTGACAGACAACGGCTGTGCCCACTCTCTACCCAATCCAGCCCTTCCAGACTCAAGTACAGAAAATTTTCTGTACAGAGATGGCCTACCAGGCTAAACATGTCTTCTAAAGAAAGTGGGGCTACTGGTTTGACATTCCCATGCTCTATCTCAAGGCAACAATAAAACACAACACTGAAAGCTGATTAAAGATATATTCAGGCCCATATACGTATAAATCCAGGTTGCATTTAAAAGCCTACCATGTTTTATTTTTTTCTTGGGGGCTGATATATCAAGTAATATGTGACATATAGAATATTGAAGTAATATGTGAGATATAGTGTTTAAAAGCCATGTGCCCTTTTTCAAACATGTGAGCCCCTTCACCTCTTGCTTGGCCATGAAACAAATTTAAATGTCTGTAGCTTTGAGTCGTCTCAAAAGAAGCCTTAAGGCAGCCTTGACTTGCTTTGTATTCAATCCAGTGTCACACAGACTAATATCACGAGAACTGGGCCAATGCTAGTTTGCTAACCCATAGTGGATGTCTGTTTGACACAGCCCACAAGTATTTTTCACATTACGCTAAATACGCCTGTTTTTCATTGAATTCTCTTGAGATACCAGTCTAGAAGTAATGAATGGAGCAGGCTTTCCAAGAGGCCAGCGACTAGAAAGTTTGAACCAATCAGCAACAAGAGGATGATGATGTTGTTAGTTTTGAAATCAAATGTGGCAATGTTGAAGGGTAACAACTCTATAGATACAGACGGCAAGTACGGTTAACGCCCCCAAAGTGCGAGGGTGGAGTCAGCGTGGGGGATAACAGAGGCCAATTTAACATTATGGTGAATGGACAAGGTAGAGAAAGTTACTTAACAATAAAAGATCGCTAAGTAAAATTGAACAAAGTCCATATTAGATGTTTTGTCTAATCATGACCTGTTTGCCTACTTGTGTTTAGACTAAAATAATTTTTCCATCATTTGTTTATTGCAGTTACACTAACAGAAATGTCATGAGCCGTCTCTGCTCCTGTCAAAAGTAAAGCAACTTTCAATCACAAGTCTGATTAGCTCAGTTAAGCAAGCTAAAGTTAGCTACATTTATTGTGGTGATCAATGAAGTTGGCTAGTTAGCAAGCTAATGAAGCTAACAAACATCATCTAAATTGTCATCAGTATCGCGTTTGGAGGGGTGTCAAGTTCAGAATTCACATCGGACCATCTGACCATCATTACTACCTTCAGGCATTGCCTTCAAAAATGTGTCTGGCTCCTTGTAGATGGTGCTCAGTGTAACTTGTAGCTTAGCATGCCATTCACTCCTTCACTAATTTAGGGTTTGTTTTCCCCCACATGGGGGACACGAGGAGCTGATTTTATGGGCGTGCCCGGACTTGCCGTCTGTATCTATAGCCTGACATAGCCCGCCCATAATACGAATGTTCATACGCATCATGGTCTGAGCACGGTCCTCTGGGGCGTGTTTACATCGGTAAAGAGTCTGCAGGCCAATAAGCGAAGCTGATTAGACGAGCTGTCCAATTGTTTCAAACCAAAAGTGAATGCCCTCCCACCCCGCAGTATAATCGCGTCAGGTTAAAGAACCCCCAGACCATGAATACGGATGAACAGCAGTATTATGGTCGGGCTATGTCAGGCTAACAATTCTAACAGTGCACAGTAAGTAAGTAGTAGGAACTACATTAGGAAAGGTGTACAACACATAGGCCTACAGTAGACAGTGTGATTTGTTATAGCAAGCATTATTAGTGAATTGGTATCAGTGTGTCTGGGAAGGCTGGACCAATGATTTCAAAGTCAATACAACTTCAGTGCTTGACGATGATGTTGTTAGTTTTGAAATCAAATGTGGCAATGTTGAAGGGTAACAACTCTAACGAGCAGTGGGAACTACATTAGGAAAGGTGTCCAAAACATAGGCCTACAGTAGACAGTGTGATTTGTTATAGCAAGCATTATTAGTGAATTGGTATCAGTGTGTTAGGGGAGACTAGACTAATGATTTCAAAGTTAACTTCAGTGCCTGATGGGAACCATCCCTATCAATACTAGCTAGACATTCCCACAGAGAGGCTGAATCAATCCCGGTTAACAAGTCAGTTAAGTTCCCTTAATTTTATTTAGCTAATATGAGGACAATTTGCTTTTTTCAAACAGTGTTTTGAGAAATCAGATTTACTGTCTTACCTTTTCTTCCCAATATATGATGAAATGTCCAAGTGGTGTCTGAAAAACAAAATCATCAATAAGGCTAAGTCAAAACATCTTACAGCAAACATGCCATAGGCATGACTGCAGTCTAATAGTAGCTTCATCCTATGTGTGAGTTGTCTGGAAGGTGATGACTTACTGAGCAGTGAAATGCTGGGCCCCTGGAGTCCTCCTCTCTCTCTCCATCTTCCTGTGCATTTTCTTATATTGGGCAACTTCTGCAAACTAAGCAATTCACTAATAAGGTAATAAGGCGTCTGATTTATTTAGAGATAATCTCAACCTCTTTATCATGCATAACAGCAAATTCAATGGTAACTTGAAAATAATGACCAGAATCCAAAACATTCTGTTATTATCTTTGGATTTAGTTTGTGTATAATTTATTCTATTATGGAATGCAATGACATGAAAACAACAAGGGGAAACAACTTGTGATAAAATCTTGACATGCCACTTCAAATCTTAAGGAACTATTTTTAACTGTAAATATTCATGGGAGGGACCCATCAAGTGATGTCCATAAATTTGTGTAACAGTTGAATAACATATACTTAAGTTGACTTTACCATTTTTATTATGTATTTATATTTCTAAATGGTTTATATATCATACTCCAGTGTTAGTGCACTAAATGCTGTTACCCTATGATTTATAATGTCCCTGAAAGTAAAAGGCCTATCCAATTTAATGTGGCATATGCTATTTATGCTTCATGGACATGCACACCATGTCTCTTTTCTGACAGTGGCAGAACTACTCAAATTTAAGGGCAACTTCTCCACAGTTTTATTGCTGGTGTTCAGTGACACATTTCTTGCAATCTTGTTCAGACTCATGGACATCTGGGGGGTGTTTGACATGGGTGTACAGTACTGAATCCAATCACTTCATGGAACATATTAGGTATTCATTAATCAAGTCATATTGTGTGCCCCCATAACTTTATCAAGAAAGTTGCGTAACTGTTTGAGGTTGCCCCTTTTGGACAGCTGCCTTAGTTAGCAAAACTCACATAGCTCATATAGTGCATTGTGTGCCCGTACTGAAATGGGTGTAGTAGAAAGCAGCAATCATATTCAGCTGGTCAAGGCCTAATCCACTGTTAAGGCCTATGCAGCTTGTAAAACTCATGTAGACTGTACTGTAAAGAATTGTAAACTGTGTAAACTGTACAACAAAAAAGAGCTCACAATAGTTTGTAAAATTGTCCAGTAAGCAAATATGTTTACATTGCATTTCAATAACTTTGTATTATTATTATGTGTTTATGTTCCAGTAAATGCTAGTGTACTAAATGTTGTTTCCCATTGATTTATACTGCTCCTGAAATAAAATTGCATGAAATTAATAGGCCTATCTAACCTAACATGGTGTGCAGTATTCTATTTATGCCTCTTGGACATGCACAACATATCTTAGTAGCTGCTTTTGGCATTGGCAGAACAACTGAAATTTAGGGCATGCACCCAAAAGTGAAGGGCACAGGCGTTTTATTGCTGGTGTTCAGTGACACATTTCTTGTGAACTTAAAAGACTGCTAGGAATGCAGGGGTGTAATGGCCTTTGGATGTGGGGGGTCATTAAACTAATTTATAATGTAGCATTGATTTATGATATATTGCATATCCCTGCCAAAAATAAATCCCCTCCACAACTCTCTGGTTGCTCCAGTATATCACCCCTAGTATAACAACTATCTTAGGAGTCAAGGCCAAGTCCTGTGCAGCTGTAAGAGTCATGGAGACAGTAAGGTTTGGAGTAAACGGTACAGTACCGTATGTCTATTTTATAATACGGCTCTCTAGAATCTTGTGGGAGGCTTCCTTCAGTTCCTCAAAGGTCAGTTATTTTAGCTTAGTTTATAGTTTACTGCAGGTTCATAAAGACATACAAACAGCTGTCATCATAAACAATGAATTACAATATGCTTTTACAATAAAAACATTCATTAAAAAACATGATATGCACAAGCTAAAATATGTCAAATAGGCGACATCTGCAATCCATTGTCATTTAAGAGTCCACACATGTATGGGATTGATGATTTTTTGTATCTCTCGGTTCTGCATGAAGGAATGGACAATTTATTTGAATTTCTTGTTTTCCGATCAGTTAATTTTTCTCAAAGGGGAGGTAGCCAGTCTCTGTAGCTGGACTTCATCAGCTTTTTGGCAAAGCCCAGACATCGTTGAGTGTGCCTTTCTGTTAACGTGCACAATCCAAGAGTAGAAAGAGCCTCTGGGTACCCTGAGTCAGTTATTTTATTTATTATAATGACCACTGCTAAAGTATAATGACCGCTGGCAATGGCAACAGGTTTTTTTTTTTGCTTGAGATTCATGTGTCCGTATAGAAAATATAATTTCTTTGTTTTTATTTAAGCCAATGTACTGTATTTGTCTCACAATAAATGACATGCCAGATATAGATATAGGCAATTCCAGCATTATGGACGTGACATTTTCATGCATTATTGATGAACAAAATGCCACATAACTTCCTCAAACCTAGCAATATTTCACAATTTCGTTCATATTCTTATGCAAACTCCATGGCTGAATATAGGCAAACTCAAAAAAAATATATCATGATTTACATCAGGGGTGGGCAATTATTTTGGCCAAAGGGCCACATTGGCTTTTACATTTTGACTAACTGGCCGGGTGTTAACAGTTAACAAGTTGATGCCGGTAAACTGGCAAGTCTCAGACCATAGCCCCACTTTCTTCAGACGACATGTAAATATGCAAGTATGACAGGGTGGCATTCAATTTCATGAATACAACAAAATTGATGAATCAGGCCTATAATCTAAGTCACCATGACAGATTATATAGTTTAAATAGTTTAAATAGTTCCGCGGGCCGGGTGTGGCCCCCGGCCCTTAGTTTGCCCAGGCATGATTTACATCATAAGAATATGAGCCTTTCAATTTGCGTTATGGACGTGACGGAAAATGGACAAACTTTTATGGGAGACTAGTTTTTGCTGTGAAGTCTGTGAAATTTCTAGAGAAATGTAAATATTGCTACATTCATACCAAACAGAACAGCTTAGGAAACACAGAGAAAGACTTAATTTTAAATGTAAATGTAAAAAGTTGGTTTTCATTTGGAGAAATTGCGTTATGAACATGACGTCTGGAAAAACCTTCCAAAACAATTCAAAACAATTGTGAATGGTGGATTTTAACCTGTAATGACAGAAACAGTAATATAACAATAGAAAATAACTGATAGCATTGCAGCTTTGTTTGTGTTATCACCCCCTTATGCCCATTATAAGCCCCTCCATAGGCAAGGCAAGGCAAGTTTATTTATATAGCGCATTTCATACACAAAGGCAATTCAATGTGCTGTACAAAAATAAAAGCAAGTACACTAATTGGTAAAAAGTAAAAGCACAGTAGACATAAAATAATTACGTGAAAGGTAAACAGGGCAAGAATAAAATTAATAAAATTAAAAATAAAAAAGGAATTTAAGGTTATACAGAATAGACAAAATTAATGGACTTTAAGAGAAAGCATCTGAGAACAGTTTGGTCTTAAGACCGACTTACATTATGGCTGAATAGGGTAAAAATCTTAACAAATAATATCCTTTCAAAACTTGCTTGCAATGTTAGACCTAGCACGATTGTGCGTGACGTGCTAGGTCTAACATTGCCTTCATTTCCTTGTGCCAGAACCCTGCTTGTGCTAACTTTTTATGCATAGGACCTATAATATAATAGCTTTCTATCCATGAGGCTAAGAATCCAGTAAACATGAGACCTCATGTTTGTGTTTATGGCGCAGCTGATTTACAACGGGGGTTTAATTCGTGCACAACATTTTATTCAGTACAAAAGCATAGACGTATGTTCGCTGGAACTTAGAATGTATCATTTACATCCATCTCAACATTTGGTGTCTTCCCAAGATAATGGACTAGCGGTTTATACTGTGCCAGCCTACGTTGACTAGACAACTGTCAGCTCTAATTGAACAAGTTTTAAGTAGCCACTAGCCTAACCACGCCCTCCCAGTGATCTGCCACCCTAATTAGTGGCAGCTGGCATCCCCATTCACTCAACCTCCATACATACAAAAGCCAAGTAAAGCTAGATAGAGCAAAAAATATTTTTTCGTATTTTTGTACACTATGGATAGATATATGTATTATATGATTTTGACATGATCTAAAAAGAAAAAAAACTTCAGCACATTAACAGACTTGGTGCACACCTGGTTAAAAGTTAATTTTCTACGGAATGGAGAGTCACATAGTCTTGACAATAAAATGAAATGGGCAGGGGGCTTTGCAGATCACCATACCATGCCCAAAATGTACATCCAAGACTCAGAAAAATAAGACTTTTAAAATTTCGGTGGAATTCTTGGATTCTGTCGTAGACTTCAATGCAACAGAATGAGCTTCTCCACGGCATAAATGCTAGCGCCGCCTACCATACCATAGAACTACCTTATTTGGCATGTCCCTCATGACTCCAGGAAGTTGGTCCTCATGATTTATCTCCGTAATGAAGGATCTCTGCTTAACCTTATGCAACAGGCAGCCAGAGTCTGCTTGCTATATTTCTCTTGGTTGCTTCCTCACCTCCCTCACGGACCATTCAGACGGGGCAGGCCGATGGCAACGCTCGGCGTTAACGCTCACATCAGCCAGTCACAAGCGTGAATCTTTTGACGCTGTGTTTTGATAGGACAACACTGGCTACACAGCGTTGAAACCAGGGGTTCATTCAACAGCACATTGTTACGCACCGGTGCGTTGCGTTAGCCTAATTGAATGATAAGTTTGCTCGTTACGCTGCACACCGGTGCGCAATATGCTTCTGACGGATCATTCAGACGGGGCGGCAGGCCGACGGCAACGCTCGGCGTTAACGCTCACATCAGCCAGTCACAAGCGTGAATCTTTTGATGCTGTGTTTTGATAGGACAACACTGGCTACAGAGCATTGAAACTTTTGCCGGATGACGTGCCAGCGGCAGCGAGCGTTGTCCTATCAAAACAGGGCGTCAAAAGATTCATGATTTTGACTGGCTGGTGTGAGCGTTAACGCAGAGCGCTGCCGTCGGCCTGCTGCCCCGTCTGAATGATCCGTGAGGTAGTTCACTCTCGTTTGATGGGTGTGTCAGAGGTGTTCACCAATCAGCACGTAGTTGTATTGGAAGCTCTGAGATTTAAAGCGCTAGTGCTAAATATAACACAAATTCATGTTGTGTTGGATAGTCCTCTGGTGACAGCAAAAGCAGTGGTAATATTATAATTATGTAGTACTCCTAACAATGATGCATTTAAACTACTGAGGTTGTTGTATAGTTCAGCTATTTCCTTGTTTGACACCAAGAGCAGAATGGCCCTCCAGGCTTCCATTGTTGCTGCACTGACGTGACACAACAGTATGTTCAGCCCGACGTCGTTTGCGTTGGGTTCAACGTTATGGACCGTTACGGCCGTTCTGAATAGCCTCCTGGCAAAAGTTTCAACGCTGTGTAGCCAGCGTTGTCCTATCAAAACACAGCGTCAAAAGATTCACGCTTGTGACTGGCTGATGTGAGCGTTAACGCCGAGCGCTGCCGTCGGCCTGCCGCCCCGTCTGAATGGTTCGTCCGTAACGAGGGGGCAGGGCAATTAACCAATGATTCAATTTGGCTGCCAGTTTATAAGGCTCCAGTTAGCCAACAGCATGGTAGGCTCTGCTCACCTTGCTCTCGATTTTGGAGCGTGCTGGGAGTCCTCCAGCAGGTATGTCACCCTCCAAAAGGATTTGCTTAATCAAAATATGTTTTGTGTTGTCATGATGTGTTATTTATGTTATAGCCCCACATGTCTGTGCCTCAGACTAGGTAGAAGTCTGTCTGATGTATCCATATCATCATCCTCAGGTATGTCATTTTACCTTGACTCAATCTCCTCGTAAACATGGAGTCTGTCTTCAACTGTTTGAGTACTCATGATGTGTGGGCTTTTTGTTTTGCAGGTAGCACGACCTGCCTGTCTGTGCTACACTCGTCTTTGGTCAGTCTCCTTGTCTTGTTTTGTTTTATTTTATTGTTTCTTTTAGTTTGCTTCGTGTCTAATGTTGTTTGGTTTTGTGACTAAGGTTTTGTCGTTACTTTACTAGTTTGTCTAGCTGTATGTGATTATTTGTTTTGCAGGTGCTTTGTCTGCACCTGGCAACTGTTTGCATAGCGCCTGTTTGTCCTATTTGGTCATTCTCAGTCCTTGTTTTAATTGTTTCTTTAATTTGGCAGGCAGAGGGCTTCTCCTTGGGAGGGTGGCTAGTCACCGAGTGGTAGTGTGGTGTAACTGCACGTTTTGGTGCGTAACTCAAAATGGTTGCTGTGGACTACTGTTTATTACTGCTATGTCACGGTTTGCTGTGCATGGGTGTGAGCTGTGTACACACTTTCTGTTAGTCTGCCCCCTTCAGGTGAGCCCTTGCCTTGCTCCATTTATCATGCAACATTCAATCTTTAAGAAAAAGTAAGTTAATTACCAAATCTATTAAATAATTTTGTACTTTTCTAACTGCTGCCTGTTTTTCAGGTCTTTCGCACACACTCCCTTTTCCCTTTCCCCTTCCACAATTTCAATAAAACTACCAGTTGTTTGGAATTCATGTCTCCAGACTTGTCTATTCGAACCCGTGTTTGTGACCAAGTGTCCATGGTATCCATGTGTTAATTTGTTGTTAGTTCCCTGGGTGTTACATGTACTAACTTCCCAGGGTGGCGTAGTCGTAACTCCCTTCACTATCCCAGTCTATTTAGCTTTCCCTGCTACACTTACGTTCACACCACAGATTCTTCAGAAGCCAGATATGTCGTGGTAGTTCATGTCTATGGGAGCAAATTGGAGTCATCCGAGCTAGCAGCCACTAGCCTGGGTTAATTCTCTCAATTCCGATTGGTTGACGGATCCGTTGCCAGCTAAAAAGTTGAACATTTTCCAACTTTTCGACAGACGCAATGGAGCTTTTTGGACGGACGGACCCACAATGCTTTTTGCGAAAGCTCCATTCAAAGTCAATGAGATCCGTCGAGGGACCGATGCAGTGTGAAAGCACCGTAAGCCTAGACTGTGATCGCGAGCACTGTTACTTCCTTGTTCCTCGTCATGTGTACCTGTGTCTCTTCCTCTTGTTTGCTTCCTGGTCCTCCATGTGCTCCTTTGTTTTTCCCTGCCTAGTGTCAGAGCCAGTTTACGGCAAGCCATGGCACACAAAAATCTCATTTCATATTCAAAGGCAACTCAATGTGCTGTACAGACACCAAAGCACAATACAAGGCAGAAAGTAAAAGCACACACAAGTCCAGAAATAGCATAATTATAAAAGCATACAATAAAAAATTAAAATTGAAAGGAAAGAATAAAAAAGATGAATAATTAGATAGATTAGATACATAGAAATGTAAATATGTGTTATATCATTAAAAGAAAAATAATAATGAAACCAAATAGTTAAATAATTAAAATCATGAGGCATTAGGAGTAAGTGTCAGAAAACAATTTGGTCTGAAGTCTGGATTTAAAACGGTCAACAGTAGGTGCATTATTTTTATATTTTCTGGAAGTTGGTTCCATAGCTGCACAGCATAGTGTCTGAAAGCTGCTTCACCACATTTTGTTTTGACAGTGGATCTGACCAACAAATGACACATGTCTAAAATATAAACAGGTCCTTTGCCATTCAAAGATTTAAAGTACGGGTTCACTCAAAATAATGTTAAGCCCTATTTTCTTATATCTTACGATGAAATTTGATGGTTAAGATTGACACAGCAGGTTCTAGCATTATTTTGGATTTCCTGTGAGTGACGTATTACTTCCCAGCAGTCAGTGGGGTTTGACTACAAACCTCAATAAAACTTGCTAGGAGTCATATTTTGCGGTGATATTCATGTCAGCATATCAGGATACTTGGTGAGTTTCATACCTTTGTAGACGGACGTTTAATGCGTTTTAGGAAGGATTGTTCCAGCGGCAACAAGCTGCTGTTAAGATGCTACAGCAACAAGCGGAAATTCTCGGAACAGAAGCATTTAACAAAATGTCAATATTAACCATCATATTTCATCGTAAGAGAAAACAGGGCTTGACATTATTTTGAGCGAACCTGTAGTAATGCTTTGAAATCAACTCTAAAACTCACAGGAATCCAGTGCAGGGATTTCAAAATTGATGTAATATGGTCAGTTATTTTTGTTCTTGTAAGGACCCTAGCAGCTGCTTTTTGTATGAGTTGAAGGGGCTTGATGGTCTTTTTGGGAAGACAGAGTTGCAACGGAGAGAGAGAGAGAGTTCACAAGGAGGCCTAATATTTATGCAGACAGATACAATTGAAGGCCTACATCTCTCTCATCATCAAATTATTTTAATGTTGTTTTTGTTTGATGTGTGTGTGTGTGTGTGTGTGTGTGTGTGTGTGTGTGTGTGTGTGTGTGTGTGTGTGTGTGTGTGTGTGTGTGTGTGTGTGCGTATGAACCATCACATTTCTCAGTCTTTGAGAGACCTCCCACATCTGGCCCATCGTTAGGCCAGCACTATCAGGCATAACTCCCAAAAATGAACAAAAATTTACACATGGATATTACATGACAAGAATGATATTGGCATGGTGTGTCTGTGTCCTTGAGGGTCATTCCGTGCCATTTCACCCAATGCCTCCAGCTTGACCATCTCAGAATTTCCTGAAAAAATCATTGTAAAAAGATACCATTTTCAATAGTTAGAATACTAAATATTAGCTTCATACGGTCAATATATTTTATATATATATATATGTCATTACTTCCTCATGAAATATTTGTTATATTTGTTATATATATATATATATATATATATATATATATATATATATATATATATATATATATATATATAGGCAATTCCACGAAAAAGTGAACCTCACCTTAAACATTTAAGTCTCACCTACATGGACATACAAATTCTTTCAGAAAACTTCCAATACAAAAAAGTATTGTCTCGATGTAAATATTCAACTGAGCAAGTTTCGAAAGGATATCTGTTTGTTAAAATTTTTACCCTATTCAGCTATAATGTAAGTCTATGGAGGGGCTTATAATGGGCATAAGTGGGTGATAACACACACAAAGCTGCAATACTATCAGTTATTTTTCATTGTTATATTACTATTTATCTTGTTACAGGTTAAAATCCACCGTTCACAATTGTTTTGTATCGTTTTGGAGGGTTTTTCCAGACGTCACGTCCATAACGTCACATCCATAACGCCATGTCTCCCAATGAAAACCAACTTTTTTTACATTTACATTTGAAATTAAGTCTTTCTCTGTCTTTACTGAGGTGTCCTGTTTGGTATGAATGTAGTAATATTTACATTTCTCTAGAAATTTCACACACTTCACAGCAAAAACTACGCTCTCTCAAAAGTTTGTCCGTTTTTCGTCACGTCCATAACGCAAATTGAAAGGCTCATATTCTTATGATGCAAATCATGATATTTTTTTCTGTTTGCCTATATTCAGCCATGGAGTTTGCAGAAGAATATGAAAAAAAATTGTGAAATACTGCTAGGTTTGCAGAGGTTATCTGGCCTTTTGTTCATCAATAATGCACGAAAATGTCACGTCCATAACGCTGGAATTGCCCTTATATATATATATATATATATATATATATATATATATATAACAAATATTTCATGAGGAAGGAATGACATGCTTTTTGGGCATGAAAATCAGAAAGGCCATTTTTAAACAGAAATATCTGGAAAACCATCTCACCTATAGCCTCCAAATTTTCTACTGTTAATATGTGGTAGTTATAGCCTCCAGACAGGATTGTAGCTCATGATATGGGCACTCAAACTTCTACCAAACTTCATTTTTTTCTTTTTGAAATATCAAATTATTGTTAAGCTTACATAAACAATTTGAGAGGGTGTTATGCCCCATTTCATCACCAGGGGCGTCGTAGTGGGGGGAAAAGGGGTACTGAGTTACCAGGGCCCCAAAAGGGGGAGGGGCCTTGAAGAGTCTGAAATTGTATACCAGGTTGTGAGGGGGGCCCATGGCCACTAGCTTTTGCACAGGGCCCAGAATTTGGTGCTACGCCCCTGTTCATCTATCTAATAATCTATCTAATAATTCAAGGAACGTCTGTCTGTGTGTCAGTGTGTGCCACGCAGAACTCCCGAACCGTTGGTCCGACTGACCTCAGATTTGGTACGCATCTTGATAATGGCATGAGTGAGTGCAGTGCCAAGTTTCGTGATGTTTGGATAAAAAATACTAAAGATATCGGTAAATAAAGCACTCTTGCCCTCTACCGTTCTAACCTTAACCACTCCCCCTTAGGTCTCGCGGCAGTGTGTTTCCTATAGCCTTCCGCTCTGAACCAAGTAGCCCCAGCTGCGGCCTTGCAGCCTCAATGTGGGCTGGGCTCAATGTTGAGCACAACCCTCGCTGTAGCCTACGCGGCTCAATGTTGCGCACAACCCTCCCTGTAGCCTACCGTAAGGCCTGTCGATGGTAGGACCAGAGTGGCATAGAAAAATCTCTGGCAGTGTTTAACAGCAGTTCAAAACATGCTTTTGCCTAAGTGGATACCTAGCGACAGGTTCGTTTGTTAAGCTAGCCATTTAACTTAGCCTGCTTTCATTCAGTGCAACAGCAAAACACACAGGTAGGAAACATGTCAAACAAAAATATATGTTGGAAAGATGTGCTATAAACAGTGTTTAACTAAATGAAATTATAATTTTCCAGGTCAGTACAGAATTTTTCCAGGACATTTTAACATTTTAGCCAATTTCCAGGTGTTTTCAATGACTGGAAATGCCATCTCTAAAATTTCAGGTTTTCCAGGACGCGTGGGAACCCTGGGTACTGAGTTACCAGGGCCCCAAAAGGGGAGGGGCCTTGAAGAGTCTGAAATTGTATACCAGGTTGTGAGGGGGCCCATGGCCACTGCTTTTGCACAGGGCCCAGAATTTGGTGCTACGCCCCTGTTCATCACAATTAATTTTCAAACACGTGCCAATCATGCAAGCTTCTTAGCTTCTCTCCTTGACATTTATAGTCTTAGTTTGGCACTGCAAATATTGTTGATGCTTTCATGTCAGCAGCTTATTAAAACTTCTCCAAGTAGATAATTTATTGCCAGAGTTACAGCTACCTCTCTGCCCTTCCAGCAGGCATCATCTTCCCCAAAGAGCAGTTATAAATAGATCCAGACTATTTACTGAAGCTACAGCACAGTGTATGTTCACTTCCATAACTGACACAAAGATTAAGCTTTCATAGTGGCATTATTATCTGTGAATCAAATAGTTCAATATTCTCACTGGTAGCCCATATTTTAAATGCTAAGCAAAACAGCTTCTTCATGTATGCTATACAAAAAATACTAGACTAAGGCATTTTGATAAATATGCATCCTAGAAGCATTTTCATCCATTTTAAAGTTTAATATTTATATTACATTTCTGAGATGCTTAAGGATATTTGAAAATCTGAGTTAACCAAATGCACTGATTAAAGTGACCTATATGCAGTATAATTTGAATATGTTGGAGATGTAGACAAAGGCTGCGTCCGAAACGGGAAGGTAGTGGCTTGCTGCCTCGCTGCCTTCACTCTCTACAAAGTTACCTGCCGTAGGAGGTATCAAGGCAGCCGCTGAAATATTCGTTTCGGACGACCTATCAAGTTAGCAATTTAGAACGTCTTTTTGTTTATTTAATTGTCCAGGTGCCGTTGCCAAGAGATCGGTAGATTCTATAGAATGTTGGGCGCTGAAGGCAGTATAAAGGAAGCATCGATGCTTCCTTCAAAATTGGCCAAAACGAAGGTACCTTCGAAGGCAGGATTTTATGCATTTATTCGTTTCAGACATGCCTTGATGCCTCGCTGCCACCTAATGCTTCCTTCAAAGGCAGCATTTCCCCCATTTCGGACGCAGCCAAACACCGTTCCAAACCGGCACCAACCAACAGGCTGGATCAAACAAACTGTCACGAACCACACGGAAGCAGGATGCAATTGCAGAACGGACTTTTACTGGTGCAACCAAACAAAACAAAACTGAGCACATATGCTCCTCGAAGAACAGAGAATAAAACGATATTGGCAAATCACACGCACAGAGTTGGAGCGTTGCTGATTGTGAGCAGGTGTGGGCGTGGAAAGTAGTCTAAAATAAAACAACATAAAATCTGGTTTAAATTTAACCCAGCTTTTTTGAGTGTTGGTTAAAAGTTCGGAACAGCTATGTCGTCACCATGCAGATGAAACTGCTTGTCCAGCATATGTGTATGCATTTTGAATCAAAATATTATTAAAAGCAGTGGGCTTTAAAGGTCCGTGTATGATTCGTTCTTTGATTTTCAATTAAGACCGAAATAACAATAAAATGAAAAAAATACTTGCTACATGATTTTTTGGCTTTCCAGTGTTGAACAAAAAACAAAATAACGACTTATTTTTGGAAACTTTCATTTAATGCTCAGGTCAAAAATTAAACATTTCAAAAACGGTATTGGCACCAATTTTGATTTTATATTTTAATATGGGCGTCCGTTTGGTTTCCAAACGGGAAAAAAAACACATGCTTGCTTCTTAGTGCTGGGGATAGGCCTAGACTATAGTTTTGTTATACAAAATTGCAGCGTAATGCAAGAACAAACTTGCATATCCACCCTTCACATATCATCTAAATTTGGAGATGGTACCAAAACAAATCTCTGATAAAAAAAAGGATACCTTAAACAGTGGCAAAAAGATCCCTGTCCCTTTAATTGAGTGGACTGATCAATACTTGTCAGGTTGAAGTTGGTCAGTGTCTGTGGATACTGAAAATCTTGTTGATTATTATACATCATAATATATTCAAGTGAACCACAACCTATCTGATACCCTTGCATACTTACACTTAATTGAGATCAGTAGAGCTTCATTTGTATTAACATGTAGGCTACTTCATAGCATAGCAATAGCAACCTCTGAGACTGAAGTGATTTTTTTTCCTGAATCAAGCAAATATTTCTTCATTTCCTGAAACTAGACTTTTTTTAGAAACCAATATATGGTGTGTGCTTAAAATTAATTGTCTTTTGCCCAAGACAAAAACTTGTTTTACTTGAAATTTTTATTGAAATAAGATTTGTGTGAGACATTCTCACTTTACAAGAAATTCAAGTTATATTGTCTTATTACTAGTATTTTTAGCTTAAGTAAGTTTTGCCTTTTGGTTGATTTAGACTTGAATTAAGAGGGACAAGATGTTTTCACTTGAAACATGACAAATTAGCTATGTGAGATTTTGATTTTTTTTGCCGTGACATAGACAGACTCAGGAATAGTATTTATGTGGACATACACAAGAGTATGTATGAGCAGAGTTACATTCCAAGGGAACAGCAACACTGAACTGTAGCCTAGTTTATTGACAGCACTATGTCTAATATCATTCACAGACTACATGGGTCAGACTAGGTCAAACTTTTAGGGCATACTGTCCAGACAAAAACAAGTTATATAGTGTGTGTCAGTGGCCCCTTAAAACGATAAGAGACTAAAAGTAAAAGTAGCGTCAGGTTCAAAGGGACTAGTTCACTGATATCTCTGCTCTGCTTTTGGATTTTGATGCTAAACTTCTCCCATAAAAACCTGACAAGTCATACTATACTTATAAAGTATCGCCTGGTGATGAAGTATATAGACCACAGCTTAATCCTTTGGGCAGAATCAGCTCTGTCTTTCAAACTGTCAGCACTCAATAAAATAGGGAGCCAAAGTCACGCCCTCTTCCGAGTTAGCCTAGGGACCTATCGAGCCCACTAAAATGGATGAACAGATGCATATAACTTCTGGTTCGCTTTGGTATGAGCCGTGGGTTTCACATATAATGTTTATAATGTTTAAACTTACATTTTGAGCTTCACAAACGTAAAAAATAAATTCATTGTAGACGAACGTCAAAAGTTACGTTACATAAAACAACAAACATAGTCTTGTTTGGCATGAATGATTATCATTTAAATTCACATGCAACATATGTGTGACTCAGGTTATAAATCAAAGTGGACCAGGAAGTCATGTTTATATGTCCATTCACTCTCCGGCCAAAAGGTCCCTATGCTAAACCGGAAGTTAGCGTGACTTCGGTTCCCTATAACGTTACAAACAGAGTCTTTCTATGGCTCTGGCTACAACCAATCAGAACTACAAGCCAGATGCTGTTTCTTGGCTAAGCGCGCTCAATGACTCCCTACACAAATGGAGCATTTTGATTGATCACAAACCATGGATGATTAACCAATCACAAGTCCACTAGACATACTGGCTGATCAAATCAATTTGCTACTGTTAGGATTTCTAGGCTAATCCCCTAACCTTGTGTCTTTGGATTTTGTTTTGTTCTCACTTCATTTTCACCCAACTTTCATATGAATTAAACTTGGATAGTTTCTTTTTTCTTTTCCTTTGTCAATGGAATAGGTTAAATCTCAAAATTGAAACCGTATTTGCACTTTTTGTAGATCATTGTCTGTCTGCGAGAGAGAGAGAGAGAGGGAGAGAGAGAGAGAGAGAGAAAACATCCTGAAGACACATACATATCTGATTTCATACAGTTTTTACTCAGTTTTGGGACAATAATTGAATCAAATCACAAAAACAAGAACATCTTGAAAGTTAAGCAATGAAATACCTGATGAGCAAACTATTAACATTATGAAGTCCTAAAAACTGATGAAATGACATTGGAATGGAAACGTGATTAGTGAGGAAATTCGGGTTGCCAGATATGAAATGATGAGGAATGATGTCAGTGAAATCATTTTTGTGATTTATCAGAAGTTAATATTGTGTGTTTCTTTGGTTTCTGTTTCATCCGTTTAACTGTAGGGCTTCTTAGGATGGTATAGTGACTGCCTAGGCTAATTGTACCTGGCTAACTAATAGGCCTTAACCTGTCCTCTCTCTCTCCTGGCTAGACAGAGTAGCACGGCTGTCCCCAGGTAGACTGGAACCGAGTCTTCACGCACGTCACACCTATTTTATGTAGTGGTAACATGCACCCCACCATTTGCAGTGATCACCCATTATGCCCGTAAGTGTATTTTTGTGTATACGTGTGTGTGTGGGGTGAAAGGCACCTCGTGGCATAGTCACAAACCTAAACTGCCCTAAACTAATAAGACCCTTACCACTTCACTTGGTTACACCTGAAACAAGACCAACTGCCCCTGTTACTCTGAGGACTTTATTTCGTTCCTTTCTTCTGATCCGTAATTCTGTCTGTTACTATTTCCTTTCCTCTCCTTGCTTCCTATTCTCCTCATCTTGTGGGCACCCTCAAACTGTTCAGGACTATTGAAGCCTCCTTTATTTAATTCCAGCATGTCCGTGATCATCTCCAATAACTCTTTCACCTGACTTTGGCAGTTCTTCTCTTTATTGTTGAAGGCAAGAAATCGATTTCCACAGTCTTTAATGAGCTTCAGTACTAATGGATCTTTTTACACAAATGACTGCTCCCCCTGCTTTTTCTTTTCTCTCAGAGGTTTATGTAAACATGGTTTTAGCTAAATGGCCTCTTTCAAATTATCTTTAAAACTTTTTTCTTTTTTTTACGACGTGAAATAACCCAGATAGCCAACCATTGTTGTGATCACAGACTGAAACGGCAATACAGCAAGACTGTGTGTGTGTGTGTGTGTGTGTGTGTGCGTGGGTGTGTGTTTCCTTGACCAGACCAGAGCAACACCAACCGTGCAGAAGACTTTCGGTCCGGTACTCACTCCCAAATAACTAGGCAAGAATTCCTCTCTTCAGAAGGAAGAAGAAAACTGTTAAGACTCATGTCTTTGTTTGTAGTGATCATGTGTTTCATGCCCTGCCTCTTACTTTGCACTGATTTTCCCGCCTTTTCTTAATTGCCCACCTGAATGCTGTACTCTAGTCATGTGATCCATTTGTCAATGTATTTATACTGGCTCTTTTGTGTCTTGCCTTCACTGAGTCTTTGGGTTTATGTCGGTGAGTGAAACTCTTGCTTGTTTCTGCTCTAAGTTTTTTTTACGTTTTTTGAATTCGCTCTGCCCTTGTATTTTGCTGGACTTAGTCATACTTTTTCTGTTTGGATTTTTGTTCAGTTGGATTACTTTTTCCCTGTTGGATTCTGATCACCTGGACTGTTTTTTTGTTGTGACTCTGGATTGTTGGATATAATTTTAGTTCCCTCAATAGCTCACTCATTAGGCAACCCGCCTAGCACTCCAGTGACCCGGGTTCAATCTCTGACACTGGTGTGTTAAAAATTGTTTCAAACTGCCGTATGTCTATTTTACGGATTATCTCTACAGTTTACAGTTTCAAAACTTCCAACACTGTCGTTATACACACACCACACCCTCATCATCAAAACATTCTCAACATGAAAACCTCAGGTCAGTGTATTACACAAACTATTTATATTATTTTGTATCGAAGAGTGTGATAATATTGTATTCTATTGATGAGTCCTGGCAGACTGCTTTGTAAAAACATTCTGCCTAGCAGTGCAAAGAAAATTAAGGACATAAGTTGCATATTTTGTATCGAAGAGTTTGATAATATTGTATTCTTTGAAGACAGATTCTTCCCTTAGTGGCCTTTCGCACTGAATGTGGTTTTCCAATCTAAAAACGCGTGTTCTGAAATAGTGAGTGAGAAAACTATGCAAGGTCGAAAGTGATAAATGTACGTCTTGTTGCTATGACAGCTAGATTTGGCTACACCGCTAACTCCCTGACTTAGCTATGACTGCCAGCTAGGCAATGGGCCCATTGTTGAAGAAAACGCGACCTCAAAAGTTGAGAGCTTGGCAAAAACTTTTGATGTATGATGAAAGTCAAAAAAATTCTGTATTGTCCTTTAGTTGTACATACTGTATTGTCCTTTAGATGTACATACTATATGTCATGTAGTGGTTAACATGGTTGTAAAAACAATGAAAGACTTTGGTTAACAGTATGGTGCGCGGTCAACTTTTATTAGATCATTGTTACAAAAAAGTTACTTGAAGCAGGATATTATATCCTGGTCAGCAACATGCCACAAGCCTTGAAGGTTTACTCTTCAGCCTTGGCCTGGAAAAGAGAACATGAGTGGCAAGAAATGTAATATACTTATTGCAAATGTATAATATATGCCTAAAATATCACAACAATTTGATTTACCTTTCCAGAATCGCGGGTCTTGGCTCTGAGCTTGTTGACTTGGGACTCGGCAATGTCAGCACGCTCCTCAGCCTCCTCCAGCTCATGCTGCACCTTCCTGAACCTCGACAGGTGTCCATTGGCTTGTTCCTCCTGGTTTAATACATACCCAAGAAGATTTCATTTAAAATTGAGAAACCCAAACCGAGTAAAACTGTATTTAGAAAGTCCACTCTTGTTTTATAAGAAACTACTTACAGCTTCCTCAGCCTGCCTCTTATAGGCCTTGACCTTTGTCTGCAACTTGTCAACCAGACCCTGTAGTCTGCCCATATTCTTCTTGTCCTCCTCAGTCTAAAGGGAAAAAAGTGTATCAGGCCTTTTTTTGAAAGGGGGAATTCAAGTCAATATCTGACATGTTTCCTGCAATGGCCATGTATGAAAAACAAAGAGCAAACAGAATAAATAAAGGCAAAAAAGTATTTTGGTATCTACAGTTAAACTGTAAATTACACTTGGATTGTAGGAGCTCAGTTGTGTGGTCAACACAAATAATCTCAAAATACTCTTCCCCGCTCTATTTTTATTGCTCCTATTAATCCCACAGAGCCTTCAGAAGCTGTATTGGTTATAATTTAAATGGGACATATAAATAAAATAATTTCTTTGTGTGATTTCCAATCCAAATTATTCACAAGAATCAACCATCTTGCTCTTTTTGTACTAAAAATTGATCATGATAATTCTTTACCTCAAATGGCCATGCACTTGGTGGCGCTGTAAACAACAACTAACCACCAAGCGCTATAATAGTAACCATTTAAATATTTGTTTTTAGTTGAAGGCAAGCATCGTGTCATCTTGCTGCTAATTTTGACCACTGATATTTACTTTTTTTAAAAAATAAGCAAAAAACTGCACGTTAATGCTTCTTTAAATAGCTTTGTCTATGTTGTTCTATTTATCTTCTGCCACTCAGCTATGTGCACATTTTTGTGTGACATTACCCAGAAATCCATGTATTGTCTAATTGAACTTTTTGTTCTTGATTTGTCCAGTCCTACAAAATGTAATTATTTTATTTATTTATTTATTTTTATTTGACCTTTAAATATAAGATATGTGCATCTGGGACAGTAGAATTGAGAGATATGAAGGCAGTGTTATAATAGTACCTTTGTAAACAAAAATATTCCAATAGATCATATCTGCACAGTGAGAACTGAAACCAGTCAGCTCATAGAGCATGCTATAATGAGTGTGGCGTTTGCCAAATAAGCAACTGCCTGCAACATTTGCTCCTGGTTTTCATAATAATCAGCTTTCCACTGTTTTTCCAGAGCTGGGTTTTGTTTGAGAGAGTGAAGAGTGCGTCCTCTACCTGATAGGTTAGCTCCTTAACCCTCCTCTCGTATTTCCGGACCCCCTTAACAGCATCAACACCACGTCTCTGTTCAGCCTCAACTTCAGATTCCAGCTCACGGACCTTAACATTAAAATACACACATATAACATATTCAGACATGGACATTTATTTAACAAATGTGGAGGATCGTCTTAAATGATGCTACTTACCCTGGACTCCAGTTTCTGGAGCTGTTTCTTGCCACCCTTCATGGCCAGGTTCTCAGCCTCATCCAAGCGGTGCTGGAGATCCTTCACAGTGACTTCCAGGTTCTTCTTCATCCTCTCCAGATGAGCACTGGTGTCCTGCTCCTTCTTCAGCTCCTCTGCCATCATAGCAGCCTAAATAAGGGGACAAATATACAGTTTTTAAATGACTTATTAGGACTTTCATATATAATTTTCAAATAGAAATCATAATATTACTTACATCAGTGATGGCCTTCTTGGCCTTCTCCTCAGCATTTTTAGCCTCCTGGACAATGTCATCAACCTCACCTTGGACCTGAACCAAGTCAGCCTCAAGCTTCTTCTTGGTGTTAATCAGGCTTGTGTTCTAAAAATTTAAAATCAGATGTCATCAGATCAGATACTATAAAATCTAAATAAGAATGGAATCAAATTTTTTTTTTAACACTCCTCTCCTTACTTGGGAATGCAGGAGGCCAACACGCTCACTGACATCAACCAGCTCCTGCTCAGCCACTTTGCGGCCTCTTTCTGTCTGCTCCAGGGCAGCTCTCAGCTCCTCAATCTCAGCCACCATCAGGCCATTCCTGCGCTCAACCATGGCAACCTGCTCCTTCATGTCCTCTTGGCCTCTGACAGCATCATCAAGGTGCAGTTGAGCATCCTTAAAAATTATATGGTAAGAGAAAAGTTATAAGTTACCCATACATTTTATTATTAATCAGAAGTTATCTTACCTTTTTATTGATATTACTGACCTTGAGCTGACCCTGGACATTCCTAAGATGTTTCTGGGACTCAGAAGCCTGGCGGTTTGCGTGGCTGAGCTGAATCTCCATCTCGTTGAGGTCTCCCTCCATCTTCTTCTTGACTCTGAGGGCATCATTCCTGCTCCTGACCTCTGAGTCGAGAGTGCCCTGCATGGATTCAATCACCCTCTGGCTGTTCCTCTTGATCTGTTCCATCTCCTCATCCTTCTCTGCAAGTTTTCTGTCAATCTCACCCTTGACCTGGTTGAGCTCAAGCTGGACACGAAGAATCTTGGACTCCTCATGCTCAAGAGTTCCCTAAATGAGAAAACATCATGTCTGTTTTGCAAGGGCTTATATTCTGTATACAGTATGTGATTGGTAATTGATGTGGATGTTCTTTTTTAATAACATGTTTACCTCAGCCTCTTCCAGGGCTGTCTGGATCTCAGACTTCTCAGTCTCAACTGTCTTTTTGGCCTTCTCAAGTTCATGGATGCTCTTTCCAGTCTCACCCAGCTGCTCAGTCAGGTCTGAGATCTCCTCTGTGAATGTAAATTTACAGTATGAGAATTACAGTAATATATGCTTATCATTCCAAAGAGCACTAACATGTAATTGGAATTACACTCTTTATCACTGCTTTTATGTCTTGGGTTTTACAGGCATAGCAGGCAACCATGTCCCTTCACTCATTCCATGAAGATTCTTTTCAGACCAAACAATAGACCCCAGAAAAGATAATGTTACTAGAGATATGCTGACTGATGATGTAAGAAATGTAATTTGCTGATTAAGTAGAACTCAGGTAAGGTATCCAAGAGAGCCATCAATCACTCTAATGAGCAGTTTAACAATCAAACTGACTATGAAGTTTAAACAGTTGACTTTAACTTACGTTGAAGATTCTTATTCTCCCTCTTCAGAGTCTCCAAATGGTCAAGTGACTCTTCATAGGAGTTCTTCATCTTGAACAGTTCAGTGCCAAGAGAGCGAGCCTCTTTCTGGGCACCCTCCAGCTCTGCCTGGCCTTCTTCAAACTTTTGTTTCCATTCTGCCAGAACCTTTGAGAAACGTATCCATTCAGTTAGTCAAATTCAAAAGATAATTTAATCAAATTCACAAAATTTGATCTGTTTAAAGATTCGGATTAAGACTAATGCCATCACATTGTTAATTAAACTGTGTCTAGTGCAATAACTTACCTTATCAAAGTTTCTCTGCTTCTTGTCAAGATTAGCAGCCAGAGAATTGGCTCTCTCCACATCAATCATGAGATCCTCGACTTCACCCTGAAGTCTCTGCTTGGTCTTCTCCAGAGAGGCACACTTGGAATTGACAGCTTCAATTTGTTCTTCAGCATCCTGTAGACGCTGGGCAAGCTTTTTCCTGATAAGGTAATGGAATAGAGTCAGAATATATTATGGTTCCCAGCATATCAATAATCAACATGTTTTATGTTCACATTGCTTGAATGTTTGATAGATGCACACTTTACGATATGTGTTGTACTTACTTGGACTCCTCAAGTTCTTCAGTACGTTGGATAGCATCAGTTTCATATTTAGACCTCCACTGAGCTACCTCACTGTTGGCCTTGGACATGCCACGCTGAAGCTCAGCCTTTGCTTCCTGCTCCTCCTCAAACTGCTCCCTCAGGAGGTCACAGTCATGGCGAGCTGACTGAACAGCATGGGCCAGGGCATTCTTGGCCTGTTTGTGGAGAGGTATTTATTGTCTAAAATATAGGCATAGGCCTACAATACTTGTCTCCAATATGAGTTCCCTATCAATAAATCATGGA
>JAODXP020000008.1:16668649-16788576 GCA_027497455.2 Sardinella longiceps | reverse complement strand
GTGGTACTGTGCCTAGATGGCGCGCGCGAGTCAGTGAAGAATGAATTAGGTTCTATGCAGCTGCACCCTCAAATGCTGTATTTCTTTAGATACAATTTTTTTCTTGAATAAATGCATGCATGCATGCGGTTCAGAGTAATTTGACTTAATTCTCAGTCCACACATAATATTTTTAGCATTTTTTGTTAATTTGTAAAATCCCTTCCAAAGTGTCTGTCACGTGACACAGCAAGTCTTTCCCTATGGCCATTCACCAGAATAGAGTAGCAGAATGCTAGTGAGTCAGGGGAAAAAAACTGCTCACAGATGAAAAACGTAATGGTCATATGTATTAATACATTTCATTTTGATTGACATCCATGTCAAAGTTGCTTAAAATAAAATGCAATCTGTGATATGTTGTCCCTAAATATGTGAAAATTATACATTTAGCCCTATACCTCATAGGTTTTGATTTTCCACTCAGTTTCCACTGACTCGCGATCGCCCCCTAGCGGATTTGCAATTGGAATTGCAGGTTGAATGGCGTTAATAAGAGTGCCATGGCTCGCCGTAAACGGGCTCTGGTCATACCTGTTAACATCCCGCCCCACGATTGTGATTGGATCTATGGCATAGAGGCGGGCTCGAGTATGGGGTAAACGAGACTTCGGGCTCAACAAGGCTCTACCAGACCCTCGTGCGAGCTCACGAAGTTGAACGAAGATGCATGAAGCACGAAGGGTCTGTGTGAGAACCAGGCTAACAATTATAAGTTACCCCATCGAAAATGTAATAGTAGTGTAACTATTTTTATTAATTTCACAAAGTAATGTAACTTTTGTATTACATTTCTAAAGCTAATATTGCTATAGAAAATGCAAGCGCTTGCAACAAATAAAACACACCACCCTCTTTAAGGGAGACTCATTTCACCGTTACTATTTTACCACCACCACGGTTGACTGCATGACATGGTAAGCAGCTTCTGCACTAGATGCACTGTTCAGTCAGAATAACACTAACCACATGCCAATGGCACACATAATAGACTGTAGTTCTGCATGTCGTTAGTAATGTTGCTTATGATCTTTAAAATACATGTATATTTACATGCTGTTGGAAATATTTAACTTATTGCACAGTACATGTATCCAGAGTGTACAGCTATGAGATTCACTGTCATTGTTGACACAGACGGGCGGAGTCTTGATTCATTGGTGTTTCACACTCTACATTGTTCAGAACAGTTTAACAGATGTTTTAGCTTTTAATTTGAGTGCATATGCATGCTTCTATTAAATGGTTCTGAACACAATTTTATATTTCAGTGTCAATCCTTCGTCCAAATTTGAGGGATAGGCCTACTTACTGCATGGCACTTTGCATAGCAGAGCAAACAAACTATGTCCCAGTTGTTAAAAAATAGTAATGTTTTAGCTTTTTATTTGTATGCATGCTTCTGTTGAAGTTGAATGGTTCTGAACACAATTTCATATTTAACAAAACATATCAATCCTTTTTCAAAGTTTGAGTTAGTCTTACTGCATGACAATCTGCACAGTAGAGGAAACAAATTATGTCCCAGTTGTCAAAAAATGCTGTTACAAAGAGCAGGTGATGCCTCCACTATTGTAACATGTTACAGATGCCTTATTTCTTACCTGAACTTAAGAACAGCACACCAATCCAGATGATTCTCATTGTGTTTTTGAGCAGACTTAGTTCATTTGACCAGGTTCAGATGCCACTGTGATCTTTGATGTGTTGGATTTAACTTCTGCTTTTTAATTAGAGTGGTTTATGGCCCTCCCCACAGGGCTATCTTTAACTTTAATGTAGCACTGGTATACTGTATTCTTATGGCCTTCCCCACAGGGGTATCTAACTTTAATGTAGTGCTGGTATACTGTATTCTTATGGCCTTCCCCAATGGGGTATCTTTTAACTTTTAATGTAGCGCTGATATACTGTATTTGTATGGCCCTCCCCACAGGGCTGTCTATAACTTTAATGTAGCGCCAGTATACTGTATTCTTATGGCCTTCCCCAATGGGGTATCTTTTAACTTTAATGTAGTGCTGGTATACTATATTCTTATGGCCTTCCCCAATGGGGTATCTTTTAACTTTAATACGGTATTCTTATGGCCCTCCCCACAGGGTATCTTTTAACTTTAACGTAGTGCCAGTATACTGTATTCGTATGGCCCTGCCCACTGGGGTATTTTTACACTTTAAAGAGAACCTATGCAGGATCCGGTGGCGTCATCCAGTAAGCTAACAACCAAACAAAGCAGTTATTTAGTGTTTCTGCCAATAATCCTCCATTTAGAATTGCATAGTCAATGGTGATCGCCGCTAACAAAATGTATCGACAGTTGAATGCGCTGAGAAGTCACAAATCGCGTTGTAATTCAAACAGTAAACTCTGGCTAAGTCACGTGACCTACCTTGCTTGCTAACCAAAACTTACGATAGCCGGGACACGCTGCCTGATCTTGCATAGGCGGTATCTGCCTCTAGGAGGGTCGGACAATCTCGTGAAGGGGCTCGTTTTACTCCGGAACATGTCATTTATCAAGTCTAGTGAGTTCTAGGCAATTTACATAAAGGTGTAATGAATAGGAAACGTCGAAATTTTACCTAAAAGTTGCATGTGGTGGCTTTAATGTAGCGCCGGTATATACTTCCTCTCTCACACTTGTTATAGATAATGCAAGTGTGACACTCTATGCCAGGAAATGGTGAAAGGCATGGCGTGCACACAGCTTCCTATTTTTTCCTTGGTATTTGTTTGTGTTTCTTCACATATCTGTTCCAGGGATAGTGGGCTGGGGAGCAGAAATCTATCTAGCTAGATACATTTTTTGTTCACTCACTACTCAATTTGATCTTCCCTACTAATTTAATCTTCCTTCTGCACCCAAGCCCATTATGTGTCCTCTATGAAAGCTCCACCTGTATACATGCATGGACAAACACACACACACAACACAACTATTTAAAGTATTAATTTGTTTATTTTTAATGTGCTTGACTATTTGAATATTGCTGTGCAGTCACGTATGCATGAAATAGTAAGCACCCACCCAACCACCACCACCCACAAACACTCAGGCATGCATACAAGGACACACATGCATGCAGCACAGCAAGTCTGCAACACCAAGACCAAGCTATGGTTAACTGTTGCTAGAGACAGTGACAGTGACACCTTTCACACAAACTGTGAGCCCTTTTTTTTGTTCTGACAGTTGAGAGATCTTACAGATCATCTTCTATTTCACGGTGGTCAGTATTTGAAGAGTTCAGATGCAAAACCCCCTAACTCCACTGGAACACTTTTTGAGAAAAAGGCCATTTTTTTATCAGGCGTTTACAGTGTTTTGATTGTAAACAGATATTTTAGACACGGCGGGGAGCAGGTTTTATTTTATTTTTTTCACAAAAACATTGCATTTACATATTCTAGATTTACACAGGATTCACACAATATCATTAACTCAGTTTTCACAAAAATGGTGTTTAGGGGGTTTTGCATCTGAACTCTTCATTTAGTTTCAGTTGACTGTGTAATTATAAGCACAGAAGGAGTGTGTGTGTGTGTGTGTGTGTGTGTGTGTGTGTGTGTGTGTGTGTGTGTGTGTGAGAGAGAGAGAGAGAGAGAGACAGAGAGACAGAAGTTGAGCCTTCATGTAGCCATGCTGTTTAGAACAGCCCTATATTCCCACAGCCCCATCATCCCACATTACTGAGAATGTTAAAAGGATGTGACAAATAAAGAATGGAATTTAATCTAAGACATTTTTTTAAAATCAGATCAATGCTCGATTTTCATCTCCCTCCACAACTCTGTCTGGGATTCCGGCCATTGATCTCATTCACATCAATCACATTGAACCCAAGCCAATCAGCGAGCAGACAGCAGGAGTTATGAGAGATTACGTTGGGTTTCTGCTGTTCTGCTGTAGAATAGCTTACTTCACAACCGAGCTGGAGCATAACATAGACTACAGTCAGTTCAACCGAGCTTTTAATCAATGTTTGTCCTGCCAAAACTGCTTCCACAGCTAGGAAGGGGATCTACCAGGCAGGGGTAAAAACGTGGGATTACTTAATTTGAAAAAAAGAAAGACAAAAATATTAGAAATGAGGGAACATAGGTCTGTGAGAACATAGACATGCACCTGTTTGATACTATGCTACAGTTTTAATATTATTTTTCTTCTACAGGCCTATATTCATGCTATATAACCAAAACATCAAAGGGCTGTTCTGACTCATACAGTACAAAATAAGAACACATAGTTGTTTATCTACCTGCTTAAAACATTAGTGCCAAAATAACTGTAGGCGTGCATTGCATACTCCTCAACTCCATTGCAGTATTTCTCTTCCTCAGGCTGCTGTGGCAAACAGCTTTTAACAATAAAAAATAGACTCCTCATTTTAAAGGGACCAGCACTGTGTACGTATATGTAAAATTTTGCATAGATAGTTTATTAGTTTTACAGTAAAAAAAAAAAAATGCCCCCTTAACGTGGGAACTAGCTGGCAGCGGTTATGATTCTTAACTGTGTCATCATTACATAATAGGTTTTAGAATAGGGAACATTCATGGTTGGTAACCACATGCTACATGCTGTACTGGGCTATTTGCCACAGCAGTCTAGGTAGTGAAATTCAGCAATTAAATAGGCCAGTATGCATGCTATGACAACTATTTGGCAACCATAGATCTCTTCCATTGGACATTAAACAGTAATTTCTTCATATTCTCCTACAGTGCCCAGGGCATTTTTGGGTAACAAAACAATACCTCATAGCACATTTCATGCATTTTGTTGTGTGAAATGTTGTTGCATTCATGAGTCCAGGTTCTAAACTACATCAGGTTAGGTGGTGTTGGGGTTCAGACTCTGGTAAACTGCATCAGGTTGAGTGGTGTTGGGGTTCAGCCTCTGGTAAACTGCATCATGTTGGGTGGTGTTGGGGTTCAGACTTTGGTAAACTGCATCAGGTTGGGTGGTGTTGGGGTTCAGGCTCTGGTAAACTGAATCAGGTTGGATGGTGTTGGGGTTCAGGCTCTGGTGAACTGCATCAGGTTGGATGGCATTGGGTTTTCCTCTTTGCAATCTCATCTGAATGTTGCTGTATTGGCCTCTTGGAGGATCATTTTCATAATCATCATCCTGTAAGAGTGAATTAATATCAGTACATAAAAGGGAAAAAGATATTTCAAATATTGAATACATGTAATACAAATAGGTGACATGAAAAAAATACTAAATGAAAAGTGACATCCACATCTCACTTTGTACCGTAAATGAGATATGAAATAAAAACAAAAAGATTCTCACTTACCCCAGTATGTATAACAGCATTTGAAGTAATAGTAGCCTGAATATGTGCTGTAGATTAGAATTAGTAAAATATGCACGTTTGTACCACTGGTGCACTGTCTAAACTTCTTAAGCTCAATTCAGACTCAAGATTTGCAACAAGATTAGATGGTTTTAGAGCAGTGGTTCAACAGATGGGGAATAAACAATCATCTTTATTGAAGAGGTGCATTCTTTCTGACCGAAGAATTAGGTCAGCAGTGTACAACTAGCTACCATAATAATTTCCCAAACAATGCGTGTTTTGGTGTCTCTCACAGATAGATTGGGAGGGAATAACACCTACTTGTTCTTTTATGTTGATATTTGAGGTACAGAAACACGGCAAAACCCAAAATCAGCACAGCAAGAGGTAAAGACACTCCAATTATTAAATCTACACACACACACACACACACACACACACAAACGCATACAAAGTATAAAGTTAATGAATAAGAGAAAAATGGGATAAAATTGCATGAGATTGGAAAGGGTTTTGGTTTACCTGGTGATGATGATGGAAGAGTTGGTGAGGAAGAAGGATTGATGGGTGAGTCTGAGTCTGAGTCTGTCAGTGTCAATAACAACAATGTTTCAATAAAAGATCATGAATTGGCAATAACCATGCATTTGCTAGTCATAAATCTTATGATATGCCAGGGATTTCAGTCAGAGAGCGCAGACCTCCGCCAAGACAATTGTGTTCTGGGTCACCGATCGCCACCAAAATCGAATCAGTTCTTCCTTGTCCCAATACACACGCTGTCCGAATATTTCATCCAAATCAGTCAGTACTTTTCGAGTTATCTTGTACATAGACAGACACACAGACACACACCGGCGAAAACATAACCTCCTTGGCGGTGGTAATAAGTAGTTATAACTAGATGTACCGCATGGCAGTACAAAATTAGCCTAGACTCTAGACGTACCCCTAGTGGTAGCAAATTTGAATTTGCACAGAGGTACGTCTAGAGGCCACTGATAGAAACCCGTTTTAGCCTTCCTCTGGAGGCGGATAACCAATCACAGCGCGGTATGTGTACAGGAAATCGTAAGGCGGGCTTTGTACGATGACGACAGCCCTGCTCAAACCAGAGCGGAATCGTCTTTGGCTTTAGTTTTGGACGAATTGCACTTGTCATTTTCTTTGAAAGTGAAACAAGAAAGTGCACTGAAGTTTTTCGTTCTGAAAAAGATATCTTTGCCGTGTTACCGACGGGCTACGGGAAAAGTTTGATATACCAGCTGGTACCACTGGCCGGAACGCTAGCCTATTACGTGGAGAGGCAGTTTGAAAGACAACGCAATCACCCGCCCCTCCATTGAGGTACAGTCTATCAGTGGTCTTCAGACTATACATTCTTATGATATAGTCTGACGTATCAGGCTAGTACAAAATATGACCGCCGCTCAGTTCTGCACATTCTCTGCCTAAACATTTCATCATCCTCAATGTCACGGGTCAGGTAGTTCTTTAGGAAAAACTGCATTTTTGGGGGGCAGCGCAGAGATGGAGTGGCCCCGTAAAAGTCTACTGAGGTTACATGCCCACCAAGTTTCATGTGCCCCGGTGTTACGGTGTCCCAGGAATTGTTGACCAAAAATTCAGGAAGTAGATGATTAAAATTCCACCCATGGTAAATCCTTTCAGAAGAGTTGGACTCTTTTTCTTTTCTGTAACTTCAAAATTACTAATTTAAAACAACAAAAACACCACCCTACTTATAACCTTATATTTACATGCTATAAGTTACAAATCTCACCTGGAATTGTTATATTCACTTGTTGGGTCAGAGCCACATCACCCTGACCTGTTCTAACTCCACACCAGTAGATCCCAGCATCATTCCTGTCGAGGTCATGGATGGTCACAGTGAAGACGTTTGTACTCTTGTTGTCATAATGAGAAAACTTTTGACTTGTATCCGATGGCTTTGATTCTAGTAAACCCGCCTCGATGTTTGTGGGATTTTGTTTACAGAAGTGTTTGACATTTCCATCATGGTACTTGCAGTCTATGTTGACATTTTCTCCCTCTCGTCCAGTGATTGTAATAAGTGAGTCACAACAGTCATCTGTCAAACATTCATAAAGATTTCAGGTCTGTCAAGGTGGCTACAGACCAAAGATCCGCGACGAGACTGCCTCCAACATTCTAAAACATTCTAATTGCAAAGATTGATTCACTTTGCTGCAACTCCTCTCTAAAAGTCTCATCTTGGATCTTCAGTCTGAGTTATATATAGTATTCATATTCACATGGATACTGATTGAGATAAACATTACCTGATTTGATGCCCAACTCAATTTTAACATGTTTGTTTTTAACATGTTTGTTGTCATCTTCAACTCCACAGTGGTAAGTCCCAGCATCCCCAGACAGTGAGGTTTGTGATAAGAATGGTTAAGTAATCTTCCTGAGCATTCTTATACTGGGAGATTCTGCTGTCGTTGTTGTGAGATAGCCGATTGTAGGGGCATGTTGAAGCATCACCTCTGCAAAAGTACTTGTCTTTGCCCTTATGCTGCAGGCCATCAAACTTGCAAAAAATGAGTATTCCACCACTGATGTAGGCTTTCACTTGTCTTTCACTACTTCCAGTTACTAAAACAAGCACAAGGGTTGTGGTGTAGTAATATGTATACAGTATGTTTTAGGCCTAAATGTTGTGTAATGTTAACAATGTAGCCTAAATAAATATTCGTAAGTGCAAAGAAAATGCACAAACCACATACTAATTATATTTGCCTCTGTTTCCAAAACAACATGCTAATCTGCTACAAACAAGTTAGTAAAGGTCTGCCCATACTGCTCAGATATGGGTCACAGACACTATTGACTCATCAGGATCAGTATCATGCCCGTTGCGTGAAATTTCTAAATCATAACAATAATATAAACTTATCACAACAAAAAGCTCACATAGTATACACAGCTAATGTGCATCGGCATGTAAACAATTGTGCTGAGCCAACACAACACAGATAAATCACAACCTTCTCAAAGTTACAATAGAACTTACATTCACTGAAACGGTTAAAATTGTGTGTACTTTACCTTTAATAAGACACAGAGTGAAAAATAAGATCCCCTTCATTCTGTAGAAATCCATAACTCTTGTCAGATTATTCACTACTTGTCAAACCAAATTGATACAAGCAACACATGCATCTGGTGAGGCTGACATGCTGTGGGTAGAACACTTCCTGTTAGCTTGACGCTCACACCTCCCAGCCTGGCCTAACAAAAATACACCCAGCCGTCATCTCTGTGATCTACCTTTCTTGCAGAACCATCAGAATTATTAACCCTTCACTGCTCACCTATTAGCACATCAAGTTCAGAGAAAGAAATACAGGCCTCAGATTAAACAACAGAAGATATTAGAATATAAAAAAGATAACAGCTTGCATAACTTAGTAAGCACCCACCCAACCACCACCACCCACAAACACTCAGGCATGCATACAAGAACACACATGCATGCAGCACAGCAAGTCTGCAACACCAAGACCAAGCTATCAGTTGGTTAACAGTTGCTAGGAGACAGTGACACCTTTCACACAAACTGTGAGCCCTTTTTTGTTCTGACAGTTGAGAGATCTTACACATCATCTTCTATTCGGTGGTCAGTATTTAGTTTCAGTTGACTGTTTAATGGTAAGCACAGAAGGGGTGAGTATGTGTGTGTGTGTGTGTGTGTGTGTGTGTGTGTGTGTGTGTAGAGAGAGAGAGAGAGAGAGAGAGAGAGTAGAGAGAGAGAGAGAGAAGTTGAGCCTTCATCTAGCCACACAGCAAAATTGTCAGAGTTATTTTACCAGTGTAAAGCAAAAGTGTTAAAATGCAGAGTTGAAATTACACTGACTATAGTTGGATTAACTGGTAAGGAGTTAATTTTGTATGGGAGTTGGAGTCATTGGGCAGAGTTGGAGGACTCAACTCCAACAGAGTTATGAAACCACACCTCTCTTCACTGACCTCATCAATTTCAAAATTTAAGCATGGTGAGGAGACGCCATCTTTCTTTTCCATGGAATGCAAGAAGGCTTGTATGGTAAGTCACATTCTGCTGTATAGTTTTATTTACAATTATGTCCAATTAGTAGGTTTTTCTTTGTTTTTACCTACAACTGAAGGCTGAATGCTGTTAGTGAAATAGGAGTATGTTGGCATTGATTAAGATAACTGAACTACCAGATGAAATGTTAGCTATGGCTACCAAGCTAACGGCAGTTTGGTTAACATGAGTCGGCGTTTAGGAAGTTTGTACTTAGTGGTCTTTGTCGAAAAAAGGCATTGGGTCGCTAATAATTCAGACTTTTTGTTTATTTGTTATATATTCTTTTTTGATTTTCGCTTTTTCATTCTGTAATAAGTGCTAGTCCATGCCAGAGTCACCAGTCTTGTGTTGCTAACGTTAATGCAGAGGAACTAACAACCTTCTTGGAGACAAGGGCAATCATTGAAAGATAAATGAATGAACCAGTAATTGCCAAACGTGACGGGTTTAAGTTAATGTCTTAAAATGTGTTAAATGTGTTAAAATGCGCAAGCAGAATGGCTAATTTAGTAAGCTAAGCAAGTCAACTCCAGTAAGATGCTAAGTCAACTCCAGTTGGAGTGGAAAGGGGAGGGAAAGGGAGAGCAGATCATGTGTGTGCGCACGCGAATGACTAGGTGCAAAAACTTTTGCTTAACTAGAGTGGCAGTGGGTCCATAACATATCTTAAACTCTGTTTCGCTGAACCAATGCTAGTAAATTACTTTATTTTTCCCAAATTTCAATCCATGGTGTTTAAAAGGCTGAGATAATTATGTGTTTTGAGACACTTTTATGTGCGTTTTAGCTTGGGACTTTTATGTTTAGGCATTCACAACTGCTTTCTGTGGTGCTTTCTTTACCCCAGCGCGAGTTATCAAGTGAGGATGACTGATTACGTCAATAGTGTTTTATCACTCCTAAATCTTAAGTAAAATGTAACAGAAGTACATTCGGTAACATGGACCTCATTTAACACTTCTGAAATGCAAAAATATTGAATCAATTTGCGCAATCTCTAAGCCCTTGTTATAGGCAGACCATTGTTGTGTACATACATAATCTAAGTAGTGTGCTTCCTGAAGGAATTCCAGACTTTAGATTTATTAAAGTATGTTTGAAAATGGTATTATACAGCTTTGAAAGTTGTTCCTTACTAGGTCTGGTCAATTTCTATTGCTATTCTTTCCTCAGGATTGGATGCAGGATTGGATAATTATTGTGACGCTTATATTGGTCATAATTACCTTAATAATACTTCTAACAGTGTTGTGGATTTTCTGGTGTCATTCCTAGCTTGGGTAAGATTTTTTGGGGTATTATCAATTATCAAATCTTAGTGGTACAATGTAGGTAAATTTAACTACCTTGGTTGTTTTTTTTCCCCCTAGAGAATGCTTGTGAAAGTGAAGTACAGAGAAAAGCAGAAATATGTCAAGGTTGCCGACAGTGATGGGTCCTTTGATTACCAGCAGTTCCACCAAGCAGGTTAAACATGCTTCAGGTCCATAACTGACAAGCAAATGCTAATTTTGAAACTCTGTGGCAAGCACTAATGACAACATTCCACTTTGCAGTCGTTGAAAAATTTCAGCTACCTCCAGATGCTGAGATCATTTACAGAGATTCTTCTGGAACAGAAGTGGACCCGGATATTTTTCTGAACTGTTGAAGAAGGGGGAGGATTTGTTCAAGGTGTATGTGAATGAGGGTAAGTAGTGTTAATGTATTGCAGGAGGTCATATTTTCATTTTCCTTTAAACTTTTAAACATGCATTGTACTTGCCATGATTTTCTTATTGTGGTGATTTAATTTAAGTTCACTTGTTTTATAAGATTTAGAGTTGTCAGTGTCTTCTGAAGATGTGTCAGTGTCTTCTGAAGCATCATACCCCTCAGATGCCTCCACTGTTTTATTGGATGAAATTTCATGTGACACTCCAAACAAGAAAATGAAAAGGGATGACCAATCCCATAGAGAAGCAGTCAAAAGTGTAAGCAGTTTTCAGAAGTATGAAATTGCCATATTGTTCTAGAGTGTTCATTGTTGATGTCCATGTTTTGAGTTGTAAAATTGTGATATGTGGTTATGTGTTAAATGTGCAGATGGTCAAAGAAGTTCTTGAAAGAAAGCCAGGGGAGAGAAGATTTTTCAAGAGTACTCGAAAACCAAGTCACTGTCAGATGGAACCAGGAGGCAGCTTGTGAATATATTGGTTGCAGACATGGTCGAGGTGCATGGGTATGTTTCAAGGGATTTTCATGGTCAAAATGTCTTAGTGATCCCCCAATACTTTTAAAGGTTGGGTATGAGATTTTCCTGGAGCACTTACTATTTAGCATAAAATGACCTTCACACCTTACCTCACTCACGTCAGATGTAGCGCTAACGCGCGAACATCTGATGGTCACCGATAGATGAGTTATTTCAGGAGCCAGAAATCCTTGAATCTAACTGGACAAACGGCTTGTCCATCAATATAATTGACGTACACTTCAGCCAATCACATCGAAACCAACCGATGAGGCTGGTTACGTTTGTTGGATTGGTTGGATTCAAAACAGTTGCTTCTTCGCTACATCACGCCCTCTACAGCAGCCAGCAGCCCTGATTGGTTTGGTTAGAAAATATTGGGCTTGAAATCGCTCTGAAGGAAACATCAGATCGATGCGCGGAAGTGCCTTACGAAAGTTACGTAGCGCATCATCTTACGTGAGTGAGGTAACTTCACACCCTTATTGCAACCAATATATCAAATGCTCCAAGAAAAAATAAAATTAGACACCTATGCAATAAAAGACTGAAAAATACCATCCAATGATTTTAAGCAATCAGTTATATGTGTATCAAATGCAACTGCCACATGTCCCTTCCCCTTCCCCACCTTTTACATGTTATATTTCAGACGGATCCCTTCCCAAGCTGTACGAGTGAAGTATGCCCAAGGCATTGTGGCGTTGTTCCCGTATCTTGAAGACCCACTTTCGAAGCATGGATATGTACGTTTGGTATTTTGAATTAAATTGCTGTTGTTAAATATCAATAAAGCAATCGGAAAGTGAATAATCTATGTTTTTCTCAAAAGGAACACTTTCATGATGCAGCATCAGGCTCTGGGTACATTGCATGGCGCCTTAAGACTGTACAGCGAAACCTTTCTGATGGCTCAAGGTCTCGGGTAGCAGTGGAACAAAGCAATGGTGGTCCAAAAACTGTACAACAGTTAACTGATGAAGAGTGTGAAGAGGCAATATTTATGATGAATCATTCTTCTGATGAAGCACTGGTTATGGAGAAAATGAAGGCCACATTTGAACACAGACAGAGACTTGTCCATGATCCTGACAAGTCAGTAGATGTTCTGGACACCTTTTCAAGATTTCTTGACATACCTGGCCTTGTAAGTTTACATTTACTTGTGAATAATGGCAATTTAAAGATTAATGTTTATGTTAAGATGTGCCGTTTGATGCCCAATTTGCACTCTGCGTTAAATGTTTGTGCTTTCAGTGGTAATATTTTACATTACTTAAGATACTGTATGTGAGAATGTCATGTCAGTTTCTGGGTAAAACTGACAGTATTTAACTCAATTGGTAGAGAGAAAGAGCAGCACGTGTTAAGCATATGTTTTGATATTAGATTGAACAGGACTTTTTGATGCTTTTTGGAGAGGAGGCATCAGGGAAGTTCTTAGCCAGATGGGCAACATTTTTCAGACCACACATCACAGAAGATGCAAAAGGGCTAGTGCAAACTCTACATGTTGAGGAGCTCATTCGCTCAGCACAAGGAAATGATGGTGGTAGGTTGAGCTAACTTGACTTTGGATGTGACAAATAAAGAATGGAATTTAATCTAAGACATTTTTTAAAATCAGATCAATGCTCGATTTTCATCTCCCTCCACAACTCTGTCTGGGATTCTGGCCATTGATCTCATTCGCATCAATCATATTGAACCCAAGCCAATCAGCGAGCAGGAGTTGTGAGAGACTATGTTGGGTTTCTGCTGTTCTGCTGTAGAATAGCTTACTTCACAACCGAGCTGGAGCATAACATAGACTACAGTCAGTTCAACCGAGCTTTTAATCAATGTTTGTCCTGCCAAAACTGCTTCCACAGCTAGGAAGGGGATCTACCAGGCAGGGGTAAAAACGTGGGATTACTTAATTTGAAAAAAGAAAGACAAAAATATTAGAAATGAGGGAACATAGGTCTGTGAGAACATAGACATGCTCCTGTTTGATACTATGCTACAGGTTTAATATTATTTTTCTTCTACAGGCCTATATTTATGCTATATAACCAAAACATCAAAGGGCTGTTCTGACTCATACAGTACAAAATAAGAACACGTAGTTGTTTAACTACCTGCTTAAAACATTAGTGCCAAAATAACTGTAGGCGTGCATTGCATACTCCTCAACTCCATTGCAGTATTTATCTTCCTCAGGCTGCTGTGGCAAACAGCTTTCAACAATAAAAATAGACTCCTCATTTTAAAGGGACCAGCACTGTGTACGTACATATAAAATTTTGCATAGATAGTTTATTAGTTTTACAGTAAAAAAAAAAAAAAGCCCCTTAACTAGTCAAGTTCATTATGTATTTTTGCTGGATTTTTTTGGAGATTTGGAAAACTATATATTTTTGAAAAGTATATTGTATAAGCAATCAGAAAAACAATGTTTCCATTTGCACAGGTGTCTGCATGGCGGCCATCTTGGATTTTTCAAAATGGCGTCCGAAAAACCTACATTTTGACATTTCTCAGCTTCTGAATAAGCTAGAACACTGATTGTAACTGCCAAACCTACATTTTCAGGGACAAGGAATCCAATGGCACCAACATAAATTGGATAGGTCTTAACAAAATGGATTTTAATACAGAATTTTTTCTTTTAATGATTGTTTTACTGACATGCGCACATCGTCAGTGTAATGGAACGTTACACATAGGAAGGATCATGCCCTTTTGACAGTCTCTACACCTCATCGTCATCATCATCATTGTCACTTTCGTACGTGATGTCTTGAGAGTCCTCATCATTCTGGCAGTGGCTGCCCAGGGCTCTAGACTAACTTTTTGCACTGGTGCGCCTAATTTTTTTTCTTAGGTGCACCAGCACAAAAGTTAGGTGCACCAAAATTTCCAACCACATCGCAGGTTTTATAGGTTGTCCATATGAATTGTAAATTATTAACAATTGTTTGATGAAAATGTTACTTAGTAAAATGGTATTGGTGCTTTAAGCTGATTTAAACTTAAAAACATATCAAGACAAATTAAATAAAAATAAAAATCTAGGCCTAATTCAGAATGCAAGTCTTTTTAAGGGCATCAAGCTACACATCTCAACACTCAATGTCTTAGTCAGTGCCTATCCTTATTGATGTTTGGCCATTTGTCACGCTAGCATCTCCCAGAAATGTTTAGTAGTATTAGTATGAAGTAGGCTAGGCTATCTTTTTGTGTGATTTTGATTGCAAAATTTGACAGCCCCACAATGCAACCTAGGGCTGCTTTTATTTTTAGATTTTTAGATTTCCATTAAGGCCTATGGTTAATGTAACAAGACGGTAGAATATTTGTGTAATATGAAATAACATGTCTTAATATGCTCAATCTAAATGTCAATGCCAATCAGTGTTTACCTCACTCAGGTCAGATGATGCGCTATGTAGCTTTAAGCCACTCCCGCATCTGACGTGAGTGAGGTAAAAATCAGTGTGCTCACTGGACGCAATGACAGCAGTAAAACATGCAAGGATGATTATGGTTTTAAAAGGAAGATTTGCGATACTCAATTTGCGCCAAACACCAGAATAAATTGATAACTGTCAACCAGAATGAGTTTACCCGACTCATTCTAACCGAATATTGCCAAAACTCTTTTTAAAACTGCCTATATTGTTTTCTGTCTCCGCAATTTGCCAACGTCTTTTCATCTGCGATTATTATAAATTGGACGCATGCAACATGATTGCTATTGCCTAGGTTGGATACACGTTCAAAACATTTTTCTTCTGAATAATTATTTCGATCTGAACTATTGTAGTTGGCAACGTTAAACTCTATAATGATCTCGGACCAAATTGGTCGCACTCTAGAGCCCTGCTGCCACATTGACAGAGATCTGTACAGGCTAAGTTCTAAGGACCTCTGTGGTGGTAGGCTATAGCTGACCATCTGAGTCTTTGAAGTACCCATTTTCCAGGGGATCCAACTGTGGAACCTGCTGAGCGATGGCTGCCTGTCCCTACACCCGTGTTTGGATATGGACTCTCAAGATGTGCTGTTTCAGAGCTCCGATTGTTGTAGGAGCTTTTCACCTTCTGCCATGTGCTTGCAGAAGAGATGCCAACGTAGGTAAGGGATTGTCTTGATGCTGATGCCCTTGGGTGAGTAGGCTGTACATACAAAGGTAGCCAGTGTTGAAAGCATTCCCTCTGTCACGTCTGCTTCCTCCAGAGGCATCTGCAGAGCACTGATGACATCCTCATCAGCTCTGAGGTACACCTGGAACCATGTTGCCTTGCCTATGCGAGAGAACCTCCCAGTGTTGTCAGCCCCTGTGAAGGCATGGGAGGCAGGCAAAGCCTTTGCTCTTTCTGGACTTAGAGCTCTCCACAGAGGTTCAATTTTCACGACACCAGATGCCATAGAAATGGAAGTGTTCTTCAACAGGACATCATAGTTTGCTATGACCAGCACCAAGACATATGTGCCTGGTGAGAAGAACACCAGCTGTGCATCAAGTGGGTTTCGCTGTGACTCCAGCACTGCCTGGTGGATCTGCTTCTTCGTGGTTGTTGTCCCCAAAGAGCAGGTCTTTGTTGCTCCTTGTATGCGTGCCCAGAAGCAGATGTGATGATCAGCTTGGAGGATCCCATGTTGTACTCTAGGATTTTGGCAGCAAGGTAGCTGGTCAAGTCAGCCTTTGTTTTCTCATGAGAAAGGAACCTGCTCATTAGGATGTGCTTGATGTTGGTGTCATCTCTGCACAGGGGCTTGGCCTTGTCTTCGTTTGTCTCTGGTAGCACTCTTCAGAGAGTCTTCTCTGTAGGTGTCAAACATGAGAATGATCTCAGCTACCTTGCTGCCAAAATTCACAGTACAACATGGGATCCTCCAAGCTGATCATCACATCTGCTTCTGGGCACACAAGGAGCAACAAAGACCTGCTCTTTGGGGACAACAACCACGAAGAAGGAGACACACTCCTGATCCACCAGGCAGTGCTGGCGTCACAGCGAAACCCACCTGATGCACAGCTGGTGTTCTTCTCACCAGACACAGATGTCTTGGTGCTGGTCAAACTATGATGTCCTGTTGAAGAACACAGGTTCCACAGTTGGATCCCTGGAAAATGGGTACTTCAAAGACTCAGATGGTCAGCTATAGCCTACCACCACAGAGGTCCTTCCAGCTCCAAAAGCTTTGTTGAGATGGTGAGATGTCAGTGCAAATCAGACTGTTCCTCTGCTAGGTGATCTTGCAGAACAAAGAGCTTAGCCTGTACAGATCTCTGTCAGTGTGGCAGCCACTGCCAGAATGATGAAGACTCTCAAGACATCACGTACGAAAGTGACAATGATGATGATGACGATGAGGTGTAGAGAGTCAAAAGGGCATGATCCTTCCTATGTGTAACGTTCCATTACACTGACGATGTGCGCATCTCAGTAAAACAATCAATAAAAGAAAAATTCTGTATTAAAATCCATTTTTTTAAGACCTATCCAATTTATGTTGGTGCCATTGGATTCCTTGTCCCTGAAAATGTAGGTTTAGCAGTTACAATCAGTGTTCTAGCTTATTCAGAAGCTGAGAAATGTCAAAATGTAGGTTTTTCGGGCGCCATTTTGAAAAATCCAAGATGGCCGCCATGCAGACACCTGTGCAAATGGAAACATTGTTTTTCTGATTGCTAATACATTACAGTTTTCAAAAATGTATAGTTTTACAACTCTCCAAAAAAATCCAGCGAAAGTTAAAATCCAAACGTAATGAACTTGACTAACGTGGGAACTAGCTGGCAGTGGTTATGATTCTTAACTGTGTCATCATTACATAATAGGTTTTAGAATAGGGAACATTCATGGTTGGTAACCACATGCTACATGCTGTACTGAGCTATTTGCCACAGCAGTCTAGGTAGTGAAATTCAGCAATTAAATAGGCCAGTATGCATGCTATTGTCACATCTGCCAACGCCGGGCGTCGGCGCCGGAACTCTAGGAGGCGTTAGCGCCTCGGTGGTGTGTGCGATCGCATTTCTTCACTCTTCTTCTAACTCAGGTGTTTTGATGGCATTAGCTTGTTAGCAGCTACTTAAGGAATCTCCTGTCTTCGCTCCGTGCTCCGACATGAGTTAACGTGAGTACGTTATGGTTTTGAACTCGTTTGTTTTCTCTCTGTTCAAGTGTTGCTCGCTTCTCTCTCTCGAGCCTTGTATACTGTTTGTATTTCCCGCTGGGATCGTATTGCTCCTACGTTGTCTCGTCTAACTGGATCACGTTTAAGTAGTGTTAGTGACGAACTCTCTGGACTTATTGTGTGCTACCCCCGTCCCTGGACAGTTATCGTCTCTGTGCATTTACGGACTTTATTGGATTACTGGAAGACTTTCTGTTGAGGATTATAGACTGTGTTACGTTTGAAGAGGACTCTAGGGATCTGTGTTTCGCTCGTGGACTGAGTTAAGTTACTAAAGTGCCTGCCTCTCCTGTGTTGCCTTTAAGACTGTCGTTCGTGGACTTCCCTGAACTGTTACTTCTGTGCTTTTCTCCCTCGGGACTCTTTACCCACGTAGCTCACGTGACGTCACTGTATGAATGAACTGAGCATTCGTGCTGTATGTATGAAATGACGTTTTCTCCCGTTTGATCGACTGAACTGAATTTATGCTTTGCTTTTTTGTTTCAAGTTACTTTTGACTGAACAGCTGTGGCTGGAATTGTGAATTGTGATGTGAAGCTATTTTTGACTGAACTGCATTTATGTTTCACCATGTCAATGCTGTGACTGTAGGGTTTCCGTTTAAATGCTACTCCGTCTGCTCAAAAGTGTTTTGTGTTGTAGCTGACCTACCCTGCTAGCCTAGCTGTCTTACGGCTATCTGTGTCTTTGAGTTGAGCCATTAAACCCTCAGTTCAGCCTGCCTTCTTGCCTGCGTGTGTGCCTTCCTACTGAGTCCTGATAGCATGTCGGAGCCAGACTCAGGTGCAGCAGGCATGCAGGAAATTACTGAGGCTATAACCCAGCTGGGAACGCTTATAAACGCCCAGCTGCCCAGACTTCACCGCCTGGAGCTAGCGGTGCAACAATTGAACACTACTGTGCATACCCTGCAGACGGCTGCTACGGCCGCAGCCGCTACTTCCTCACCACCTTCATCATCGGCTACCGCCCCACCACCGGCACAGCCGGTTGCACTTGCTGTTCCTCCGCTTGTCACCACACCGTTGGTGGCCCCCAAGCCTTTCTCTGGAGAGGCCACTGCCTGTCGAGGGTTCGTGCTGCAGTGCAATCAAGTATTTCAACATCAAGCACGCCTGTTCCCTACTGAGGAGGTGAAGGTGGGATATGTCATCTCCCGTCTAGCGGGGCCAGCCTTGAGCTGGGCTTGTGCAGTCTTCGACCGACAGCTGCCTGAGTGTACCGACTCTACCTTGTTCCTACAGCGCCTAAGCTCCATGTTCGATACTGAACAGACGGAGGACCACGCCGCTCAGCGTATCCTAGCCGTGACCCAGGGAGGTCGCTCTGTGGCCCAATATGCTGTGGAATTCCGCACGCTGGCGGTCCGAAGTGGCTGGGGGGACCACGCCCTACGTTCTGCCTTCTATCGTGGGTTACGAGAGTCGGTGAAAGATGAGCTGGTGAATCGGGACCAAGGAACTACGCTGGAGGACCTGGTCGCCCTAGCCATCCGTCTAGATGCACGCCTCCAAGAACGGAGACGCGAGCGGCGCGACACTCGGTCTCCAGCCTCCCGCTCGCCACCACGACCTTCCTCCTTATCCGCGGCGGGGAACCAAGCAGCTTCTCCACCAGAGGAGGCCATGGAACTGGGGCGCCTCCGGCTTACCCCCACAGAACGCAACCGCCGTCTTCAGAGGGGCCTCTGCTTGTATTGTGGGTCCTCAGGCCACCAGCGTCAGTCCTGCCCTGACCTCCAGGGAAAAGACAACGCTCACCAGGGGGCCCAGGGCCACTGGTGAGCGGTAGTGTCAAGACCCCGGGAACCGCAACACGTCTCTCCCTTCACGTTCACCTCTTCCAGCCGGACCAGAGCTCTCCTGTCATTTCACTCTCTGCTTTAGTTGATTCTGGTGCTGCGGTCAACCTAATGGACTGTACTTTAGCACAACAACTGGGTCTCACCACAGTTCCTGCAGCGCAACCCCAGGCAGTCCAGGCCTTGGACGGCCGTCCTCTGGGTTCTGGTGTCCTCGAAAGGGTGACTACGCCTCTCACGATGATCACCGTGGAGGGCCATCGAGAGACCATTCGCTTCTGGCTCACCGCTACCCCTCTAGACCCTGTAGTCTTGGGCTACCCCTGGCTAGCGGTCCACGAACCCCAGTTTGCTTGGTCCACCGGCTCACTGCTTCTTTGGGGCCCAGCTTGCAGGCAGGCCGGCCACCTTCCCGTTCCTGACACTCTGTCTCCCTGCGGTTCCAGGCCAGGTGCCAGCCCGTCACCTAGGCCCTTGGCGGGCTCCACCTCCGTTCGGGCTGTCTCTCCAACCCCCAATGCCAACATCCTCACTCCTTATGCAGAGACGGACCTCTCTCAAGTCCCCTCTGTCTACCACGACCTGGAAGAAGTCTTTAGCAAAAAGAAAGCATCCACACTTCCCCCTCACCGGCCGTATGACTGCGCTATCGACCTTCTCCCAGGCTCCGTCCCCCCTCGGGGACGTCTCTATCCCCTCTCCATCCCTGAAACCCAGGCTATGGAGGAATATGTGCAAGAAGCGCTGCGCCTAGGGCTCATCCGCCCCTCTTCGTCCCCGGCGGCAGCACCTTTCTTCTTCGTGACCAAAAAAGATGGCGGCCTGAGACCCTGTATCGACTACAGGGGCCTAAATCGTATCACCAGGAAGAACAAGTATCCACTCCCTCTCATGTCTACGGCCTTTGAGCGCCTGCAGGGAGCTAAGTTTTTCAGCAAATTGGACCTCAGGAATGCCTACCATCTCATTCGCATCCGGGCCGGGGACGAATGGAAGACTGCATTCATAACACCTAGTGGCCATTACGAATACCTCGTAATGCCCTTTGGCCTTTCCAACAGCCCTGCGGTCTTCCAGGCCTTGATAAATGATGTCCTTCGAGAGTTCCTGGAACGCTTCGTGTTTGTCTATTTAGACGACATCTTGATCTTTTCCAAGACCTTAGATGAACACGTCCAGCATGTCCGCCTGGTTCTGAAGGCGTTGCTACGGAACAAGCTGTACTGTAAGGCTGAGAAGTGTCAGTTTCACTCCCCTTCCACGGCTTTCCTGGGCTTTGTCGTGGGACCTCAAGGTCTCACCATGGATACTGAAAAGGTCCGGGTGATTCGGGAGTGGCCAGAGCCTACTACCATCAAGCAAGTCCAAAGGTTCCTGGGTTTCGCCAACTTTTACAGGCGTTTCATCAGGAACTACAGCAACGTGGTGGCCCCGATCTTGTCGCTCCTGCGAGGGAAACCTCGTAAACTGCTTTGGAATGAATCCGCTCAGAGGGCCTTCGATGATCTGAAGCACCGTTTCAGCTCTGCTCCCATCTTGACCCTCCCTGACCCGTCCATTCCATTTACAGTTGAAGTGGATGCGTCTGACTCTGGAGTGGGAGCCGTTCTATCTCAACGCCCGGCTAAGGATTGCAAGCTCCACCCTTGCGCCTTCTTTTCGCGTTCCCTGTCTCCAGCTGAGCGCAACTACGATGTGGGTGACCGGGAACTGCTCGCCATGAAACTGGCCCTTGAGGAATGGCGACACTGGCTCGAGGGCGCGGCCGAGCCCTTCCTCATCTACACCGACCACAAGAACCTGGAGTTTATCCGAGAGTCGAAGCGGCTCAACCCCCGGCAAGCTCGCTGGGCCCTGTTTTTCGGGCGCTTCGACTTCGTGGTCACCTACCGCCCGGGCTCCAAGAATGGAAAGGCTGACGCCCTCTCCCGTCTCTACACACCTGACGCCGAGCCAGCGGCACCTCACCCCATCTTGCCTCCTTCCAAGGTGATTGCCGTAGTACGATGCAGTCTGGAAGACGAGATACGACGAGCGCTGCGGACTACTACGGTTCCAGCAGAAACCCCTCCAGGCCTCCTATTTGTTCCGACGCCTCTTCGTTCCCGGGCTCTAGAGTGGGCTCACTCCACTCGGCTAGCTGGACATCCGGGAGTTCGGCGGACTGTGGAACTGCTTCGGCGACGGTTCTGGTGGCCCAAGTTCCGTCGAGATGTGGTTGAGTACGTGGCCGCCTGCGCCGTTTGCAATGCGGCCAAGCCGGACAACCGTAGACCTGCAGGCCTTCTGCAGCCTCTCTCCATCCCGCGCCGTCCCTGGTCTCATATCTCCTTGGATTTCATCACCGGCCTGCCGGCGTCCCAAGGTAACACGGTCATCCTGGTGGTGGTGGACCGTTTCTCCAAGGCGGCCCGCTTCGTTGCTCTTGCCAAGCTTCCAACGGCCAAAGGGACGGCTGAAATCCTGGTTCGTGAGATCGTCCGTTATCATGGCCCCCCAGATGACCTCGTCAGCGACAGAGGGCCCCAGTTTGTTGCCCGTTTTTGGAAGGCATTCTGGGGTCTTCTGGGGGCCTCTGTGAGCCTGTCGTCGGGGCACCACCCCCAATCTAATGGTCAGACGGAGCGAGTCAATCAGGACCTGGAGACCTATCTCCGCTGTTATGCCTCTCGGGATCCCACCACCTGGAGTCAGACTCTCTTCTGGGCTGAGGTTGCCCACAACCAGCAGTGGCATGCCTCCATTGGGACCTCCCCTTTTGAACTGATGTGGGGCTACCCTCCTCGCCTCTTCCCTTCCTCCCCTGAGCGGGGCGATGTTCCCTCCGCCCACGCCTCGGTGTCTCGTCTCCGCGCCCGCTGGAGAAGGGCTCGCTTGGCCTTGATCCAGTCTCAAGAACAGATGAGGCGGCAAGCGGATCGGCGTCGGAGGCCTGGGTCCGCCCTCAAGGTCGGGCAGCGTGTCTGGCTGTCGACTAAGGGCTTGCCTCTGAAGGGCGAGAACCGCAAGCTTGCTCCGCGGTACATCGGGCCCTATCGGGTCCTCAGGAAGATATCCCGCACTGCCTTCGCCCTGGAACTGCCAAAGTCCCTGAGGGTCCATCCCGTTTTCCACCGGTCTGCGCTGCGCCCTGCGACGACGTCGCCCCTGTGCCCGGCCACCCCGGCCCCGCCTCCCGCCCAGTTTATCGATGGTGGGCCCACTTACACAGTCAACAAGCTCCTGGACGTCCGCAAAGTGGGACGCTCCACCCAGTACCTTGTGGACTGGGAAGGCTATGGACCTGATGAGCGGAGCTGGGTCCCGGCCGGGAACATTGTGGATAAGTCCCTCATCCGGGTCTTCAAGGCCTCTCGCTCTGGGCTGTCGGGAGCCAGCCCTCGAGGGGGGGGTCCTGTCACGTCTGCCAACGCCGGGCGTCGGCGCCGGAACTCTAGGAGGCGTTAGCGCCTCGGTGGTGTGTGCGATCGCATTTCTTCACTCTTCTTCTAACTCAGGTGTTTTGATGGCATTAGCTTGTTAGCAGCTACTTAAGGAATCTCCTGTCTTCGCTCCGTGCTCCGACATGAGTTAACGTGAGTACGTTATGGTTTTGAACTCGTTTGTTTTCTCTCTGTTCAAGTGTTGCTCGCTTCTCTCTCTCGAGCCTTGTATACTGTTTGTATTTCCCGCTGGGATCGTATTGCTCCTACGTTGTCTCGTCTAACTGGATCACGTTTAAGTAGTGTTAGTGACGAACTCTCTGGACTTATTGTGTGCTACCCCCGTCCCTGGACAGTTATCGTCTCTGTGCATTTACGGACTTTATTGGATTACTGGAAGACTTTCTGTTGAGGATTATAGACTGTGTTACGTTTGAAGAGGACTCTAGGGATCTGTGTTTCGCTCGTGGACTGAGTTAAGTTACTAAAGTGCCTGCCTCTCCTGTGTTGCCTTTAAGACTGTCGTTCGTGGACTTCCCTGAACTGTTACTTCTGTGCTTTTCTCCCTCGGGACTCTTTACCCACGTAGCTCACGTGACGTCACTGTATGAATGAACTGAGCATTCGTGCTGTATGTATGAAATGACGTTTTTCTCCTGTTTGATCGACTGAACTGAATTTATGCTTTGCTTTTTGTTTCAAGTTACTTTTGACTGAACAGCTGTGGCTGGAATTGTGAATTGTGATGTGAAGCTATTTTTGACTGAACTGCATTTATGTTTCACCATGTCAATGCTGTGACTGTAGGGTTTCCGTTTAAATGCTACTCCGTCTGCTCAAAAGTGTTTTGTGTTGTAGCTGACCTACCCTGCTAGCCTAGCTGTCTTACGGCTATCTGTGTCTTTGAGTTGAGCCATTAAACCCTCAGTTCAGCCTGCCTTCTTGCCTGCGTGTGTGCCTTCCTACTGAGTCCTGATAGCTATGACAAGTATTTGGCAACCATAGATCTCTTCCATTGGACATTAAACAGTAATTTCTTCATATTCTTCTACAGTGCCCAGGGCATTTTTGGGTAACAAAACAATACCTCATAGCACATTTCATGCATTTTGTTGTGTGAAATGTTGTTGCATTCATGAGTCCAGGTTCTAAACTACATCAGGTTGGGTGGTGTTGGGGTTCAGACTCTGGTAAACTGCATCAGGTTGAGTGGTGTTGGGGTTCAGGCTCTGGTAAACTGCATCATGTTGGGTGGTGTTGGGGTTCAGACTCTGGTAAACTGCATCAGGTTGGGTGGTGTTGGGGTTCAGGCTCTGGTAAACTGCGTCAGGTTGGGTGGTGTTGGGGTTCAGGCTCTGGTAAACTGCATCAGGTTGGATGGTGTTGGGGTTCAGGCTCTGGTAAACTGCATCAGGTTGGATGGTGTTGGGTTTTCCTCTTTGCAATCTCATCTGAATGTTGCTGTATTGGCCTCTTGGAGGATCATTTTCATAATCATCATCCTGTAAGAGTGAATTAATATCAGTACATAAAAGGGGAAAAGATATTTCAAATATTGAATACATGTAATACAAATAGGTGACATGAAAAAAATACTTAATGAAAAGTGACATCCACATCTCACTTTGTACCGTAAATGAGATATGAAATAAAAACTATAAGATTCTCACTTACCCCAGTATGTATAACAGCATTTTGAAGTAATAGTAGCCTGAATATGTGCTGTAGATTAGAAATACTAAAATATGTACGTTTGTACCACTGGTGCACTGTCTAAACTTCTTAAGCACAATTCAGACTCAAGATTTGCAACAATATTAGATGGTTTTAGAGCAGTGGTTCAACAGATGGGGAATAAACAATCATCTTTATTGAAGAGCTGCATTCTTTCTGACCGAAGAATTAGGTCAGCAGTGTACAACTAGCTACCATAATAATTTCCCAAACAATGCGTGTTTTGGTGTCTCTCACAGATAGATTGGGAGGGAATAACACCTACTTGTTCTTTTATGTTGATATTTGAGGTACAGAAACACGGCAAAACCCAAAATCAGCACAGCAAGAGGTAAAGACACTCCAATTATTAAATCTACACACACACACACACACACACAACAAACGCATACAAAGTATAAAGTTAATGAATAAGAGAAAAATGGGATAAAATTGCATGAGATTGGAAAGGGTTTTGGTTTACCTGGTGATGATGATGGAAGAGTTGGTGAGGAAGAAGGATTGATGGGTACTTCTGAGTCTGTCAGTGTCAATAACAACAATGTTTCAATAAAAGATCATGAATTGGCAATAACCATGCATTTGCTAGTCATAAATCTTATGATATGCCAGGGAATTTAGTCAGAGAGCGCAGACCTCCACCAAGACAATTGTGTTCTGGGTCATCGATCGCCACCAAAATCGAATCAGTTCTTCCTTGTCCCAATACACATGCTGTCCGAAAATTTCATCCAAATCCGTCAGTACTTTTCGAGTTATCTTGTACACAGACAGACAGACACACACACACACACGCCGGCGAAAACATAACCTCCTTGGCGGAGGTAATAATTAGTTATAATTACTAGTAAACTTTTGTGGACTATAAGTGAGCTGATCCAGCGGTCGTTACACGGTACCCGTCAGGCAGTGTGGCACTGGGTTTTGGGGTTGGTGGCCCACCCTGTTTGGTTTGCTGGCCCTGATGTTTGATCAGTGAATCTTTGAGCAATTATTCTAAATGTTAGTGTTAAAAAAGATCAAAAGGACCACTAAGGATTATTTAAAAGCATACATAAACAACATGCCATGATCAACACACAACAAATTCATTATAGGAGTACAATAGGTTTCTGCAAAGGCTACCTCTCTCAAGTGTTTTTTTTTTTTTAATAGATAAATGAGGAAAATAGAAACATAGGTTTAAAAGAAATCTATCTCACTCTGTACTGTAAGGTTGACCTCGGAGAGGAGCGCCACACTGTCGCTGTTGCCCCCAGTCCTGACTCCACACCAGTAGAGCCCCGAGTCCTTGATGCTGGCATTGCTTATGTGCACGGTGAAGGCGTTATGGCTTTTATCGTAAGAAACAGAAAATCTATTGCGGGAAGTTGATGCCTGTTCTGTGATCAGGTTTGAACAGTTGAATACATTTTTTTGCTTGCAGAAGTATTTTCTGTTGTCTTCGGACTCACTCGGATACTTGCAGATGATGTTAACGTGTCCTCCCATGTGACTTTTCACAGCAAGAGGCTGGTTACAACAGTTATCTGCTGAACAATTCACAATGACAAAAGCAATCACACAATAAAAATGTATCTGCAGGATACTGGGTACCAGTATATGAGTGCATGTATGCATTTATGCATGCACTGCATATAATGTGTATGCACAATAATATCTATCTATCTATCTATCTATCTGATATACAATCCCTTTGTCTGTAATCACCTTGTCTGATGTGGATAGCCACCTCGGTGTACTGTTCGTCATTTTCCACTGTACACCTGTATTGTCCAGAATCTGTAATATACAGTTGTTTGATGAAGAACACAAACAGCCCTTCGTCTTTGAAATTAATCGCTTTATACCTGGTGTCCAAGTCTTGGCTGAGCTTTTGACACATGTTCTCCTCCTTCTTGCAGAAGTACTTTGTCCTGTATTTAGAGAAGGGTCCAGCTGCAGTATTGACGGTGCCGCCTTATTACGAGCACGCCCATATGGGCGTTATTCCCAACATTTGCCGGCCAATCGTGAATAATTTCGCAAGGGACACTGGGTATGATGTCATTCTCATTCCAGAAGAAGGCTATCTACGGTGCACGCCGCTCTTCTAGTGTTCAGCGATGGTGACATCTTGCCAGGAAGATTATGTTGGTAAATTGGCTATACTTTTTTATTCCGATAACATGCACTGACATTGTAGTCTAGCTTTCGCAGACACTCGTGTATTCAATTCATCCATCTGCACGGGAGGCAGGTTACTGACATTAAGGTTGTCATCTTAATTCGACTGACAGACATAGCTAGTTAGCAGCTAACGTTAGCGCCGTGCCAGACCGTGCTCTCTTCTCTCGTCATACTGTATGTGATCTACACTTGGGAGCTAACGCTAGCTAGAAGAAAGAATTAGAGTGCAAAACAAAACATTTATTTGAAAATGCAATCGAAATACGATACGATTGAGAAGCTAGTAGGCTAACGTTGTTAGATTTTTAGCTCGCTTTTAGAACAACGGCGCCATGGACCTGTCCACACATAAAAAACCTGAATCAATAAAATATGCTATGAATTGTTTGGGTTATGTAGGCTAATATGTAAATAGTTGAACACATCCTCTCATCTCCATGTCATCATTTCAAGCGAGTAACGTTACATGAAACCGAGGCAATATAAGTTAGCGTGACATTTTAAGTCTTGGTGGAATGTTTGAGGCATTATTGCCCATTACTGTTTATAGACAGCTAATCCATGCCTTCTATTGAGATAAAAATGTGTGACTGCAAATCATTGCATTTAGTCAAGCTGCTTACACTGCTACTTAGTCAGGCTTCTTGATTGTTAACTGTCATTTGAAGACATAATCAAAGCTATTGAGGGTGGAGAGCTGTATACAGCCATCATTTAGTGAGAATCATTGTTAAGACATTGCGTTCTTATTTCACAATTTCAGGGTGCATCTTGCCAGTACCAAAGCAACAGTTGTGGGGTATTTATGCTGATGGTGAGATACAATACTTTACAAAATGATTACTGATATTGTGTTTGCAGACCAACTAACCGGTCCTGATTTTGTTGTTTATTTGTTTATTTGTTTTTTTAGTATGCAATGTCGGCCACACTGGAGAAGACGTGTGATTTGGGGAGGTGAGTGTTGCGAATCTTAAAATAATATGTAGTGGAATATAAGGTTTTTAATATTCCAGCCATCCTATCTGGAGCCTACATTTAACATTTACCATATACACTTAGCTATGGAAGGAAATGACTACATCTCTGTACATTGCTAGTACTGTAACTTTGTAAAAAGCTATGGAGATCTTTAAAAGGGAACTATGCAACATTATTAGCTCAATTTACCTTTATTTAACAGCTTAAGGTCATTGTGATGAAAACGGCACAGTTTTTGGGAGCTGTAGGGGGAGCTCTTATTGGTTAAAATGCGAACTCAAGCCCAGGAAACGAAGGGGCATAACGGCCGGTCCTTGGGTCTTTTCCCCAAACGCATGCTAACTAGGTTGGCATTGTGCCATTGTATTGAAACAACAAGTTGTTAACTGGTGTTTTTGTGAATGCTTTTCTGAAGCTTTTGGTTAAAGGACGCCTGCAAGGAGGAGCTCTGTGACGAAAAATGTGAGCCTAAACCTAGCGCAAACCGAAAGTATAAATTGGTCCTGAATAGATCATTTTTAAATCATGTCTTTACTGTACAGGTTGACATGCACCCCCCCCCCCCCCCCCCCCGCTCCCCCTCTTTCCTGTAGCCCTACAGGTCAAGGTAGCGCATCTGTGGCACCTGTCAGCCAAACCCTGGAGGCTGCATGCAGGGAGAGGTATCTCGCCATCAACGCATGTTGGTCCCACCCTTGAAGCATTGAGCAGAGAAAGGTATTAAAGAATGTACTTTGCCATTAGAGACTGTACTTTACCACTCTACCACATAGTAATAAGTTATACAAAAGAAACTTTGAGTAATTTCCTCTCTGCTCATGAAGATGGTAGTTAAACCTCACCCTCTCTCTCTCTCTGTACCCCAACAGAACAAGCTGGAACACCTTTCTTGCCCTTGCCATCAACGCATGTTGGTCCCACCCTTGAAGCATTGAGCAGAGAAAGGTATTAATTGCCATTTGCCAACATCTATCTATTAATACATGGAAGGCCTGTCTGTTACCCTGTTTGTCTATTTCATGCATAACCCACAGGCTACACAGGATGCTTTACATTGCCATTGAGTGAATTTATATCATGAGCACATGAAAGACTTGTCTATTTTGTTTTTAGCATGTTCACTGCTCTGCCCTCTGTGGTGTAGCCAGTTCCGTTGATCACAGTGGAAGCCAATTGTTACGGCAGAAGTGGTTTTCACTTCATGCATCCAGCGTAGCCTCCCTGTGTAACTCCTGAACCACTAATCTGACTGACTTCAATTTGCTACAGGTCTTGCTAATGGCATGTGTGAGAGCAGTGCAAAGTGGTTGGCTTTGGACCAAAAACAACACGTCATTATACACTGTATCCATAATTTCCTCACTACTCATACATATTGAGTAGTACCCCCCGGTAGCTTAAATATTATTATAAATTATTATATTTAAATATTAAGCCATTGCCCAAAGCAGTAAATCATACAGTAAATCATACAAAGCAAACCTTGCATTTATTTTTTATTTGGTGTATTCACTCTTTCTCTCTCCCCAGCCCCGCAGAACAAGTGGCAGCGATGGACAGGCCTGTCCTCCCCCAGGAGATCCTGCAGAGCATCATCAAGGAGACACTCTGCTTGGACATGGGAATGCTGGGGTTTTTTAATAGGTTTTTTAATAGGATATCATCATAGAAGATGTCTGACTCCCTGTCTGGCACTAATAAATACATACACACACACACACAGTCCAGCCAGTCTCCCAACTCACTGCACAGCGTTTCAATGTATCTGACCACAAATTGTCCTGAAATCCTTGAAGTTAATGCAAATTAGTTAATACCATATCCTTAACAGAGCAAGGTGTAAGTTCTAATTTCTTATCTCTAAAACTGGGGGTAGGGATATCTCAGGCTTTTTTTGTTTCATGTTCTGAGACATGCTTCTTTTTTTGAGAGGATTGGGGGATATGTTTGCAATATAATATAATAATATCTGAAGTTTAAGGATTTTATTTGTTCAGTTTGAAAAAGAAAGGAAGAAGAGAAACTAGGGAAAAGGAGAAACTTAACACTGCCAAGCTGATTCCTGACCTTGTGCCATAGCTTTAATCCAGTTTTATTCATTCTTTATTTCTTTATTTTATTTATTTATTTATTTATGATGTTGGTCTGAAATGTGTTTTAATATGTCTTCACTGTTCATGTTTGTTTGAAATAAACTGTTTGAGAGATACAATTCTGTTTTATTTAATCATCCAATGTGTGCTAATGGTGGTGGGGCGGCATAGAAGTGAACCCCAAGCGCTTAAGTGATGTTCAACATGCGATCTAGGAAGTGCAAGTTTTCTGTATGCTCTCAATGGCGGAATAAAACTGTTTTTGTGTTAACGGTATCATACTATAACGTAGCAATTCGGTAGAGGGACGTGCCGCGTGACTTATGAGCTCTGCGGTTTCAGTCAGTATCTGTATAAAGGAAGGGGCCTCATTGAGTGTATTCACTGGTATAACGTTGGGATACACCGAAAAATATTTGGTTGATGTAGGCCTACGTGTCCTGTTAACTCTTTTTCCGTTTGACATCAAACAATCTGGCCGTAGGCAGTTTGCATGACTTAAATATCGCAAATACTCCATTTATAATCGGAATAAGAGTCATTTTCACGAACCTAACTCTAGAGAAAATACAAACGAGCCGCCAAATGCTTTCACTTTCCTATCTATCGAACGCAACTTCAATATTCCCCAGGCTAGCGATAGCACATGAGAACCCGGATGTTCAATAACAACGCAGCACGTTGACAGTGACGAAGTAAGGGGCAGTACTGTGTGAGGGCGGTTTAGTGAGGACTGGGCGTTTTAGATGAGACGCAGCTGGATGATATTGTGTATTTATACTTCTCGTCAAATTTACATTTAATGAGGAGGCCACCGCTTACGAATCCTTTGACATGTATTAAACATGCAGCTTTTGACACTGTAAGATAAAACAGAACATCTCTGACACTGCAAGACAAGGACGTTGAGGTTTAATTAAACATATTTCTTTTTGTGAAGTAGTCACATTAAATTATTATATTGCTTGCAAAGCAAACAAGTACATTTTAAGAGGAACTGTTGGTGGCTGCTTGGCCTTGTAACGCAAATGTTTCTGCTATTCAAGGGCTGAAGACCCATTCTCCATATTTGGAGAAGCCACACTGTCTTTGCAACCTTAGCTCCTACTGTGTGTTATCAAAGTGCTGTAAGAATTTACAGAAAGTATTGTATGTCATGTTTGGTCTTATTCTGTTGATTTAAGGGTAAGTGCTTTAATGGTCTCAGTCTCATCAAGAAATAGGTTAGTATATAGTCCTAAATATGTTTATCAGGAATCTATGATTCCTGGTCCCTTCAGTATAGCTTTCCCCTCTACATTTGCTATTTGACTAATTGTCTTTTTAATCAGCGAGAACTACAAGGGCAAGCATGGGTATTTAAGGGAAAGAGACAGAACTTATATGTGGCCATTCCTCTCTAGGCCAGGTATACAGACTATTCATTTTCTGACTGTTAATATGAATGTTATTATTCACTAAATTGGTTTTCATCCTGCATCTTTGATAATAAATTACAATCTGATCGACATTGGTCTAAACTGAATGGATTACTATGAGACGTAGTCCTAAGGTATGGTGTAGCCACAGTATGACTGAACTGTAGACTATATTTTGACATTACGAAAGTGTGTAACAGCCAGTCCTTGGGTATGTTTTCTAAAGGCTTATAAGATAATGAGAAACTGCAGTGCAAGGAACAAAGTTGGTAACTGGATTCATGGGAAACTGCATTGCAAGCAACACAGTTGCTAACTGGATTCATTGCTTTGGAAAGGCTTTTTGCGAACACACAAATCTAAGCGCAAACTGAAATTATAGTTCCTCTTTACAATACTAAAAGTAAATATTGAATGAAGAATTCTATTGGAAAAGAAATGTGACACTGTCCAATTATAGTATAGAGACATTCATCTTACCTAAAGTCAGGAGAATGAAGGCAATGATGGAGGCTGTCATGGTTTTCAATCAAAATGTAACTCACTTTGGTGGACAGAAATACCCCTATATGCTGCAACAGGAATGGAGACTGAGACTTTAAGTAGTAGAGTGTCAATATTCTGATGCACAACCTACTTCCTCTGAATGTGATGGACAGTAATACTCCTACGCTGCAGCGTTGTCTCGTCTCTCTCTCTCTCTCTCTCTCTCTCTCTCTCTCTCTCTCTCTCTCTCTTTTCACTACTTTAACTTAAGAACAGCACGCATATCCATCATTTTGGGGACACTCTTTCAATCTCAATGACCATGTCCTGTCCAGTGCTATTCTAGTTGACTTTGACAAACTTCTTATTGTGTGTGTGTGTGTGTGTGTGTGTGTGTGTGTGTGTGTGTGTGTGTGTGTGTGTGTATATGCGTGTGAAAAGTTTTTTTTTTTTTTTTTTTTTTTTTTAAGAAGAAGAATGATGACACGACACCACAAAAAAGTTGACACCACCACAAAAAAGTGTGTGTTTGTGTGTGAAAAATGAAAAAAAGAAGAATGATGACACAACACCACCACAAGTTGACACTTGACATTTTATTTCACTGCCCAGTACACTCTTGTACATTTTTTCTGATAACATATTTGACCTCCAGGGATGTATAATCTTACATAAACAACAGTCACAAACAAAATACAAACAAAATTCAGTAATACTGAAAAATACAAAAAAAAATCAGTAATACTGAATTTTAAGTAGAATTTAAAAATTAATTTGTATCAGTAGCCACATTTACATGTTCATATCAGCATGAAAATGAGCCCCTTCATTTGAATAGAATGTCTGATTCTATTAAAATGTTATCAGTTAAAATATGAATCAGAATATTTCAAAACTTGTAAACTTGGCTATTGTTAGAAGAGAGAGAGAGGGTTTGTGGAAATGTGTGTGTGTGTGTGTGTGGGGGGGGGGGGGGGGGGTAAACGATTGGACAGCTTGTAATCAGATTCGCTTATTGGCCGGTAGTCCCTCTACCGATGTAAACCCACCCATGAAGACCGTCCCCAGACCATGGATACGGGAATCGGTTTCATTAAAGAGAGACAAAACAACTACAAATAGGACAAATTATTCATTGATACCAATTCCTCCACCCAAAAAAATGTTTTAACTTTACTGAATGGTTGCCAAGTAACGCACATTCACAGCTCCATTCACAAAAATTGACAACGTCATTACAATTCAAACAATCATAATCGAAGACCAGAATTATCAGTTTTAGAATAGCAAGTAAATTCCAGCCCTTACTGGCCACCGGTATAAACTCTGTCAGTGTGACATATCCCATGTTCCTGAATTGCTCAAAACAAAAGAGTAAAAGCTCGTTCACAAGACTATTTCTTTACGACGGCATACACTGAAGTCACCTTATCTCTCCTGGTTGTGGCAGTAGAGTTGCTCTCCTCAGACTGGCAGTGAGGGCTCCTGTGGGAGCCTCCGGGCTCCTCTGAGGGCTGAGAGGGTAACTGGGCGAGGGCATAAACACTCTCAGGTGGGCTACTGATGCTGATGATGCTGCTGCTCTCTGCTGGGTTTGGGTCACTGCTGGTCTCCTTGATCTCCTCATACACACAGTCTGCCTGAGGCTGAAGGAATGGTGTAAAGTTGCAATTATCAACATACAATAAACTGTTCAGATGTTTTTTTTTTTTTTTTTTTAATACGAAATGTTTTTGTTATTTTACTGATAATGGTCCATCATTTAAAATAAGTTAAAAATACAAATAATTTATTCAATTCATCTTATTGAACAAAATCGCTGAGTTTTTTTATATGTAACATGTCCAAATTATATTGGTAACACTTTATTTGAAGGTACCGTGACAACTTCATGTCATAGTTAATGACAGTGTCATGTCAGTCTTATGACGGTACCTTCAAATAAAGTGGAACCGTTATATTCACTATGTTCATTATATTATTGAATTATATTAATTATAGTGAGCTTCAATTAACCAATGACAGATCAATACTTTACAGCTTTAATACAGTAGCTTTTGGTGTGAATGCAAAGGAAGATAAGGAAGGTGATCCACTTACCTGTCTTGTGTGTCTGGCATCTCTACAGGAGTCTGTGCCAGAGGAAGAGGAGGAGGCTGAATCTGTTGAATAGACAGATTTAGAGTTTCACTAGTGGGACAAACCACAAGCATTTAAACATCAGACCAAACACTGGATCTGGATGAATGAATGAATGAATGAATGAATGAATGAACGATTGGACATAAGAACAATAACTACAGATCATTCTTTTTTCCATCTACTGTATCTGTGTATCCTTCTATTTCCATGTGTCGTTTTAAGGCAGGTACAACATCAAATCACCCAAATAACCCTGGTTGCATTTGTATGAAGAAGTCATTTCTTAAAATGTAATGTGGTTTCTGTCATTCAAAGGTATACTTTTTAAATTCTAATATCATGTGCAAAATTAAGTTCTGTTCCATGTATTTCAGCTAAACCAAACATAACTCCAGTGAGAGAGAGAGAGAGAGAGAGAGAGAGAGAGAGAGAGAGAGAGAGAGAGAGAGAGAGACTCACTTGAAGGTTTGTCACAGCAGTATTTGAAGACAACAGTGGTCATCACCACCCCCACAACTATACCTGCACACACTGCTATGATCAGATGACCTATAGAGAACACAAGTAGCACACCATGCAGGCTTGTTTAGAAAAGGTATGTCTGGAGTGCTGCAGGATATAACTGACACCTGGTGCTCTTCGATGTAGGGATTCCAGAGATAATTTTAATAGTCAGTTCCGAGGCCATGGAGGTCGTTAGGTCCATTTTGGGGGGGCTCAAGCCTCCCTAAATTTCCCCAAGCCCCCTAACGCTGGGCAGATTGTTTTCATTGTATGTAAATTACATCCATTTTTAGCGGTTATATTACTCGCGGAGTTAACGTCAGATACGCGATCTCTGGACACCATCCAAGCTTTCCAATGGTACTAGTCACTAATTGCTATGATAAACGGTCCACGAGAGTCCACTTTAAGTACATGTGAAATTTCTCAGTAAATTCCCCAGCTCTGCCTGCATCCACTGAGAGCATTTTTTTGTTGTTGTTGTAACTGATGACGAACTATGCTTCAAATTGAGCTTATCTGAAGTTTGGTAGGCTATAATCTGATCCAGCAAATTTCTAGGCAACATATTCTCCAAAAGACTGAACTATGAAATATAAATTACCCTGTAGTCTATGCTAGATTAGTTTGTCCTACATGCATTGATGGACATATTTATTTGCTATAGCCTAGCATATATTTTTAGTAGCTATTGTATGCTCATTTTGCAGAATAAATGTTTGAGAAACTTTCATATTTGACTGCATCATCAGATTTCCCTAGGATTTGAACTAAGCTAGTTGTTACCATTGTTGTATCTTGCTCAGTGCCTAGTTCATTTACACCACAGTCATAGATGGAGATCTTCACAAACCAGTCTGATGAATTGATTTAGACTAATGTTGTTAATAAAAATAGCCTAAGAAATTAGTTTAAGAAATGTATTCTGATAAATGATCCTTCAAGTAACAAATAGTTGCCAATATACACACATATACGCTGTATAATGTAATTTATTTATTAAAAAATTTCGGCGCGCGCCATGCGCGCGCATCAACATATCACCCCTCTGGGGCTAAGCCCCCCTTGACTCTGGACCCTAGTGACGTCCATGTCCGAGGCACTCAAAATGCAGTATATAGAAGTATTTATTAGGCATAAATACTTTTATACTGCATTTTGAGTGCCTCGGAACTGACTCTTTTAAAACACCATACAGGCTGTTTGTACAACTTCAGGAATAAAAGATAGTGTGCAGCTTGAAAGTTGTACATTTGATCTACATCGCTGTTTGTTTGTTACCTGCTGATCCTGTTGAAGATGATGGTGATGAAGAAACAGAGGAGGAAGAGGAGGAGAACACATACGGTTTCACTGAAGATGGTGGAGCATCTAAGCCTGGGGATTGACCCTCGACCTCTAGTTTGACCTCTGTGATCAAAGCGATGCTTCCAGTCATCATCCCAGTCCTGACCCCACACCAGTAAACCCCAGAGTCACTGCTGGTCAGATTTCTCATCGTCACTGTGAAGAGACTCTGGTCTGTTTTATGGGTGATGGAAAATCTTCCTCTGGCCTCATCTGTCTTGGATGCTATCAGGTCTGTAGAGGTGAATTCCCGACTTAGTTTGCAAAAGTGTTTGTTGTTTTCTCTCATCTGTTCTGGGTACTTGCAGTGGATCAGAACACTGCCACCCACAGGGCCAGTCTTTGAGATGGATTTACTACAGCAGCCTGTTTCTGTGTGTGACAAAACACACACGAGAGAGAGAGAGAGAGAGAGAGAGAGAGAGAGAGAGAGAGAAGGATATCTTTAGGCTCTTTTCCTGTGTCTATCAGTAATATTATTCAAAAGTGTTGATGCAGCAATGTAAGAAGCTCATTAATTTACCTTTGACACTCAGGATCACTTTGGTGCATTCATTCAATTTGTGCATTCCACATTCATAATTCCCAGAGTCTTTCACAGTGAGGTTTTTTATGTGAACACTTAATATCCTGCTGGAGTTGTCGTAATGCTTAGATATTCTGCGGTCTTGTTCAGCAAAAAGTCTGTTAAATGGACCCTGAGTGAAACTTGCATTTGCATCCATTTTGCCCAAATTCTTCACTTTGTTTCCTGCGGACATCTTGAGGTTACATTTTATGATGATGTCATGTCCAGCAAATCCTTTGACTTTTAACTCGCCCGTCACTTGGTTCAAAAGGTACAAAAATATGGCATGAGTAATAGTTGTAGAATTCTAACTTGTCTGCTCAGATAATTTAGCTTCTACATTTTAGGTTCTCAAACTGCGGCCTGGGGGCAGATGGCAGCCCTTGGAAACATTTCTGGCGAGATAACATCTGATATTATCTGTAAAGCTCTGCATTGCTTTGAAAGGATGAATCTTAGTGTTTAGCAGCATCTATAGGCATTTATGTATTGAATAAATGTAAACTATAGAGATGTTATGTAAGCATTATTAAAATGATTAGAATTTTTGGTAACACTTTGCGGTAAGGGTACATGAATTATCATGAATTCATGCATGAAATCATTCATGATAAATTCATGATTCATGCATTACTTCATCTCTGAAAGTCTAATGAGTTATCAGGAATTAACATGAATTCATTGTTTGTCATTAATGACCTCCTGCTGAAATAGCACATGATCTTAAGTATTAGTTACTCTGGGTACATCATCATGAGTCATGATTAATTAGCATGAGTCATGATTAATTAGCATGATCATGATGAATTCATCATATTTGTGCCCCCTCAACTAAAGTGTTGACATGGTAAAATTCAGTTGACTTATGGGATAGATATGAGAAACTAGGCCAAAGTAAGCTAAATAAGTACTTTTATTATATCAAATTCTTTTGAACAAAAACATCATGATCATGTGTAATTAGTCATGACTCATGATGATGTACCCAGAGTAATTAATGCGATAAGATCGTCTGCTATTTCAGCAGGAGGTCATTAATGATAAACAATGAATTCATGCTAATACCTGATGAGTCATTAGATATTCAGAGATGAAGTAATGCATGAATCACGAATGAATCATGAATGAAATCATGCATGAATTCATGATAATTCATGTACCCTTACCGCAAAGTGTTACCGAATTTTTTTTAGAAAATTTTAGAATTTTTTTTTTCCTTTGGTGGCCTTTAGTTCAATGTTGGGTCCCAAAATTGGCCATCACCAAAACATCAAAACATTGAGAACTCCTGTTTGAGAATATACATTATTCCTTACTCAGGTAGGCTAATACACAGCCCTAGGGGAAACTGACACTGGCCAATGCTAATAAGCTAAATACAGGTCCCTCTTCGTTGTACTAGAGCTGCCCCTCTAATGGCACATTAAAATACATTAAATTTACTTGATATAAAGGCACTATAACATAAAAAAACATTAAAAGAAGAAAATAGATTTGAGAAACATTAAAAAAAGAAAATGGATTTGAAAGTTTTTCAAAACCCCGTCTATAGTGAGGAAATGTCAGCTCGACCAGCATATGAACCACTTTGACATAAAAATTTGAATTGATTACTCTTGTCTCAATTACAATAAATTTTCCTCACCTGAATTCAAGAAAAGCACATAAATCCAAATACTCTTCATTTTGAGAGGCTTCCTTTGACATTCACCTGGCCTAGATCACAGTGTTCTTCTAGTTTGCCCTTTAAGAGACTGGCATAAGTGTGTTTTGATGGTTTATAAGATTGGCCCTCCCTTTTCCTGACTACAAAAACCACAAGGCAAAGAAAACTGCAGACAGATGTAGAAAGAGAGAGAGAGACTTTTTTTCATCCAATTGCTTAAAAAATGTGATTCATTCACAGGATAAAAGCAGACTTTTCCATAAATCCAAACTATTAAACATAATTGACAATTGAATTAAACCACTGTGCATAGTCCACAATTGTTATCAGTAATTGTAATTGTTTAGTTGTCCCTTTTGAGACACATTTTTCTTTTGAAAAGTTTCCTTTAGCCTAATAGTTTAAAAGAACGGCAGCCAATACAGACACACCTCATTTTGGGGGACTTCCTTGGGTATTTACCTGCCAGTGTAGTCTAACTCCAACTTTAAAGAGAGTGAATTACAGAAGTAAGGTGTTGGTGGTTTTTAAGAGTGACACTCTCTCTTTCCTCTCCCACTCAATAGTAAACAACCAACCCACAAGGGGGGGAAATGAGAGTGAGTGAGAGAGATAGAGAGAGACGTTAACAGGCTTCTACATATTCAGTTTTCACATGGACAGTTAGACCAATTGAAACAAGTTACTCTAAGTAAACTTTAAAGATAGTTTCGCATTGACTCTCAACATCCGTGCAGTTCGCTTTCTTCCTGTCAGTACTATGGACAGCAACTCCGGAATGTCTTCCAACAGGGAGACCTGCACATGGGCATTGCAAAGTAAGCTTAGGGAGCACTGCGCTTCCAACATTCTATTCCATTGTTTTCAGTACAGTACAACCCTACACACCAACACCCAATTCTGCTGACACCAACTGTCGATGAGACAAGTGATGTTGATTTTGCTGTCAAAATCGGTGTGCAGAGGCCTTATGGAGTGTTCATGGTTATTTTAAACCCCCAGCATGGCTTACTAACGCTCGCAAAGGAGCTCACTGCAGGCCTTTTTTCTTTTTTTTTTTTCCTGTGACAGGAAGTGATGAATATCGTGCTGGCAGGCTAAATAAAGTTCTACTTCCGTTGAAAATTGCCATCTCACCTAGCAACATAGTTGACACAATTTCTTCACTTTGTTGCTGGTAAGCAATAACATGGTCTGACCACACACATACACACAGACAAACACGCACATGGTCAAAAACACACAAACACAGTGTTATATTACTATAACATTGCGTATTTTACACAGATATTTAATAAGTCTCTGAATGTGAGAAGTTTTCACTTGTGAGTACACAGTTATATGAAAAAAATGCAAGCTTTGCTAAAATGATAAAGATTAAAATATACATAAAATATGTTCAAGATAATTCAAATAACATAACTCTCTCTCTCTCTCTCTCTCTCTCTCTCTCTCTCTCTCTCTCTCTTTCTCTGTCTCTCTCTCACCCACCCTCACCCACTGCCATCAGCACCTATGCTTAACGGTAGCATATTCACAGACAGTGTCTTCTGTCTGCACAACAGCGGCATCTGTTGGTGATAAAGCAGTGCTGCCACCCCTGTTCTGCTGCTCAGGATTCCTGTGGAATTGCACTGTAGCGTAGTTTGACCCATCGGACTGGTCTGACGCATCCTGACGGTCAGCAGGATGATATTGCGGATCGCCAGTTGATGTCCTGGCAGCAATTTGATCTGATGAGGGCAGAGGCTCTGCTGAACACAGAATGATACGACAGAATGACACAGGTTGCACAAGTTGAGACATCACTAACAATAGATACATAGAATTTTTGACTTCAGAGAGACTGAAGCTGTTTGTTCACAGTGTTTACTTATTGACACCATAACATTCATAACTTTTCATTTCCTTCTTTCGTTTTTCAAATCACACATTACTTTTTTGTTTGTCACAGTGTTAACTGCCATAGTGCAGTACAATCCAAATATAAATGCAGTTTGACATTTTGTTTATTGAGAACTGTGGTTCAGTGTCATACTTTGTTTATAATGTGACGGCTAATAATAATTTCAAGTTATGGCCAGCAGGGGGAGCTGATAATGTAATTATAATGTGCAGCTTGAGGACTGAAGACATCACATCGTACCAGATCCTTACGAAGCAAATCATAGACCGAGGGGCTGTTTACATCCAGGCTAATGGGGCACAGATTACTTAAAAAATAATACTTGATTATGTTTAAATATTTGGTAACACTTTATTTGAAGATACCATCAGAAGACTGACATGACTCTGTCATTGACGTTGTCAAGAATCTATCATATACTTTATAAACCTGTCATGACTTCTGACATACCCTAACCCCAACCTTAACCATGACAAATACCGGGTGTGACACTTAATGACAGAAGTCATGACAGGTGTATAAAGTTTAAGACAGATTCATGACAACATCATGTCATAGTTATTGACAGTGTCATGTCAGTCTTATGACATTACCTTCAAATAAAGTGTAAACAAATATTTTTTTTCTGAACATCTGCTATGAACGCACAGTAAATAAAATAATAAATAATGAAGATAAAAAAATAAAACAAAAAATAGAAGTAAATAGTTTGACTAAGAGAGACACTTACTGGATGTCCTATGTTTACATTTGAGGTACATGAAGACACCAATGCCCAACAGCAGGACAGCAAGAGTCAGACCCACTCCAATGAATAATGTTGAATCTGAAACACACACACACACACACACACACACACACACACACACACACACACACACACACACACACACACACATTTGCACTTAATGCTGACAGGCTTGGCATACAGTAGCCTACCTAAAGGTAAGTGAGGTGTAGTAATCATCGGCTTAGCTGCTGACCTACTGTAGAGGTTGATGGAGGCTGCTGGGGCAATTCTGTGTCTGTGAATCACAATTCGGTGGCATATGTACAACATTTACGTTTTCAATAAAATATTCAGTATAGACAGCTTGCCTTGCCTACTAGTGTAATATAATTTGTACAATAATAATTGGAGGCCTGGCATTTGGCATACAGTTGAGTGAGGTGTAGTAATCATAGGCTTGGCTAAAAAGCATTGACGTAAATGCTGATCTCTTGACGGAGGCTGAGATGGCACTTACAGTGCCTGTCAATCACACAACAGGGGTATAGATACAACATAAAACATTCAGGGTTGGCTATTAGCAATGAGGTATACAGTAGTGGCTTGCATACCAACAGATGAGTGAGGTGTAGTCTAGCTATCATAGGCTTGGGTTAACAGGTAGGAAAAGTGTATGCAGTAAATAGTGTTGACATACCGGCTGCTGTGGTTGATGGAGGCTGAGAGGGTGCTTCTGGGTCTGTGAATCACAATAATGGGAAACGATTACTAGCAGTTAGTATAAACACACAGTGACTAATTATTTATATAATTATAACACATTATTTCTGTTGAACAGGTCTCCTTGTACGCCATAATCCTGCATATCTACCGCTTGTATTTTTCTCCTTTCTTTCTTTATATTTAAGCAAGTGTTATAAAGAATCACTCAACCCCAATTTTAAAAGATGTTTAACTATTTTCGTGTGAAAGTAGATCTACAAGGTTGCTTAGTTGTTATGTTACCACTATAAAAAGCATTGATATGGAATGGTGGTGAAACTTTTTAACATAAGAACGTCTTTGCTAGCCGGTTATACAAAAGTAATGGCCACCCTATCAGCCAATCAGAGAAGAGAATCACAATCTGAAGGGAGATTAATATTTATATGGAAATGGACCATAAAAACCTATAAGAATCTTGTAGTAGAGAGAAAAGGAGAAGGGGGGGAGGGGAGACAACTTCTTCTGTCACTTCCCTTTTCTAAGAATGACATGCATTATATGTATGCAAGTGTGAATTCTCACAGAAAACTCTCACATTTGATCTCTCTCTTTCCCCATTCTCTCTCTCCACACAGAGTAGTTCTTCCCCTTATGATATTCTTGTGCTAACACTACTATACAGTCAAAGCTCCACTTTTATCTTTTCTGTTACAATGCTGTAGAAAATAAAATACACATGAAAAAAAAAAGTAAATCCCTACGCCTCATAATCTCGAAACCCATGCTAATCATGTTTTATTATTGATCGTGTCAATTTAGTTGTTGGGAATTAGGATTGAAACGGCCTTTGGATTGAGAATAAAAGTCAATCACCAAATGTGACATCAACGTAATGCAAATTGCTATTCAAACTATCTGTTACTATATTGCTATTGCAATCGTGTTGCCATGAGCATTTAAGAAGCCTATGCTAATCATGCCCCCTATGCTAATTCCTTTTCAGCAACTGACTTTTAATCTGACTTCTAATTAAAAAATGAGGTTGAGAGAGGAATGAGTCCCGATGTCCACGATCAACACTTTAATGGGATTTAGAGAGAGATTTGTACTCACTCTGTACTGTAAGTTTGACCTCTGTGAGGAGCGCCACACTGTCGCCGTTGCTCCCAGTCCTGACCCCACACCAATAGACCCCTGTGTCCTTGATGCTGGCATTGCTTATGTGCACGGTGAAGACCTTCTGGCTTTTATCGTCAGAAACAGAAAATCTATTGCGGGAAGTTGATGCTTGTTCTGTGATCAGGTTTGAACAGTTGAATACATTTGTCTGCCGGCAGAAGTATTTTCCGTTTTCCTTTGACTCACTCGGATACTTGCAGATGATGTTAACGTGTCCTCCCACGTGACTTTTCACAGCAAGGGGCTGGTTGCAACAGTTATCTGCAGAACATTAACAACGACAATAGGCATCATGCTCCAGACATTTACTATAGGCCTATGCAAAGTATGTGTGTTTATTTATTTGGTCTGTTTTGAATGTCACGCTCGTAATATTTACGTAATGTTTACATTATCTATATACTGGTGATACAGAAATTATGTATGTATGTACAGTATGTATGTATTTATGTATGTACAGTATGTATGTATGTATGTATGTATGTATCTGCTGTAGAGATAATCACCTTGTTTTACGTTTACTGTCACCTTGGTGTACTTGTCTTCATTTTCCACTGCACAACCATAATTTCCAACATCTGTAAGACTCAATTGTTTGATGAAGACTACATAAAGCCCTTCATCTTTGAAATTCAGCTCTTTATACCTGGTGTCATTGGTCTGACTGAGCCTCTGGTACGGACACTTCTTCTCCTCACCCTTGCAGAAGTATTTTGTCTTGTCTTTATACTTATCAAACTTACACTTAATGAGGAGACCACCGCCTACAAATCCTTTGACTTGTATTAAACACACAGCTTTTGACACTGTAAGACAACAGCCAAGGTAGTTAATGTTCAGTAAACATATTCGAAACACATTTCTCTCCTGACTGATAAGCCAAAATGTTTTAAACCTTTGGCTATTTTTGCAAAACTCCTCACACAAATCACACAACCTTTCAAACCTTTCAAATGGGGTTTTGCAAAATTTGTGATTAGATTGGCTTCAACTGTTAGTGGTTTCAGAATTTGTGCCGAAAGAATCATTATTTACTGTTTTAGTTATGTAACGCATTTATTTATATAGACCAGAATTACTAATGATATTATGTATTATATTTCTCTGTCTTGGTCAGTATTCATTGATATTTTGCCCTTACATACTTTATTTTGTGTGCAGCCATTTCACTTTGACCTGACCATGTCCAGTCATTGCTGTTCTTTGTGTTATGTGTGTGGTTCTTTGGGTTTAGAGTGTGGCTCCCTCCCACTCTGGCAGTTTCAGTTCAGTTCAGTAAAACATAGAGGTAGCTTAAAATGGAGTGATAGAGAGGTGAGAGAGAGAGAGAGAGAGAGAGAGAGAGAGAGAGAGAGAGGGGGGAGAGAGAGAGAGAGAGAGAGAGAGAGAGAGAGACGGTGTAACAAGTAATAATTCACTAATTTCAGTACAAAGCACAGCTTGTCTAGATAGATATCTCCAATGTATGGCAGTAGTGCAAGGGAAGTGAACACGGCCTTAATGTGATGTTACCCACCTACAGTACTTTAAATGGACTTGCATTTACTTAATTCATTTGAAGCTACATTTTACACTAGATTGTTCTGCATAAGAGGGTTTATGTACTTGTAGATATGTAAATGAAGGTAAAAAAAAGACAACTCAGCCTCTTGGAGCTTTTTTCTACAATGGTTGTAAAGAAGCTCCATGTTTTGACAGACAACATCCATGTAGTTATAGGACTTCCGGTCAGCACCAAGGACAGTTCCTTGGGAATGTTTCCTAACCCCGTGGTCACAAGGGCGACAAAAACATTGCTGTTGGGCCGCTAGCTCCCATTCATTTTCAATGACAGTAAGCAATGGGCGATTAGTAGAGACAACTGGGCGACAGATTGCCTGGCGGGCGGGGAAAAAATAGAAATGCCGGCTATTTTCTGCAAAATTTGTTATTCATAAACGCCCATCAGTTTTGGATCCAAAAAGCAGAATAGCAGAGCTAACTCCAAAATCGCATTTATCTGTAACAAACTATAAAGTTAAGGATTTATGGCTTGATATTTTGTAAAACAAGATGACAAATGAGGTAAGATTAATCTGAAAATTAAGGTAAAATGAGGTAAGATTAATCTGTTTTGTAGCACAAAAATACATCTGTGGCGATATACGTTGTAGCTACCAGATGCATCAAACTTCAAACGAGTCAACGCCTCCTTGGCGACCGAATTGCTCGTCCAAATCGCCCAGTTGCCTTCTCGTGTGACCAAAGGGTCAGAGGAAGAACACACATAGTCGTTGGGCAACAAGGGGCTGTGTGAGTGTGATCAAATTTGCATTCTTTCCTCATAAGCTCAGCATTTTTTTTTTTTTTTTTTTGAGGATGTGGTGAAATGCATGCACAGTTGAAACGGGGGAAAGTGTGCTTTTTCTTTGATGCAAAATAAGTTGACACATAACACTTTTTATGTATACCACAGACAGACATTTCACATAACTGCAGATCTCTTTTAATTTAATGCAATTTAACAGAGTTGACTTGCAAGCACAGAGGTTAGCTTACCATATTCACACACACACACACACACACACACAGACACACACACACACACACACACACACACACACACACACACTCAGTTACCAAGAAAAAAGTTTAAAATGGTTAGAATTCATACATATTTCACACCCCTCTCTCTGTTTGTGCTATATTGTGAAACAATTGTGTGTGTTTATGGTGCATAGTGTTGCAGTGCTTATGTTTGCATGGTTGTGTTGTCATGGTTGCTATGGATGGCTTGCTGTGTGTCAGCCTCTGATCATGTGATAAAGGAACTGAACTGAACACATACAGCACAGCACAGCACCTCCCTCATCACAGATACACACCATGTGTGACATCACCCCCCCCACCCACACACACACACACACACACAGTACACTCACTGTACACTGTTTGCCCCCCCCCCCCCCCCGTACACACAGTACACTGTTTGCCATTTTAAGTCCCCTTAACATACTCACAGATAGTAACTGGAAACTTAAGAGCATTATAGAATGCTATTTACAAGAAGTAAGCTCACCCATGGGGACAGAACTTAAACATAGAGGTCCAGAGCTTTTTAAGCTTTTTAAGCATTGATGCCCAGTACATGTCTAAGGCTACTTTTAAAAGACTGATGGATGAGTATATGAATTGAGTCATACATTGTACATTTATGTCAAGTTACACTTTTGAAGAATTTAAATAATTAATATACCATTATTTTATCCTTAACTGTGCGTTCAGACCGAGACCGATAAATTGCCAAGAATCGCCAAAGACTCGCAAGAAACATCGCTTGAGCACAGCAACCAAAACGTCAAATTTGCCCATGACATTAGCTTTCAAACGTTTGATCCTTCTCTACAGGCATCTCCCCAGTAAATCGACATTCTGAATGGTAATCGCCCAACCGCATCATAGCTCGTTACATAAAGTTAACCAAAGTTTAACTTGATTTTATCGCTCAAGTCACCCAAGTTTCGTCGCCCAAATCGCCTACCACTTTTGTCGCCCAAATCGCTGGTCCCAATACAAAGTCAAATGCTTCCGTCGCCCATGTCGCCTGAATCGGTCTCGGTCTGGATGCACAGTAATGTCTGCCTGTTCACTGCCTACTGCATCTGAACAACATTGCAGAGTCACAGGCATGTGACAACATGGCATCATTACCGATGCTTTACAGTGGCATATTCACAGCCAGTGTCTTCTGTCTGCAAAACAGCGCCCTCTGTCTGTGGTGAAGCAGTACTGGTGCCCGTCCTCTGCTGCTTTGGATTCTGGCGGAATTGCACTGAAGCGTAGTTTGGGCCATCGGACAGGTCTGACGCATCAGGGAGGTCGGCATGACGATCTTCTCCCTCAGAATTTCCCTCCTTGGGGTTTGTCCTGTGTGCCGCCATCAATGGACGAGTACCGATCTCCTCGTTATCCCTCTCTGCAGAGGCCTGGGTTTCAAATAAAATGTGAACTGTAGTGAATACTCTGGTTACAGGTTACAGGATTACATATGGTCAAGGTCATGGCCCTCAGTTCAACGTTGGGTCCCTATATTGGCCCTCACCAATCATAAAAGTCCTTATCTATGACTACAATTGTGGTAAGAGAGGTTCTCTTAGCCTCTAAAACAGGCCTGGGCAAACTAAGGCCCGGGGGCCACATGCGGCCCGCTGAGCTATTTAATCCGGCCCGTGGAGCCTTCCCAAAGTCGAATAATTTATCTTTTAGCTTAGATTAGACTTAGATTATATGCCTAAATTATCAAATTTGTTGTAGTCATGAAATGCAAATCCCCCTTTTAACCCTGCATGTTAACATGTCCTCTGAAGAAAGTGAGGCTACTGGTTTGAGACTTTCCAATGTACCGGCATCAACCGGTTGACGGTTAACACCCGGCCCATTAGTGAAAATCTAAACACCAACGTGGCCCTTCAACCAAAATAATTGCCCAGCCCTGCTCTAAAAACTCTCTGTAGTGAAACTGATTTGTCACAGACCTGTTTGGTGTCCCTGGGTGTCCTGGTAGCAAGACGATCTGATGAGGATACACCTACAGGCTCTATGGAAGTATGACAAAAAAGACACGCTTGAAATATATGCACACAATACAGACAGACACACACACACACACACCCCACACACACAAGAGTCCAAGAGTGTCAAGAGTGGTTGACTTACAGAATCAAAACAGTCTTTCACAATATTTCTTTTCTTTCATTTCAAAACACAGATTTCCTCTTGTATGTCACAGTGCAAACTGCTGTTCAACATGAAGGTCTTTTTTTCTCAATCATACCATGATTGTGTAAGCGGTCGTCAATAAAAAATGCAAACTGTTACATGTGTGCCATCATTGACAAACAGAGCTCTGGCAAATTATGATATTTAAATAATCTCCAATAGAGGGAGCTGTTATTTAGAGGGAGCTATTGCACAAACCAAACAAGCCAAAGGCCAAATCCTAACGCTTCCCCTAACCACAAGCCCTGAACTCTAAAAGGAGTAAGTAGTATACATTTTTACAAGGTAAATACAAGGTAAATTTAACCAGCATAAACCAACAGATCCCTATGCACAACGATCTGCTATCTAGGTTTTTTTTTTTTTTTTTTTGAACAGGAGACACAGCTCACTGGACAGTAAAGGTTTGGTTGAGTAAACCTGGCTTTTCTTGAACATCTGCTTGGTCCCTGATCATTCAGTGAGCAGGGATAGATGGACAGATAAATACATAATACAAGTATTGTAAATACACATTGATGACACTTACTTGTTCTGTCATGTGCACGTCTGAGGTATACAAAGACAGCGAAGCCCAACATCAGTACGGCAAGAGCCAGACACACTCCTATGACTAAAGTCAAAATACACACACACACACACACACACACACAAACACACACACGCACACAGACACACACACACACACACACACACACACACACACACACACACACACACACACACACACACACACACACACACACACACACACACACAGACCAACATTGAGCCAACTTTTACTCAATGTAAACTGCTAGTAGGTTTTTGCATTCACATTCAGTCTATGTTGTATTCCACTCGTTATAAATGCAGGTACTTGCAACAGGGCTATGCTTGCATGACACCTAACCATCACTTAAAGGGCACAATATTATAGTATGGTACACAGCATGGTTTCAATTCAGATGCCCGAACGCATGCATCATAAAGTTATGGCTTACTATAGTAGTACTATAGTAGGACACTCTTGGACATCTATAGGAAACATTTAATTCAAGGTAATTCACTATAAATTCATGGCAATTCTGTCAATGAAAGTGGATGGGGATTTTGATGTAGAGTGAGATGTTACTGTAGGCTTACTGGTAGGCTAAGTGAGGTGTTATAGCTTGGCTTACCTATTGGTGAGGTTGATGTAGTCTGAGATGGTGTCTCTGGGTCTGTTAAACACAATTATGCAAAAAAAGGTAATTACTTAGACAATCAATTAGCCAATTAATTATCATGTCTAGGTCTAGAGCATTATAGAATGTTATGTGCAAGTAGCCCATTGGTCTCAGATGTTGCCATGGATAGTTCCCATATAACAAGGGTTCTCAAACTCTAGACTGGGGGCCCGGATGACTAGTACATTCTCCAAGAACCCCATCATCGCATTAAAAACTATCACCATACAGGCTTATCTGTTAATGCTAGATGCTATTTTGAAATGGATCTGTTATTGTTTTGGGGCAGGCTGCCCCCGATTATTTGTTCCAAAACCTGTGTATCATAAAATGACTGATTTATTCAAACAGTGAACTACAGAATAAGGCTAGCGAGAGATATTACTTCATGTTATAAAAGTGTTATTTGTTTGCTAAACCATACAAAATCACTCACTGTGCCTTTAAGTGGGGGCAGTTCTATTATGAGCTGTGACACCATAGACCAGATAAGAGCCAACAGGAAGCTACTTCAAAACAGACAGCAGGCAAAAGATATGCTGGTTTGATACACAGCAGCACTGTCCCTCAGACAAGACAAGACAAGACAAGACCCAAGCACCTACTTCCTCTATTTCAGATGACCTGCCTAGGACAAATTGTGTATGTGTGTATGGTGCGTGAGTGGATGAATCATTGGTGTTTGAACACTTGAGTCAGCAGATGAATATGATGCATTATTCTTCACTATAAGTCATGTTGGCTGGAGAGAGGCCCTATATAAATGCAATCCATTTAAATGCAATCTATTTGAAGCAGCAACACAGGAGAAATACATGGATAAATAAGCAAAACATAATATGTTGTATGTTACCAAATAACCTCGGCGACTAGAAACACTAGTTACATTATTCTTGGAAGGAGCAAATGGTGAAAATTCAAAGGTCAAAGCTACCCCAAAATGTCCACTACAAAATGGCAAGACTAGATTCTTTTTTTTTTCAGAATTGGAGAATAAGTTATTGTAAGGGCAATCTCGGACATGTTAACTTTGTTGCTTTCTAATACCCCACATAGCTAGCTTTGTCAGTTAAATGCTGTCTACAGAATATTGAAAAAAGCATTGAAACATTTACAAAACAAACACATTTTGGGGGCAACAGGATTGAACAAATGTGACAGATGGCAAACTTCCGATTACTTGCAGAAAGAGAGAGTGCTGTACCTGTGTTTGAAACTCCAGCAGTTTTGGTTATAGTTTGTATTTTCCAAAAATGCTTGCAGGAACTTTTTTGGAATGGGCGTGGCAGAATTTTTAATTGAAATATTTGAGGGTGGACTGGGACAAAGAAACGGCCCTGGCATTTCGAACAAGACCAGCCCACCATACTGGTCAGACCATTAGAAAATAAGCCTATGATTACAGTTACAGTGAGAATGTCAGGGCCGTCAGCCCAAATAGTGTGTCGGCCCACCGGGCATTTGCCCTGTGTGCCATATTGCCAGTCCTCCCCTGGATAGGCTGCTGAAGTACTAGTATAATTTTGAGATGTGAACACTAAGCATCAGCCAATTCTTAAGGGGGCAAGTCGGGGCCGCTTGTCCATTTGACACTGACTGCTGCTGCAGAAAGAAATTTCACTGTGACCAACTGTCACTTTCTGTCATACTCACCTGGTACTGTAAGGGTGACCTTTGTGAGAAGGGCCACACTGCCAGTCGTAGCCTCCAGTACTCACCCCACACCAGTAGACCCCAGAGTCATTGCTGCTCGCGTTTTTTATTCGCACATTGAAGTTGTTCTGGTTGTTATCGTCAGTAAGAGAAAACCTCTTTCTAGTGGCTGTCCCCTCTGTGATCAGGTTTGAGCATGTGAATACATTAAGCTGTTTGCAGAAATACTTTGTTTTGTTACTTAGTTCCTGTGGGTACTTGCAGTCGACATAAACATCTCCTCCCATGTGACCTGTCACTGCAACTGGTTGGTTATGAAAATTATCTGCAGAACATTCACAATGACAATGATATCATTTTCCAGATAGCGTCAACCAATTAATCAACTAATCGATTCTGTTTCACGCTGTATGGTAATGATTGATGTTTAGTCTAGATCATTCTATAGAGTAATTTGATGCATACTGTATATCGAAGACCATGAGTCCAATAAATGTCTTAATTACAAAAAACATGTGTCTATCATAGAGTCACAGAATCACAGTGCAGGCAAAAAGTGTCTTTTCATCTAAGCTCAATTCACTGAAAATCTTGCTAACTTTTGGCTTACATTATCAGAAATAATCACCTTTTATCTTCATTTTCACTTTGGTGTGCTCTTCATCATCTCCCATTACAAATCTGTATATTCCAGAATCTGTAATAGCCAATTGTTTGATGAAGACCACATAAATCCCTTCAAATCCAACATTAAACTCTTTATACCTGGTGTCCACAGTCTGATTGGGCCTCTGACATGTGTCCTCCTCAACCTTGCAGAAGTACTTTGGCTTGTCTTTATACTTCTCATCAAATTTACACATAATGAGGAGACCGCCTCCTACAAATCCTCTAACTGGTATTGAACATGTTGCCTCCCAAGCTGTAAACCAAGGCAGTTGAAATTATATTAAAGTAAATCTTGTTTTGAGTCAACGTTGCTAAACACCAATAAATTCATATTAAGGAAGATACTCAGTCTTAATGAATGGATAATTAAAAAAAAATAACTGAAAATATAACAAAAGAGACACATTGGGGTCCGCACACAGTGAAAACATTTGTCTTACCTATGGCAAGTAAAGTGAAGACAATAACAGTAACAGCAGTTTTCATGCCTCCTCACGTTTCCTTCTGAAGTTGCACAGAGATCCAATGACTAATCCTGAGGATCGACACAAAATCTTGTCTAAAACTTCACTCACAATCTATGCAATAAAAGCAACCTCCCTCATTCAGACTGTATATGAATAAATCTACATTCAGATTAATTTACTAATACCACAATGCTTCCTGGAGACGTGACACACTTTTGTACACGTTTCTGCCTTTGAACTGAAGACTTTGGTTCTGTTTCCTGCGCCTATTGCAAAACTCTTCTCTCTCCTTCCCCTTTCTACATACTTTGAAGTAAACATAGCATGAGAACGTGCAGTAAACAGAGAATGGTGCGTGTTTCTAAGTCTTGTGTCTAGACATACTGTATTATATTGTACTGTATGGGTCTTGTGTCTAGACATATTATATTGTAATGTATGTCTGAGGAGTGTGTATATGATGTGTGTCTGTTCCTTTTATCCATACACTTTATTAGAATCATTGTCTCTCATCCCACTCTATGACGGTGGCTGTCTCTGTTACTCAGAAATGTAATGAGACCCCTACAGGACAAAATGTATAATTTCAAACCGATGATGGATTATTTTAGTTCCGGGAATGAGTCAGGTTGATAACCATTTACTCTCCCTCAACCTGATCCTGGCTACCCTTCTATGGCCCTTTTCATAAGTGTGTGACATCTAGGTTACGCCTTCTATGGCCCTTTTCATAAGTGTGTGACATCTAGGTTACGTGTAACTAGGCTACGTCAATGATACAGCAGTCTGTCTCTAATCAGGTTAATAGAGCAACTTCTCTGATAAACAGGAAATGTATTTCTTGTCATTTGTAAAAGCTGTGAACCGCATTCGAGCTCTCCATTTATGCAACATAATATGGACGACGTATGTGTCTAATGATTAAATAGGAGTTAGCTCGCAGATTTATTGAATGATAATGTCAGCCTAACTAATTTAACCAATTTCAGGCCTGATAGTATTCAGGCACCGTGACTGATTACAGGTGTTTCAAGATGACTGGGAGAAAATAAAAAGCTTGCTTTGAGATATAAAGAGGTGGTATTAAAGTAGGATTAAACTAAAATGGAAACATTTAAACATCATAGTGATTGACACATATTGAGTTTGAGCATCCTTGTGTGCCATCACTGCCTACTAGCTGAAGATATGGAATTTGCACATAACCAAATTGTGTTTCTAAAAAGTGCGACACAAATATAATACCCCCACCCATGCCCACCATGCCCAAATTTATAACCAATAACCATAATCCCCCTCAACAACTCTTAACCTCACAGTAGAGTGGAAAATAGAGTAGAGGAAAAAGTATGGAAGACATGACATAGAGAATTTACCATGATTTGCTGTCTGCAACTACACTGTAGTTTGTCTAAAAATTCCAGTTAGTCAACATTACTGGATTATAGGTGGTAATTTATTTTTCATTGTCAAAATGTGTCATAATGCATTATTCATTGTCAAAATGTGTCATTGTGATCCAAAATGCGTAAAGGTTGGCAGGTCTGATAAAGCAGGCTATTTTACAAAGGCAAAGTCAAAATATCATGTTGTTTGTATACAATTTGTTTTTATTGAATTTCTATTAGAAATGATTCATCAGACAAAATTCAGATTGTACACTGTGAAATGCACGCTTAGTAACACATGACAGGATATCTGGAAGTGTTAGAATTAGACTATTGTACATTAACAATCTTTGCAAATAATGTGAATGGATTACATTGATGGGCTTAAAACTTGAATACATGCAAACCCCCCCCCCCCCCCAAAAAAAAAAAAAAAAATGGAACAGCTGAATTTAAAAAGTGAACATAGGCTTTCAATAAAGTAATTGTAAACAGCTAAATTTAGTTTGTTTTCAGCATTATTACTGTATGTGGTTTCTTGTGAGCTGAGACAAAGATTCCTTACCTATGCTAACATGATAGCTAAATGTAGCTGTAGAGATCAGTAGCAAGTAGTAAATACTCTCCCGTATACTCTTCCTTGGGCTGTGTGAGGGCGAGTGTGTGTGTGTGTGTGTGTGTGTGTGTGTGTGTGTGTGTGTGTGTGTGTGTGTGTGTGTTGATGTGGTTAATACATGGGTGCACTGACTCCTGAGGTCTGTGAAGCTTATTATGTGGGGTTAATGTGAAAAACATGCCATTGTGTGACCACAGGGAAAGATGTGTCAATATGAAAGTGACAGACTGGCATATACATGATAAAAAAAAATACAAATGATCACACATGACACATACAGAACATATAAAAATTACAATTCCTCTGATAGCAAAAGACACATAACCATGAAGGGAATCTAAATTAAGATGCCATAACAAAGCAAAACAGGAAATGAACATTTTCTGTACATAGTTTATTTTTAAATTCAACTTTAAATAGCAATATTTTTTCTTTCCCTCAATTATTATATACAGCAGATTGTGGTTTGTTATGAACAAAGTACCTCCACAAGCCTCATATATAAATCCTAGGGACGGCATCTTTTAAACGGCCTCTGTATGCAATAGGATAGCGCTACGACAACTTTGTTCACAGCCGATTCACATAACACTACGCCAGAACAACGACTCCATGCCAACAAAGAGCGTTCCCCACCACCAAGGCCTAAATATCCCAGTTCCTCATGGCCGATGGCTAGACGTACTGTACCGTCATTTCCAGACTGTTAGCCGCGGCTTATACGTTGATTTTGCAAAATTTCTTCCACTATGAGGCTAAAACAGGGGGGCAGTTAATATGGTGTTTATATAGTTTTTTTTTTTTACTTGCATAAACACTGTCCTGCGGCTTATACACAATGCGGCTTATATGCGGGAAATTACTGTACTTGCAGAGCAAATAATTTGCTAAAGTACATCTAGATTTCTAGGGCTAAGAGTAGACATGAATAATTCCGGTCTGCATAAGTGCATTATGTAACGTCACAATATGAACTTTTTTCTTCAATATCAGCATATGAGGGCTTGACTTTGGTCTGAATAAAGGGAATACCTGTTGTGTTAAAGGAATAGTCCACCTCATTATGTAAATTGTTTATTCACCCCCTTACCTGGACTGGTCTCAGTGCATGCATTGTCTTAGTCTGGCAACCCCATTTTTACCTTTAGCTTAGCATAGGCACTGAAAGTAAAGTCCCCAAAGAGTTGCTATCTGGCAACTTTACATTCCAGTGCCTATGCTAAGCTAAAGCTAAAAAATTGGGGATGCCAGACCAAAATGCTTTTACCTGTATGAGTAACTCCAGATAAGGGGTGGATAATCAATTTTCAATAAAAAGGTGGATTATTCCTTTAATAGAACACACAACTTATCGAATATTTGTCGCTTTAACCCTTGCTGTTATCAGGGTCTTTGGAAACCTCAACATTGTCCCTAGGTCTGGAATCATCAGAGGGCTCTCCCACTATCAGGTCTTGATTGGGATAATCCAAGGAATTTGTGGACTCCAGTAAAGTTACATCTGTGTGTTCAGAACTAGGGTTTGAAAGGTCATCAGTGTCTTGTCTGGGACTTTGATCGTGAAAGTGTGTGTGTCCATTATTATCATCATAATGTTGGCAGGGATTTGCGAAAGAGTTTACGTCTTTCTGATCACAACTTGAGTGTGAGGAGACATCAATTGTGGAACCTGTATGTTCATCTGTGCAATTAATGACCTCACCAGCATGTAGCTGTGTACATTCATTATCAACTTCTGTGGATACCTGTGTGTTAGCATATAAACAGTCCTCATTTGTAAGTGTGTGTATTTCATTGGTGTGTTGTTCAGTGGGTGTTGTAGGCGGACTACAGACAGCTGAGTTCATGGTGTGGTTTGTGTCGTTGTGTAAAGCTAAATGTGTGGGATCCTGATTTGGTTGCAAGGGTTCTTTGTCAGCCCACATTGACTCATTGTTGAGGCTTGTGGCAACCTGACCATTGTGGTTGTTTATGTCATTATTTATATCTGTAGCAAAGCTAACAGTCTCAGTATTATAAGAAGTTTGTGTGGGTGAATGACTTGTGTTGTAGACAATATTTCTATAGATGTCTGTGGGTTCTTGGATAACCGAGCTTACAGCATCTGTCTGATCAGCGAAGGGTGATGAATCGTCACTGGGATAAATGGGTGCTTGTGCTGTGGCATAGACGGTGTTAATCGCACAATCTGTTTCATTGGTATCGCCGTTTAGACACATGCTACCAGAATCATGGGTGAGTGACTGGATGGTTGAATCTAATGGTTGTCCAGCAGTAGTATAGATGGTGACCGTACTGTCAGTTTCCATAGAGGCGGAGGGGAAATTCTGACCTGAGTCATCGGACAAGTTTGGGGGCGACTTGACAGTGTAGTAGGTATGGTCACCTGGATTGACCTCATGTAGAGACATCTTGGTGTAACTGCAGCTTGAAGTCGTCGGAGGAGGAGGAGGGGAAGACCAATGTCCTCAATCTCTTCATAAATTCCATCTGGGTCTGGGTTCTGAGGAAGGTAGTCAAAGGAGAAAACAGACAACAGGAAATAAATGTCAAGTGGGTCATATTTAACTTACTCCGACACAGTACACACACTTTCATCCACCACACACACACACACACACACACACACACACACACACACACACACACACACACATACTAAAACACAATGCCATATTGTGAACTGAAACACTTTGGGGGTTGTCAAACCCCGTCATAGACTCAGAGGCAATTTGATGGCCATCGCCTTGGTCTATGCTTTGATTCGTACAAGGGTCTGGGACCTTTGCTATTGACGAATAATTGCAAGATGGAGGCGTGAAATGTAGAGAACTTTTGAAACAAATGAAACTGATTTCACCCAACTGTCAAACACTTGACCATGACGTAGTTTATGTTGGTTGTGAAGTAAGCTACGCTACAACTGCAGAAATCCATCGTAATCTTTTACAACTCTCGCCTAATGCTCACTGATTTACGCAGGGTCAAAATAGTCAATGCGAACGAGGCCAATGGCCGTAATCCCAGAGTTGTGGAGGGTGATAAAAATCGAGCGGAAGCATAGGAAGGCAAGGCGGGCTGATGAAATTGCTGTCTTCATAAGAAAATCACTCCTAACTCAAAATGATTAAAAATATGATATGGTTGATTGATTGAGTGGGGGCACTGTGGCTTAGTGGTTAGAGCGTCAGACCAATATTCCGGGGACCCGGGTTCGATTTCGACCTGAGGTCCTTTCCCAATCCCACCCCATTTCTCTCTCCCACTTGCTTCCTGTCCATCTCTGTAATATCCTATTTGATTAAAGACAAAAAGCCCCCACAAAATATATATATATATATAGGGCAATTCCAGCGTTATGGACGTGACATTTTCATGCATTATTGATGAACAAATTGCCACATAACCTCCGCAAAACTAGCAGTATTTCACAATTTTGTTCATATTCTTATGCAAACTCCATGGCTGAATATAGACAAACACAAAAAATTTATATCATGATTTACATTATAAGAATATGAGCCATTCAATTTGCGTTATGGACGTGACGAAAAACGGACAAACTTTTGAGAGAGCGTAGTTTTTGCTGTGAAGTGTGTGAAATTTTTAGAGAAATGTAAATATTACTGCATTCATACCAATCAGGACACCTAAGTAAAGACAGAGAAAGACTTAATTTCAAATGTAAATGTAAAAAAAGTTGGTTTTCATTGGAAGAAATGGCGTTATGGATGTGACGTTATGGATGTGACATCTGGAAAAACCCTCCAAAACGATACAAAACAATTGTGAACGGTGGATTTTAACCTGTAACGACAGAAATAGTAATACAACAATAAAAAATAACTGATAGCATTGCAGCTTTGTGTGTGTTATCACCCACTTATGCCCATTATAAGCCCCTCCATAGACTTACATTATAGCTGAATAGGGTAAAAATTTTAACAAACAGATATCCTTTCGAAACTTGCTCAGTTGAATATTTACATTGAGACGATACTTTTTTGTATTGGAAGTTTTCTGAAAGAATTTGTATGTCCATGTAGGAGAGACTTAAATTTTTAAGGTGAGGTTTACTTTTTCGTGGAATTGCCCATATATATGTTATTGATTCATTATTACTAATATTGTAATAAGGATTACTGAATGTTATGTTTTTAAAGGTGCCATGCCACACCACTACAGGGTATTTAAATTGTTCTTTGAGGTCTACAAATAGGGTATGTGACTTCACTTGGACTGAGAACGGTCCAAGGAGACCGTAATGAGATCGTTTGCAGCCTGTAGGAATAGCCTTCGAAAATTTCATGCGGTTCTTCCGGTTTTTTTTCCACTGCTGCGCTCTGATTCGCTGCTGAAGCTCGACGTTGTAAAGCACATGGACGAATATTTACATTAGTTTTACTTGCGAATTGCGAGGTACGGAAAAAAAAAACTTGGAATATTATCATGAAACCGAGAAAGAGGATATCTGCACCAACCTAGCTTGCAGATTGTAAACGGCCACTTTGCAAAGGTAAGCTTACTACATAGTCAGGATGTCACAGTAGCCAACATAATCAGATACTTATTGCAAGAGTAGCCGACTGTTAGCCTACATCCACAGTCAGATTACACTTACCAAGACTGTTGAATTCGTCAAGTTGACAAGTTGTCTGTTACCATTTCATGGATATTCCTTCTTTTTCGCGAGTATTTCAAGGGGCGGGCTTTAGTCAAATACAGGAGAGCATGGATTGGGCGATAATTCTCCTCAGTCAGCCAATGGCTGTAACGTTGTCTATACTACGTAGCACTGACCATGGATTCAAACTGACCTAATTTCTTTGCATATTTCTTTTAATGGGCTATTGCCTATAGCGAAGACAGTATTACATTTTCACATGCACTGTGTAACTTGAGGTCATATAGAACTATTCTATACCAAAAGCAACAGGTAAAAACGGCTTTGTGTGGCGGGGCACCTTTAATATTTAACTCACCTCTGTTTTTTGATGAATCACTTCAGTGGACCTGTCTGTTGGTAGAATATTATAGTCAAAAATTAACCTTGTGTGTGTGTGTGTGTGTGTGTGTGTGTGTGTGTGTGTGTGTGTGTGTGTGTGTGTGTGTGTGTGTGTACATACAGTACGTGCACAGTTGTGTGTGTATAGATGAGGTGTCCAATTGTGGGTGTGTATGACCTACCAACTTTGCTTCTGTACTTGTGTCTGTAGCACAGGATACAGAGTACGACAACTAGCAATGCTACTGTCACCATTAACACAGGCGTCTTCACGTCCTTTAACCCTTTTGTGCCCCGAGGGGAAACACCATCTGTGGAAGGCATACCCCTTATATCCACTGTCAAAAATATTGCACCATATTTCCAGCAATTTTACACTTAAATGTTCTGGTACTAACATAACATTACATCACAGTAGAAGACATATTCATATTATATGTGTTTTCCCATCACATTTACCTGTGGCCAGACAACAAGTTGTGTGTCATGTGAATGTTACCTTTGTTCACAATGGGTTAAATTGTTAGGCCTATGTGCCTTACTGTATTAATTAAATAATAAAAGGGGTGTTGTTTAGATATGTACAGTACTGTATGTGGGTAGGGGGAGGAAGTGGGTTATCGAGTGAGTGATCGACCACATGTATGAGAAAATTTTATCTAGTCATTAGATGTAGGATGTGCTTGTAATCCTGATTAGTTGCCATTTATCTATTTTAAAATCTGAGTGCAAAGTTGTGCAGGGAAACCAAAATGTATTAAAATAGAAGTATATTACAGAAATATTTTTTTATCTATATCTTCCTAACTGTATTGCCTTCCAAATTAAACATTTGGCATCAGGAGTTCAGGCTAAAATGTTCCAGCTTGGACAAACTAGACCTACAGAATGCCAGTAAAAGAGGAATAAAGCCACAAAAAAGAATAGTTTTTTTCTTTCTTTTTTTACTTTAACTTTTTAACTTTGTTTCAGATTGCTGTGTGAGAGAAAAGGTAAGAGAAAAACAGCATCTGTTGCAATGTAGACTAAAAGTGAGATGGTAAATCTAAGGGCTCGAATGCATTATGCAGTCGAAATGCATCATCATGGAGGTCTCCACTTGGAATAGACCAAGTGTGCCATGTGTTGTCTGCAACAAGTAAATCCCAGCCCTAACGTTATAGGCCCTTTAAAGTGGACATACCTCCACCCGAGGTTGAACAAACCACAACAATGTAACACTTTATTTTAAGGATCACATATTAGCCCCTAATACATACCTAATTAATGCCTGTATTAGTGACTTGCAAGGCATTTGTTAGGCAACATTAACCATTTGTTAGGCATGAATTCAGATATTTCTTGTACATGATGAATTAGGCCTTTGTTCTTGAAATGATCTTAATATGGACCCAGTGGGCCTTGATTTCAAGTTACTAATAAGTAGTAAGGCCAGAAGAGAACATGTGTAACTTCCAAGTATACTGTCTGAATAACTTCTTAATAGTGGGAGAACAGTTGTAGAATAAGCAAGCATATGCAACACAGACAGTGAAATATAGCATTTGAGTTGTAGCTGCATGCTTACATATTCCACAACTGTTCTCCCACTTTAAAGGATTTATTGATATATAAAGAATATAAAATATTTAAAGTTATATAAAGAATAAAGGCCTAATTAAACATGAATAAGAAATTTGTGAATACATGCCTAACAAATGGCTGATGTTGCTAAATACATGCTTTACAAGTCACTAATACAGACATTAATTAGGCATGCATTAGTGCCTAACATGTGATCCTTAAAATAAAGTGTTACGTTTTTTCATATATTTGATGTCTATTTTATTAAATGGATTGTTGTATAAAAATATTTTACTGCACAACATGTTTTTTGGATGTTTTTTAGATCCTCTCCAAAACCGGAAATTGTGAAAATTCTGAATGCTTTAGTTGGGTCAGTTTCTGTTTTATCTACTATGGCCCTGTCCCAATGCCTCCCCTAACCCTAAATTTTTCCCCTAACCCTAGATTTTGCGCGTTCACGTCTAGGGGTAGTGTGTCCCATAACTGTAGGGAGCAAGTGGAAGTGTGATTTCCCCTTAGAATCTCCCTTAAAACGTAGTGAGGGTAGATGCTGACTTAAAATGAAGTGGAAGAAGAAATTACTCATGCTACTCGCCATCTGAGTTATTTTCGTAAATAATCATGTAAAAACTTGAAATATGTTGAATACACAAAGAACTGTTGCGTTTAGAACACTGTCAAAGTTCCAGCTACCGGAGAAGCAGCTAAAGTTGTTATCACATGCTATCGTATGTGAGTGAGCTCGTTGGCAATGTGTCCGTTGACAGACGATGGAGTGCACGTTCGACAGAGGGGGAGTGAATTTTGATCGGTTGACGGATCCGTTTCTACCTTGCCTGGCTTTGGCCATCCCCTTGGTCTATGCTTTAGCTTCGTACAAGGGTCTGGCATTTCAACATTGACAAACAATTGCAAGCTTGTGGTGTGAACTGGAGAAGTTTGAAGCGATTAAATCTGATTTCACCAAATCTTAACATAATGCACCTGCTTGGTCGTGAAATAAGCTGAGCTACAACAACAGAGAAACGATGTTATCTCTCACAACCATAGGCGGTTCTAGACAGGGGCCAACGGGGGCACGTGCCCCTGGCCCCTGCTGTGGCCCACTTTGCTGACCAGATAATACGATGTAGCCCTGTGGGATTTTGGGTTATTGAATTCCTAAGCTATACTTTTGGTTTCATTTTTTGTTTTGTTTATTTACTTCTAAAAGGTGAATATTAATATGTTAAAAATGTTAAAACAATGTATATGTGAAAAAAAGAATTATTAAGTTTGTGAATTTACACCTTCCTGTTTGTAAGCCAATCAGAGTTTGGGGTTGAAGGTCGAGATGAGACAGGAAGTAGTGGTGGGGAGAAGAAGAACATGCTAGAAGAAGGAGAGATGAGTAAGCAGAATGCTGTGACACGAGTGAACTGTAAAGTTGGCAAAACGCTAAGTTTATGTATGTAATGGTAAATGTTGAGTGATAAACGGACAGTGAGTTGCGTATGGACATTTTGCCTGAGCATAGTAGTGTTACAGGAGTTTAACAGGAATTACTTTGACTAAAAGTTTTCCACGAGGATATCGTGAGTGCTAGTCAACCCGACTGGACTTGTTGGAGTTCATCATGGACTGTGCAAGCGAGTAACCTGCCCGGCTTTACTTGAAGTGTTCAGACCGACGGATTCCTATCCTCGAGTGCGTATCGTTTGGCTGTGACGACGACGTGTTTCCCTGAGCACCGCCAGCGCTGCGAGGCTACCGAGAGGGAGAATGCGACGACGACAGCACCAGGAGCAGTGAGTTTTTATTTCATGCGCCATAGGCGTGAAGCGGCCATGTTGTTTTAGGTCTCAACGCTCGCTAGCCACGCTACAGGCCTGCACCGTCTCTGACTTTGCTACTTTCACTTTGGTTGGGTACCCCTTTTCATTTGAATTTACTAGAATACAGTTTAGCTTTAGAACTGCCGGCTATAGGTTTAGCTTAGAGGGTATTTTTGATATCACTAAAGAGTGAATACTTTTGAGTTGAATTGCTATTGAAACAGAACTGAACTATATTGAAAGTGAACTGAGTGAAGCGGCCATGTTGTTTTAGGTCTCAACGCTCGCTAGCCACGCTACAGGCCTGCACCGTCTCTGACTTTGGCTACTTTCACTTTGGTTGGGTACCCCTTTTCATTTGAATTTACTAGAATACAGTTTAGCTTTAGAACTGCCGGCTATAGGTTTAGCTTAGAGGGTATTTTTGGTATCACTAAAGAGTGAATACTTTTGAGTTGAATTGCTATTGAAACAGAACTGAACTTTATATTGAAAGTGAACTGAACTATTTTGACATTGAACTGAACTGAAAAGAAAAGAGAATATTATTGTGTTTACAAGCAATTTGCTTGATTGTGCATATTTACAATTATTTTGAGTAAATAGTTGAACTTTATCTTTGGTGCACATGTGCATATTTCATTTGGGTAATTCATTGAGTGGTTACACTAATGCCTGAGTTTAGAGGTTTAAAGGGTAACTTCTGTGATATTTCTGAAAAGGTTAAAATGGACTTATAGGCACATGATTGATGCTAAGAAGCTAAGATAACTTAAGTAAGTGACTTTATTACTAGGTTTATTCCTTATTTTGGTAATTACAATAGGTTAAAGGGTTATTAAAGGTAACCTAGTGTTATGATTAGTACAGTTTAATTAGCCTTAAGAGTAACATTCTAAGTGAGTGTTTATTACCTAAACTAGCATAGTTGACTACTTAGAGAGAGAGATCTCTCGCACACAGGAATTCGGGGAGCGCACTCCACCAGATAGCCAGGGCCAGCTAGGGGGCGCTACATAAAATGGGGGCTCGTCCGGGATGGTAGTTAATTAATGTAATTAGGTAATAACATAGTAATAACAAGTGAATAAGTAATTTTAGTGCTTTTTAAGCAGTTTTGTTAGCTAAACAATTAGAAACAGTTTACTAAAGCATTAGCAAAGCTTTATTGAACATGGAAAACACAAGTAGACACGCAGACTTAGTTAATATGCTCAAGGAATGGTGTCGTGGAGAGGGACTGGATGAAGCGCATTCCCTTGTCGTGCTGGTGCCGGAAGGGATTGAGATTGCCCAGATTGAAGAAACCCTGGAGACGATCAAAGCTTTGGGACGAGTTCGTGTGCGAGGACGCCCTTACAGTCTGAAGCATGGTTGTTTAACTGTTTTTTGCGAGTGCAAAGAAAAGGTAGATGTTAGTAAGATCCCCACAGAAGTCCTTCCTGTCGGCGCTACAGATGGATGGAAGATTTTTACTGCGTCTGCAAGCTCTGGGTTAGAATCGAATGTGACAAGTCCACCTGAGATCCCACCTTCTGATAGCTCTGCTGAGTCTGTGATGCGTGTTGTTGGTGATATGCTAGCTAAGATGGAGAGACCGTCTAGTGAAAATAGCAGTTACCGACGCCTACGGGTGTTTTCAGGAACTGTGCCAACCCCTGCTGGGGAAGAAGCATTTGAGCATTGGCTAGAGCATGCGCGGCTGATGGTAGAAGAGAGCGATTGTTCTGCTAAGGAGAAACAACGGCGTATAATGGAAAGTCTTAAAGGTCCTGCCTTAGCTGTGGTAAAGGCTGTTAGGTCCGCTGATCCAGAGGTTAGTCCGGTTCAGTGTCTAGAAGCCATTGAGAGTGCTTTTGGATCTGCTGAGTCCGGTGAAGACTTATACTTTGCTTTTCGGTTGCTACAGCAGCAGTCAAAGGAAAAGTTGTCTGACTTTCTTAGACGCTTGGAGTTGTCGTTGACCAAAGTAGTTCGTCGTGGAGGTCTGCCACCTGACCGTGTGAATCGTGCTCGAGTTGAGCAGCTTCTTAGAGGTGCCGTTCACTCAGATATTATGATGGTTCAGCTTAAGCTCAGAGAAAGGAAGGAAAGCCCTCCAACTTTCTTGGAACTGTTAAGTGAAATTCGTAATGAAGAAGAATACGAATCTTCCCGACTGAAGCTGAAGGCATCCGTACAGCGTGTAAATGCAGACTCCGATGTGGATAGTAGGCAGGTGGAAATTCAGAGCTTCATCAAAGAACTGAAGTCTATGTTTGCCTCTATGACCACACCGCCTTGCCCAGCTGTAGCAGACAGCAAAGAACAAAAGTCCACAACCAAGACATCTGCCTCCGAGACAGCTGTTAATGCTGAAGTAGCCGCATTAAGAAAGCAAGTGACTGAGTTGCAAAGCCAAATAGCAGCTCAAAAGTCAAACAGGTCTGATTCCCCTGCTACAGTCTTGCGGGTGGGACCAGCCAAACCGACACAGAGTGAAAACAGACAGCCACCATCTAATGACCCAGATGGCAACTTCTGTTATCGCTGCGGCGACAATGGCCATTTCTCTGTTAAATGTCAAAACGCAGAGAATCCAGCCAAAGTTATAAAGAGGCTGATAGGCTCACTACGTAAAGCTAAACAGAGTGAGTCTGCTGCTCAAGCTACAATAGCAGCACGACTGTGTGTCAGTCTAAGAAAAGTGAAATAGTCACATTGAAAAGAGACATTCCAAAAGGCCTGATTGGCCCATCTTCAATCGTTCCAGTGAAGATTAATGGCCAACAGTGTGATGCACTTCTAGATAGTGGCTCACAAGTCACAATAATCTTTGAGACATGGTACCAGCGCCACCTACCCAATGTTCCGATCCAGCCAGTGTCAGGATTGGCCATATGGGGACTGAGTGACACCAGTTATCCCTACCTAGGATATGTGGTAGTGGATATGGAGTTTCCTGAGAAGGTGACGGGCATGAATGAGACTCTTTCTGTCTTAGCGCTGATATGTCCAAGTCCTCAAAGCACTGAACAGACTCCCGTAATCTTAGGCACCAACGCGAACCTGTTCCAGAGATTGGCTAGCCTGTGCAGAGAGATTGCTGGAGTGGACATTGCCCAAACCCTGGGCATAAAAGCAAAGGACTCCGCGTCAAACACAGACCAGTCAGCCACTGAGGGAGAAGAGGATGAAGTGGGATGTGTGAGATGGATGGGTCCAGGCTCCCTGAAAGTTCCTCCTGGTGGTGAATGTGTTGCCATCTGCGAGGTAGAGTTGAAGAGGCCACTGGATAAAGACATGTTGATGGTCGAGGCTTCACCCACTCTCCCATTACCATCCAGAGTACTTCTGCAGCCTATGGTGGTGCCGAGTACAGCCGTGGATGAAGACCACCTAACTGTTTTGATCCAGAATGTGTCTCAGCGAAATACAGTCATCCCAGTTGGTACTGTCGTCGGTCAGCTGTGCCATGCCGATCCAGTGATGCCATCTCCGAAGACAGAGACTGCGACTGTTCCGACCGAGTTAGACCCTCAATTGATCCAGTTTGGAGATTCGCCCATCCCCCACGAATGGAAAGAGCGACTTCAACGGAAGCTGTGTGAAAGAGCCAGTGTATTCTCCTTACACGAGTGGGACGTTGGCCTGGCCAAAGATGTGGAGCATCACATTCGCTTGTCAGATCCAAGACCCTTTAGAGAACGTTCGCGACGCCTGGCTCCAGCTGATATAGACGATGTTCGGAAACACTTGCAAGAGTTGTTAAACGCTGGTATCATTAAGGAATCGCGTAGTCCGTACGCGTCACCGATCGTAATCGCCAGAAAGAAAAATGGGCGCATTCGGATGTGCATTGACTACAGGACCCTTAATAGCCGTACAGTTCCGGACCAGTACACAACTCCCCGCATAGATGATGCATTAGACTGCTTGTCTGGGAGCAAGTGGTTTTCCGTTTTAGATTTGAGAAGCGGTTACTACCAGATCGCTATGGCAAATGAAGACAAGGAAAAAACGGCTTTCATTTGTCCTCTTGGATTTTTTCAATTTGAAAGGATGCCCCAAGGCATAACCGGAGCGCCTGCAACGTTCCAAAGACTTATGGAGAAGGCGGTAGGCGATATGAATCTTCTACAAGTCTTGGTCTACCTAGACGACCTCATAGTCTTTGGACGTTCGTTGGAAGAACATGAAGAGCGTCTCCTGAGAGTGTTAGACAGACTTGAAGAAGTAGGGCTGAAACTCTCCCTCGACAAATGCCAATTTTGTCAACCTAGAGTCAAGTATGTAGGGCATATAGTGTCCGCCAGTGGCGTTGCCACTGACCCTGAAAAAATAGAGGCAGTAGCCAAGTGGCCGAGACCCACAGACCTCAAGTCTTTAAGATCGTTCTTGGGCTTCTGTGGCTACTATCGACGATTCATAGAGAGCTACTCTTCGATCGTCAGACCCCTTACTGAACTGACAAAGGGCTATGCACCCACACGACGTGGGAGGCCACCAGTCATTGACAAGACCAAGACGTACTTCAAAGAATCTGAGCCCTTCGACGAAAGATGGGACCAGTCCTGTGATGAGGCCTTCAGGCGCATTATTCAATGTTTGATAAATGCACCTGTGTTGGCATTTGCTGATGCAAACAAGCCGTACGTCCTCCACACAGATGCAAGTTTCAAAGGAATTGGTGCAGTACTCTATCAAGAACATCCCGAAGGACTACGTCCTGTGGCCTTCGCCAGTAGGAAGTTGAGCTCTCCGGAACAGCGCTATGCTGTACACCAATTAGAGTTCCTTGCACTGAAGTGGGCAGTCGTTGATAAATTTCACGACTATCTCTACGGAGCCAAGTTTACTGTCCGCACAGACAATAACCCACTGACGTATGTACTCAGCACAGCTAAGCTCAATGCGACGGGTCATCGTTGGCTTGCAGCACTCGCCACCTATGATTTTGATGTCCAGTACAGGCCTGGAAAAGCCAACATAGATGCCGATTTGCTGTCTCGCAACATACCTGAAGCTACAGAGTCTGGTGAGTGGAACAGCATGTCCCAGAATGTTGTGAGGTCCATATGTCAGCGGGTGAATGTAAATGTGGCACCTGACGTTTCTCCAAGATACGTTGAACAGTTAGGAGCATCACCAGCCTGTATCCCTGATGCCTATGCATTCCCGTCTCAGTTGCAGTTGAACTCACTGGAGCAGCTGTCCAAGGCTGACTTGATGGAAGCTCAGAAGAGAGACGCTGTGATTGGGCCGGTGGTTGAGGCAGTGACGCAGGGAGAATGGCCAAGTAACAAAGAGTTGGGTCCTGAGATGATGTTGATGAAGAGGGAAGTTGGTAGACTTGTGATGAGAGATGGACTTCTGTTCAGAGCGAGCAAGAAGGCTGATGAGGAGGCACTTCAGCTAGTGTTGCCTGCTGAGTTCAGAGGGCTAGTGTTGCACTCTCTACACGACGACATGGGACACTTAGGTGTGGAAAGAGTCACTGATCTGCTAAGAGCAAGATTCTATTGGCCGAAGATGGCCCATGACGTTGAAGATTATGTGAAGAACTGTGGATTGTGCTTGACCCGTAAAACACCTTGCAAGAGGGCCGCTCCCTTACATCAGATCGTCAGCAGTGGTCCAATGGACCTAGTTTGCATTGACTTCCTGTCAATGGAACCAGATTCCAAAGGCATAAGTAACGTACTGATTGTGACCGATCACTTTACCAGATACGCTCAAGCTTTTCCTGCTAGGAATCAGAAAGCCTTGACAGTAGCAAAGATCCTCGTCGAAAAGTATTTCGTACACTATGGATTGCCTGCAAGGATTCATTCCGATCAGGGAAGAGACTTCGAGTCGAGACTGATAAGAGAGCTTCTTACGACCTTGGGCGTGAGGAAGTCCAGAACGACTCCGTATCATCCCCAAGGGGATCCCCAGCCGGAGCGTTTCAACCGTACGCTGCTCTCTATGCTGGCTACGTTAGGCCAAGAGAAGAAAAGATCCTGGAGTCAGCATGTGGCTTCGTTAGTGCATGCGTATAACAGCACAAAGAGTGATGCAACAGGATTCTCTCCCTATTTCCTGATGTTCGGCAGGGAAGCAAGACTCCCAGTAGACCTGTGCTTCAGAACATCCGGTGATAGGAGTGAAGAGAGAAACCACTACCAGTATGTGGCGAACTTGAAGCGTGATCTGCAAAGAGCTTACCAACTGGCAAGTCAAGCTGCTGATAAGTCACACCTGCGCAACAAGAGAGCCTATGACCAGAAGGTTAGTTTCCAGAACATCCAAGAGGGAGACCGTGTTCTTCTGAGGAATCTAGGACTCAAAGGGAAACACAAGCTGGAGAGTCGATGGAGCGCCATACCCCATATGGTTGTGGGAAAGATGCCAAACTTACCCGTCTACCGTGTGAGGCCTGAGGGAGGCCGAGGCAGTGTAAGGACCATCCATCGCGATCACCTCTTACCTATTGGGCCATCCGTGAGGATACCTGATGAGCCGGAGCGTGATGAACCCCCTGTGAGACCAAGAACACGTTCAACCAGGACAAGACAAAGACAAAAGATAATGACACAAAGAGAAGAGGTACCGGAGATGTCTGATTTCTCGTCAGACGTGGGGTGTGAAGTATCCTACAGACCTTACAGGGAGTACCTGGAAAGGCTGCTGACAAGAAAGAGATGTTTCCGACAGAGCTTCTGTTCACTCAGAGCATGAAGGTGAACGAGACCCAAGTCCTGAGCCACCAGCTGTTGAGTCAGAACCAGATCAAGATCAAGCCAATGAAGAAAACCAAGCTGAGACAGATGCTGGTCCGTCAGACTCTGAGACCGATCTGAATGTGTCCAGAACCCCTTTACACACACCAAGACCAAGAGCTCAGTCTAACACAGATAGAGTCCTTAGAACAAGAGAGAAAAGACAAATAAAACCAGTGTTAAGACTTACTTATGATGAACCTGGAAAGGCCAGTGAACAACCACTTACCATAGTTCATAGAGGCATAATCATTAAGTTAGGTAAAAACTAGTTCATCTGTAGTATGTACTTAAGAACTTAGAGTTCTGCTAGAATATTAAAAAAGTAGTTTAATGAAGTGTTAGGTGTTAAGTGTCTAATGAGGACATTTAGACATTTAGTAAGGGGAGGATGTAGCCCTGTGGGATTTTGGGTTATTGAATTCCTAAGCTATACTTTTGGTTTCATTTTTATTTTGTTTATTTACTTCTAAAAGGTGAATATTAATATGTTAAAAATGTTAAAACAATGTATATGTGAAAAAAAGAATTATTAAGTTTGTGAATTTACACCTTCCTGTTTGTAAGCCAATCAGAGTTTGGGGTTGAAGGTCGAGATGAGACAGGAAGTAGTGGTGGGGAGAAGAAGAACATGCTAGAAGAAGGAGAGATGAGTAAGCAGAATGCTGTGACACGAGTGAACTGTAAAGTTGGCAAAACGCTAAGTTTATGTATGTAATGGTAAATGTGGGTGATAAACGGACAGTGAGTTGCGTATGGACATTTTGCCTGAGCATAGTAGTGTTACAGGAGTTTAACAGGAATTACTTTGACTAAAAGTTTTCCACGAGGATATCGTGAGTGCTAGTCAACCCGACTGATCTCGTTGGAGTTCATCATGGACTGTGCAAGCGAGTAACCTGCCCGGCTTTACTTGAACTGTTCAGACCGACGGATTCCTATCCTCGAGTGCGTATCGTTTGGCTGTGACGACGACGTGTTTCCCTGAGCACCGCCAGCGCTGCGAGGCTACCGAGAGGGAGAATGCGACGACGACAGCACCAGGAGCAGTGAGTTTTTATTTCATGCGCCATAGGCGTGAAGCGGCCATGTTGTTTTAGGTCTCAACGCTCGCTAGCCACGCTACAGGCCTGCACCGTCTCTGACTTTGGCTACTTTCACTTTGGTTGGGTACCCCTTTTCATTTGAATTTACTAGAATACAGTTTAGCTTTAGAACTGCCGGCTATAGGTTTAGCTTAGAGGGTATTTTTGATATCACTAAAGAGTGAATACTTTTGAGTTGAATTGCTATTGAAACAGAACTGAACTTTATATTGAAAGTGAACTGAACTATTTTGACATTGAACTGAACTGAAAAGAAAAGAGAATATTATTGTGTTTACAAGCAATTTGCTTGATTGTGCATATTTACAATTATTTTGAGTAAATAGTTGAACTTTATCTTTGGTGCACATGTGCATATTTCATTTGGGTAATTCATTGAGTGATAAGACTAATGCCTGAGTTTAGAGGGTTAAAGGGTAACTTCTGTGATATTTCTGAAAAGGTTAAAATGGACTTATAGGCACATGATTGATGCTAAGAAGCTAAGATAACTTAAGTAAGTGACTTTATTACTAGGTTTATTCCTTATTTTGGTAATTACAATAGGTTAAAGGGTTATTAAAGGTAACCTAGTGTTATGATTAGTACAGTTTAATTAGCCTTAAGAGTAACATTCTAAGTGAGTGTTTATTACCTAAACTAGCATAGTTGACTACTTAGAGAGAGAGATCTCTCGCACACAGGAATTCGGGGAGCGCACTCCACCAGATAGCCAGGGCCAGCTAGGGGCGCTACACAATTATTAATTTCTCATAAGCGCTGTAAGAAAGATTGCAAAGTCTGACTGACTACCAAATACAACACTCAGCAAGGATTAATTGCTATGGGAAATTATCTAATAACTTGTTAAAATGCACCAGATTGCAGGAAATGGCAACTTATTTTTTCAAAAATTATTGGGGGAGGACCCCCAAACCCTGCTACTACGTAACTATAGGCTACACATTAAATATGTGTATTACATTATTCCATATTCTTGATTGATATGATTGACAGTATTTTGAAGGTCATCATTTGATGCTGAAGTTTATTTCAGTGGTAGCCTGCGTTTTGTAGCCTATACGTGTCCCCTTGAAAAAAACTCTGGCCCCACCTCGGCCTCCCTTGTACAATGTAAATTTGGTCTAGAACCGCCACTGCTCACAACTCCCGTTCCTGTTTGTTTTTTAGTGCGGTATGAATTTGATCTCTGCAAACGATGCCAATAGCCGGAATGCCAGACGGAGTCATGTAGGGAAATGTTTGTTGAGCGGAGCTACATAGGAAGGCAAACCTGGCTGATTTCTACCTGAAAAATTGAACATTTTTCAACTTTTCGACATACACAACAGAGTTATTGGGACAGCCGGACCCACAATGCATTTCGCAAAAACTCCATGCAAAGTCAATGAGATCCATCGACGGATGGTAACTGAAGATGTGCACATCTTGTGGTGTTACTGCTATTCTGCAAATTTGTTGTATGTTCCACATGCTGTACTTCTGTCAACAATATTTGGCTGCCTGAAATTACAGGTATATTGGCTTATTGTCTGAAGTCCATATGAAACTCACCTGAAATCTGGAGCTTCACCTGCCGAGTCAAAGCCACATTATGTCCACCTGTTCTTACTCCACACCAGTAGATGCCAGTATCGCTCATCTCCAGGTCATGTATGGTCACAGTAAAGAAGTTCCCACTTTTGTTGTCAAATAGCGAATATTTTAAACTCTTGTATGAAACCTTTGTGTCAATTAGATGTGTGAACTTGTCATGCTGCTTATGGAAGGACTTAATATTTCCTCTTGATTCATGTGGGTACTTGCACTGAATGGTGGTATTTCTTCCCTCATGTCCAAGGGCTGGAAACGGTGAGTCACAGCAGTCAGCTGTCAAATATTAACAAATGGACTTTGTCAGTATTTCTTGAATTCAGTCGCATGTGTATTTACTAGAAGCACAGAAGTCTATATACATGAACTACATTACTTACTGTCAAACTTTCTTACTTTCAAATAAAATCTACATTAAATCTTGTTGTCTAACAAGGCCTGCTCGTCTCATTCATTTGCTGTTACTATTAGGCCTACTACTGTCCGTGAAAAAAGAGGACATTTACTAATTATCCCATATTTTAGAGGTGTAAGCCACTGAAAGACAACTCAATCTCAAATTTAAATTAGACAGGCTATCTTACCCTCCTTTATATTTAAACTGAAAGAAGTTTGTAATTCTTCATCTTCAACTGCACAGTGATAAATTTACCAATGGTTCCATACATCAGAGCCACTGAAAGACAACTACCATTGATATCAAATTAAAATTAGACAGGATACGTTACCCTCTTTCATTTTCAAACTGAATGCAGAATGTAATTCTCCATCGTCAACTGCACAGTGATAAAGTCCAGCATCTTCTGCTGTGAGGTTTGTGAGTAGAACAGTCAGTTGGTCCTCCTCTCCATTGTCATATTGGAAAAATCGGCTGTCATCATGGTGTGTGAGACGATTGTTATAGCATGTAGCAAGATTGCCCTTGCAGAAGTACCTTTGCTTGTGTTTTTTCTTGTTATTAAATTTGCAGATGATTAAAATTCCACCCATGGTAAATCCTTTCAGAAGAATTGAACTCTTTTTCTTTCCTGTAAATTGACAGCAAAATTAGACTACTTTAAAAACAACAAAAATAAAAAATAACATAATAGAATTTAGAAACCATTATGTAATCCTTATATTTACAAATCTCACCTGGAATTGTTATATTCACTTGTTGGGTCAAAGCCACATCACCCTGACCTGTTCTTACTCCACACCAGTAGATCCCAGCATCATTCCTGTCTAGTTTACGGATTGTCACAGTGAAGACGTTTGCACTGTTATTGTTGTAATGAGAATACTTTTGACTTGTATCCGATGGCTTTGATTGAAGTAAATCTGCCTCGATGTTTGTGGGATTTTGTTTACAGAAGTGTTTCACATTTCCATCAGGATACTTGCAATCAATGGTGACATCTCCCCCCTCTTGTCCAGTAATTGTAATGAGTGAATCACAACAGTCACCTGTCAAACATTCATAAAGTGTTCAAGGCCTGTTAAGGTGGCTACAGACCAAAGATATGCGACGAGATGGCCTCCAACGTTTTAACACTCTGAGACTGATTGCAACGATTGATTCATTTTGTTGCAACTCCTCTCTAAAACAGTCTCATCTTGGATCTTCAGTCTGAGTTTGCCTATATACAGTATATTCACATGGATATAAAATCTGATTGAGACAAAACATTACCTGATTTGATGCTCAACTCAATTTTAACATTTGGTTTGTTGTCATCTTCAACTCCACAATGGTAAGTTCCAGCATCCTCAGCAGTGAGGTTTGTGATAAGAATGGTTAAGTAATCTCCCTGAGCATTCTTGTACTGGGAGATTCTGCTGTCGTTGTTGTGAGATAGCCGATTGTAAGGGCATGTTGAAGCATCACCTCTGCAAAAGTACTTGTCTTTGCCCTTATGCTGCAGGCCATCAAACTTGCAAAAAATGAGTATTCCACCACTGATGTAGGCTTTCACTTGTCTTTCACTACTTCCAGACACTAAAACAAGCACATGTGTGATGTGTTACGATATGTATACATTCAGTATGTTTTATATGCCTAAATGTTGTATGTAATATTACTAATGTATTAATGTAATTAGGCTAATCATAATTGGCTCTGTTGCCAATGCAACATGCTAACCTGCCCCCAAACAAGTAAGCAACGAGTTCGCTCAGATTTGGGCCACAGGCACTATTTGACTCAGTATGAGTATCATGTCCAGTGTGAGAAATCTATAAAAGCATAACAATAATATAATCTTATCACAACAAAAAGTTCACATAACCGAGTACACAGCTAATGTGCATCGGCATGTATACAATTGTGCTGAGCCCACACAACACAGATAAATCACAACCTTCTCAAAGTTACAATATAGCTTACATTCACTGAAACGGTTAAAATTGTGTGTACTTTACCTTCAATAAGACACAGAGTGAAAAATAAGATCCCCTTCAGTCTGTAGAAGTCCATAACTCTTGTCACATTATTCACTACTTGTCAAACCAACTTGATACAAGCAACACATGCATCTGGTGAGGCTGACATGCTGTGGGTAGAACACTTCCTGTTAGCTTGACGCTCACACCTCCCAGCCTGGCCTAACAAAAATACACCCTGCCATTATCACTGTGGTCTACCTTTCTTGCAGAACCATCAGAATTATTAACCTTTCACTGCCCAGCTATTAGTACCTCAAGTTCAGAGAAAGAAATACAGACCCCAGATTAAACAACAGAAGATATTAGAATATAAAAGATGACAGCTTGCATAATTTAACTTGACACAACAGAATATATTAGAATATAAAAAAGATAACAGCTTGCATAACTTAACTTTACACACTTTAATACTCCACCTGTCCTAAAACACCCTGCCATTATCTCTGTGGTCTCCCTTTCTTGCAGAACCATCAGAATTATTAACCTCAACTTGTTGCTCAGCTATTAGTACAGCAAGGTCAATGGAATAAATATATAGCCTAGGGCTCAGAGTAAGTAACAGAATATAATATTCTATAGATAATATTAAAAGATAACAGCTTGCATAACTTAGCCTTACCTCAGGGGTTTTCAACTGGTTTGGAATAAAGGGACCACCATTCTGACAAATCATTGGCATCCACGGACCCCCTGTTGGAAACCCATGCCTTACATCATACACCATTTTGACACGTCTCAACCTTAACAGTATGATCACGACAAATGACATAAATGAAAGACAGGTGCTTTCATTAGCTTCTGTTCTGTTTGCCTGGGGTATCCAAATGCCTTGTGCTGGTCATGGTAATGCATAGCCCCGTTTATACTGGGGGCCAAACCTGGTGCTAGAACTTAAGCCCGGCCCTGGTAGGAGTTTATACTAGCCTGGGCCAGGCTTAAACAGGGCTAAACCTGGAACTGTTGTCCCAGTAACAGGCCCACCTCAAGGGGTAGGGCCAGGGGCCAAGCCCTGGTGCTTACACATCATAATAGGTGGTTTCCATGGTTATGGATTTCTGTTCTTACCTTTTTATCTGTTAATGGAATGTTGCGTTTCTTTAAATTTTTGTCAGTTGGCTACTTGGCCCACTAGTATAAACCCACCAGGAACCCACCAGGAACCTGGGCTAAAGTTCCTGGGCTTAAGTTCCTGGGCTAATGGCCCACAGTATAAATGGGGCTCATGTGACTTCCTAATTTCAACACATTTCATATCTGAAGTTCCCATAAATAGCACAAAGACTGTATACTGTAAAGCAAGTGAAAGGGGGAAGGAGGCTATTACAGATAGAGTCTAGAGTACTGGCTGTACTTTTTTTTTTTTTTCAATCGATGGAAATTAGATCAAGACTTTCCCATCTGAGCTGAAAATAATATTGAAACTCATCAGTCAGATGTAACGTCTTTGGCTCGACTCCAACAGCATCGCGACAACCTGCCTTGAAACGCTCAAAGTGAGAAAGCTGCTGCCGCCTCAGAAAACCACAGACGCAAAACCACACAGTTTCCTGGAGGCAACGTGTTGCCAGAGCAGCCTCTCTGCAGCCATAGCCATAGTGGGGGAGGAGGGAGTGTGCGTCAGCTGTGACACACACACACACACACACACACACACACACACACACACACACACACACACACACACACACGTACTGTACACACACAGGCAAACTACAAATAGGACATCATTCAAAAAAACTTGGTTGCCAGAGCAACATAAACAGCTTGAAAAAAGTGAGGGAAGAGGGGATGTGCGTCAGCTGTGACACTCGCAAACAAACACACAAACAAGCACACACACACACGCACACACAGTACAGATGGACAAACACACACAAACAGAAACATACACATAGATAAACTACATAAAGGTCATCATTCAAAAAACAAACAAACTAAATAGACAAATATGCACACAAGCCATCCCCTATTTATGAGCACGTCATGTCACTCAGTAGGTGAGGTGTGAAGAGAGACCTCTGTTGGAAGTTTTGCGTCATTACAACAGTGCTGTGACTGCAATCAAGACCTGAAAGATAGACTGACAATTAGACTGAATGCAAATAAAATACAAACACACTACTTTGTGTTTTCTTCTACACTTTATTGATGAAATTACAAATTAGCATCTCTCAAAAAAGAACAGATCATTATTTACAATCTCAATCATTGTCAGATGATTGACACACCACTTATAGATTCCTCACTAACTAGATGTTATGAGAATACACACAAATATGTCTTATTGTCTTCACAATCATTGGCTGAAAACCTAAAGAGGGTAAGTGTCATTTTGTACCACTGAAACCCTTTACCCAATTATCTGTACTTAACATGAAGGCACGCAATAAAGTGTTGACTCTAGTCTGTACTTTACATTATGTCACACCTGTATGTGAATGGGTGAATAGGTGTGTTTCCATCCAACTTGTAATGCTTTTTTAATTAAAGCACACAGGGGCGGTCTTATCCTTTATGGTGCCCTGGGTGAACACCTTATCTAGTGCAAAAAAAAAAAATTAAGCAAAACTGTGTCACTCGAAATTTTATTTTTCGGCACTCACGTGCGCAAAAAAAAGAAACTTTGGAGTGCCCATGAATGCGCAATGAATGTACAAGAATACCATATTTACAATAAAAAGTATTACCATTTATGTTTACAGTAACACTTTATTCTCAGTTAAATGTCTCCGTTATCTTTCTCAGGGCCATTTCAAAGTATATGGGGGCTCAAGGCAGGAACAGAGGCCCCTGGATGTCATAGTACACAAAGTAATTGTTTGCATGTGCAGGTAACTTAGTTGTATGAAATTCAGGATGTGTTGTATCAGGAAGAATATACAGAGGGGAAGTTAAGGGGTTAAAAATAAAAAATAAATAAAAAAATTAATCAGTGCTCAATGTGGCATCGTTATTGATGTCTGTGGGTACCTCTTCTCTTGCACTATGTGCAGCCAATTTTGCAGTGACATATACAGTATTGATTTGAGTATTTGTTGGATCTGAGACACTAGGATATTCAGTTTCGGCAGAAGTATGTTCACACGAATGAGTGCACGTTTTACACACAGTGTCCTCACTAGTGTTTGCCGGTTCATTAGGAACTAAATTTGTCAGGTCGGGATGATCAGTACAAACTAAGGGACCGTCATCGGAATCAATGGGTGTTTGTGTGTTGGCATAGACATTGTTAATTATATGACCTGTTTTGTCGACGTTAATATTAAGGCATGTGTCAGTGGCGTTGGGTGTGACAGGCTGGATGTTTGAGTATGTGTTTGCTAAGGATTCGGCTTTATGAAGTTGAGTGGTTACTTGAGTGGGTAATTGAGTGGTGGTGTAGACCGTGTCGATCTGAATATCGTTTCTTGAAGACGGTGGGTGGATGAGAGGATCGTTGGGAAAATTTGTTGATGACTGGGTTGTGTAGTAGTTATGAATCACTGTGTTGTCCTCCATGGAGCAACCACCTGTTGACGTAGTCACAGGACGAGGAGGAAGGGCAATTTCGCCAATCTCCTCATAAATTCTGTCAGGATCTGGATTCTGAGTGAGAAGGACAAAACACAATACTTGTGTTTATAAAGTATTACTGTATATGTTGAATTTCCACAATAAGGCTGGTATTCTTGGTGGTATGATTGAGCTGTCTAATAAATTAGTTTTCTGTGCACTTAGTCAATTCTGAAAAAGCTTAATATTTAAGATTTTGAATTTTTCTTTAAATGTTCATGCTTACTAGTCATTCATCGGTATCAAGACACCATTAAAACTAAAGGCAAAGAGCAAAACATGTGTAAAGGGGAGGCGTTATTTCTGAACTCACCTCTGCCATGTGGTACATCCCTCTTTGTGTCCTGTCTGATAATAGAAATACTGTTACAGAAATGTGTAAGCAGTAAAAAGTTTTTTTTTTTTTTTGTGGACGTGTGTGTGTATGTGTGTGTGTGTGTGTGTGTGTGTGTGTGTGTGTGTGTGTGTGTGTGTGTGTGTGTGTGGGTGGGCGGGTGGGTGCACGCGCGCACATTGAATCCTACCATGCTTCCTGCTCTGTCTGTATCTGTAGAACAGGAAGATTGTGACTGCCACCACCAATGCTACAGTCACCATGACCACCACCAATGCTACTGTCACCATGACCACAGGCATCTTCTGCTCCTGTTTTGGAACTGCATAACACAACCCTAAGTTATGACAAATGTCTTTCCTATTCTCTTCCATTCGAAAATGTTTTCTATAAACTTTACAATGTTCTATATGTTGTATAATAATCTCATAGGTTGTGTATAGAGGAGTCAGACCTCCTTCAAGATACATATAAATGCATATAATGCATCATATAAGAAATAGTAGAAGATGACACTGAGCTCTCAAATGTGCATTCACACATTAAACTTGGGCAAACATTTTTCCAATTTGAAGGAATAATCAACCCTTTTTATGACAATTTGTCATTCCACCTCTTCCCAGAAGTTACATAAGTGGGTAAAAGCATTATGGTCCCCGTGCATGAGCTTTCCAAATCTGGCAAACAAAATTTTAGCTTTATCTTAACATAGATGTAACCATAGAGTTGCTATCTGGCCACTTAACATTCCAGCGCCTATGCTAAGCTAAAGCTAAAATTTGGGGTTTCAATAAAACATTCATTAAAAACTCACTTATCAGTAAAGTCACGTTTCTGGTCAAGACAACATATTCTCTTCCATTTCCGACACCACACCAGTATACACCAGCATCTGTCTTCTCCAGCATCGGAATAGTCACAATGAAGCCACTTGCATTTTGAATAAGACGATATTTGGTATTCATTTTGGAAAGTGGCCCTAAACTGATGAGATTTGACTCAATTAACCCCTCATGTTGTTTATGAAAGTGTTTGTCTGTCTGTTTCTGTCCCATTGGGTAGTTGCATGGTATCTTGATATTTTCTCCCTGATGACCACTTATTGTCATAGGGGAGTCGCAGCAGCCACCTGTCAAACATACAGAATGTGGAGAGGGCAGGGAAGTAATTTCGAAAACCCAGAACCAAACAATGTGGGCAAAGTTTAGCCATGGCAGTTAAAGCCTTCAGTCTTAAGCAGATCTGTCATAAAATGCATTATATCTTTTAATTCTTTAAAAGTATGATCTTGTAATTTAACTTAACAACCTTTGCAACCCTCACAAGCAGCAAAACTGAAACAAAATATTCTTACACTGATTATTTCATTCTTTGATCTGCCAGTTTAATTAAAACAATTTTTCAGACACCTTAGATGTGCATGTGCAATACCTTGTTTCACAGACAAGTTGAATACGGAATATAATCTTCCATCTTCAATCCCGCAGTGATAAATCCCAGCATCCTCTGCTGTGAGGTTTGTAAGCAGGACAGTTATGCTAACATTTCCGTACTGGAAAAACCTGCCGTCCTTCTTGTGTGTGAGATGATTGTTAGCACAGGTTGTAGCATTGCCTTTGCAGAAGAAATGTGTTTTATCCTTGTCTTCATGTTGATCATCAAATTTGCAGAAAATGAGTATCCCAGCTCCAATGAAGCTATTAATTTGAACTTCTCTGGTGCTATTTCCTAGCACTATGATGTGTATGTCTGAAATATTATAAAATATATTTGTAGACCAATAACAATCAATCAATTAATCAATCCAGTTGAAATCTTATTTTAACATAATGCTTCAAAAAAAACACTGAAACGTTTTGTTTTTTTTTCCTTATATCAAATTAGAGAAGTTTTGTCAGTGTTTAAGGTCAGTGAACTTGTTAAGTTTGTCGACAGGCATCTTTCCCTTCCTCCAAACTTGAATGGTGGGATTTTTACAAGCATGATTACAGGGTTTGAATGGAGCTAGAGAGTTTTTGTTTTTCTAAAGCTTTTTTCATGTAGTACTTCGAGAATAATGTGACTATTCTACGTAATTTGACCATAAAAGGAATGCAAAATACAGCTTAACTCTATGCATCAGAGCCTGTTATCACCTCGAATGTACATCCCTTTTTAAACGGTTCTCTTGAATGTTGTGGGAGACTCCATTCCCTTTGAATTGGCCCTCCCAACAAGCCTTGTTACCGAACATGCATGATATTCTACGTGTTGTGTCATTTTCTGGGCGCTTGCATAATCCAATCCTAATCCGATCTATATTTTTATCGTTATTATAGCACATCTGAGGGGTGTTATGAGGCACAAGCTGAGCGACGCTACCACAGACAGTGGTTTCATGAGACAGCACAGTAACAGGAAATGTAGCAATTCATTGCTAAATTTATAACATCAATTCCTCCCCCAAGAAATGAATGAATGAAATTCATTTCCCTCAGATGAATTAATGATTGCCACAAACGCAGCCAACAGAAATGACTAGAGTATTATTCTTGTACATCCTTTACAAAGCATTCATGACTATCATAAGACATGAGTCAACATTTATTCCCAACTCTAAATAAACACGGGATGATTATCCTGTACGCTCTGTGAGTGCCCTGTTGAGGAGGGCACTTTAAAATGAAAGCCAAATTAAAAAAATAAAAAATAAAAACCTGATGATTGCAGCAGAATATACTGCTGCTCAAATGCGCTTGTGGGTAACCAATACGGCTGCAGCCTCATCAACATGTTTCCAAAAATAGACACAGTTTATCTGTGCTGAAATGGTAATCCCTGTACTGTATGTTCTTACCTGAAACAAGGTAGAGAGAAAATAACATGATCCCCTTCATTCTAGATGAGTGCATCGTCCTCTTACGTTGTTGACAGTTTAAGACACACAGTCTTTATACAGTAATCGCTAGAGGCAATGCAAGTAGCTCTCTTCCTGTTAGCATTTGGGCTCACCACGCATCAAGACGGAACTTCATTCTCAATCCCATCACCCCTCATTATGACGCAGCGGAATCATTAACCATTAACTTTTTGGTTTGTCAAATAGCAAATTCAGAAATGAGACAGCATCTTTACAACAAACAATGTTGTGAAGGTGTTTATTTCTTGATAGCTCATGGCAAGACATAAATATTTGTCGTAATGATCACAGTGGTTACAGTATAAAAATTATGCATTTGTATTTTCAATGCATCCTGACACTTTGATCAATGTATCAACTTCAATTTCTTGGAGCATATCGGAATTATTTCATGAATTCAGTTACAACATTGGTTGAAATGGCTTACATGCAATGAAGGACATAAAAACATAAAAAAAAACACTTTTAAATGTTCAAAGGGGGTTGAGCAAGAGGAGGATTGTGGTGAAGAGGGCCTCACTGTTGTGCTGTCTGATATGAGATAAGGAGCTTCCTCTTCTGCATGTTTTTGATGCTAAATTGATACCTCTGCAGACATGTAGAGATGGCAGGTAGCACAGACATGCATGAAGCCATAAAATTGCCAATTGTGCATCTATTATAATGATTTTTATTATTCAGTATTTAGTTGGAAAGTGGATACCATAGTGAGCCTAGTGTTCAGTTAATAAAAGTACAAGTTGAGTGAACTCCTCTTTGAGTCTACTACTGATGGCCAAGTCTCATCAACCAATCATGAACCATACTGCACGCATATACATAAACAACTACAACTTAACCCCTCTGCGGAACAACTGGATTCCTCATGACAGCTATAGTAAGACTCTGGTTCCCAGCTAGCACTGCATGGGAAAGGCCCCGTTTGGGGATATTATTCACACACAACAGTGTATAAAAGTTCTGTCTGTATCTTGTCTTATATTTTACTCGACTCCCCGTCTTCCCAGCCCTCCTATGATGACACAAAACATCCTTGTGCAACATCCAAGCGGTAGTCGGCAAGTATACAAAATTCCGAGACTTAGGCAAAAAAAAAAAAAAAAAAAAAAAAAATCACACAACTCCCTGGTCCCCCGCCTCAAACCCCTCCCTCACTGTAGCACGTTGTCAGCGGCTTGCTCACAGCTGTGATCGACAGGCAGCTTTCCCTTCCTCCGAACTTGATTGGTGGAAGGCTACAGGGAGCGTTGGATTTTTGCAAGCATGATTACAGGGTTTGAATGGAGCTACAGAATTAGTTTTTTTTTTTTCCCCTAAAGCTTTTTTTATGTACTACTTCCAGAATAATGTGACAATTTTACATAATTTGACTTTAAAAGAGTTGCCGAATACAACTTTAACTTGATAACTTAAAGCAATATACCGGAGTAAGTTTAAGCATAGCCCTGCTGCACGAGCCTTCTAACAGCAATGTATTTCGCATGAAATGAAAGATTTTTGAACAGCACAGACCTAACGCGAAAGCGAAACACTTTACATTGAGTCAATGTAACCTTAGATCTTACTTTCGGTTTACAACTGTCAGGCCCCATTGAGTGTCTGTTCGCTTCTGCGTTTGCGTTCGGTCTGTGCTGTACCACATTATTTTGTTCCACTCACTAACTAGCGCATTTAGCAAGCTCTTTCAACAGGGCTATGTTTGAATTCACTCCGGTACTCTCTTTTAAGAATCAAGGTGCTGGCAAGTCGTTCCTGTGAACTTCTCTCCACACTACTTATGCCAATGTTGCTGTTATGGTGGCAGGGAGTAAGGTAGCCTACAATGCAATTACTAAAAAAAAAAAAGTTGCAAATAACAAAAAAAACTTTATTTCAATCCGCAATAACCCAAACGTCCATAGTTTCATCTGGTGCATTTTCAAGGGCTTCGGATATAGACAAAGTACCCTTGTTTATTTTCAGTTTTTAAAACCTGTGCATTTGTGTTAATAGGTGAGAGCTGAAGGGTTACTAATGTCACTAGTTCTTCAAGATGTGTTGCATAGATTAGACTGTCTTATTTGGGGCAGGCTGTCTTGAGCTGAAACCACAAACTAACAGGAAGAGTAGCTTTATTTGTGGCTTAATTTGCAAGCAAGCTACAGTAGTTCAAACAGTAACTAATATAACAGGGTTAAGGACTCATACAGAATGAAGGGGATCTTATTTTTTACCCTATTCCTCATCTCAGGTAAAGTACTCATTATTGTTTTGAGAATGTAGTGCTGCGTGGGCGTAGCACAGATATATCCATTCTAATGCATATTTGTTACAAATATAATGTTACTAATTTGAGATTTGTTGTTTTGATAAAAGTTAATTATTATGCTTCATAGAGTGCACAAACCAGACATGTTACTGATTCTTCTGAGTCTGTTAAAGAGTGTCTGTGACCCAAATTTGAGCAGTATGGGCAGATTAGCATGTTACATTGTCAACACAACCATATATGATTATAGGCTATGTGGTTTGGGCATGTTTTTAGTATTCAACCAATTCTTTAAAAATGAGTTACAATATACAACATTCAGACCTATGTAAGCACTTACATATATATCACCGCACAAAAATGTCTTTGTTTTAGTACCTGGAAGCAGTGGAAGACAAGTGAAAGCCTAGATGCAGATTAGCTGTGCATACTAATGTGAATTTTTTGATGTGATAAGAATATATTATTGGTACGCTTTATTGATTTCACACACCAGACATGGTACTGAACTGGCTAAATCAAAGATAGTCTGTGACCCAGATCTGAGCAGTATGGGCAGACCTTTCCTAACTTGTTTAAGGCAGATTAGCATGTTGCATGGGTAACAGACCCAGTTATGTTAATGTGTGGTTTGTGCATTTTCTTTTTTTAGCATTTACAGAATTAATTTAGGTTATACAGTACATTGTCATTACACAACATTTAGGCCTAGAAAACATTGTGCATACATATCACAACACATCACTCATGTGCTTGTAGTACCTGGAAGTAGTGAAAGACAAGTGAAAGCCTACATCAGTGGTGGAATACTCATATTTTGCAAGTTTCCTGGCCTGCAGAATAAGGGCAAAGACAAGTACTTTTGCAGAGGTGATGCTTCAACATGCCTTTACAATCGACTATCTCACAACAACGACAGAAGAATCTCCCTGTATGAAAATGCTCAGGGAGATTACTTAACCATTCTTATCACAAACCTCACTGCTGAGGATGCTGGAATTTACCACTGTGGAGTTGAAGATGACAATAAAGATGACATAATTGAATTGAGCATCAAATCAGGTAATGTATAATGACTTCATATTTTTGTCAGTATCAGTTCTACATTAATCAGATTCTGCATGTTTAAAACAAATGAAGTTGTGACATGGGTAGAGACATAATGTACATTCATAACAGATCTGTATACTGTGAATGTTTGACAGTTGACTGTTGTGACTCCCTTATCACAATTTCTGGACAAGAAGGGGAAGATGTCAACATTGATTGCAAGTACCCTGAGAAATCGGAGAAAAATCTCAGACACTTTTGTAAACAAAATTCGGCAAGCATTGAGTCAGATTTACTTCAATCAAAGCCATCGGATACAAGTCAAAAGTATTCTCATTACAACAATAACAGTGCAAACGTCTTCACTGTGACAATCCGTAAACTAGACAGGAATGATGCTGGGATCTACTGGTGTGGAGTAAGAACAGGTCAGGGTGATGTGGCTTTGACCCAACAAGTGAATCTAACAATTACAGGTGAGATTTGTTACTTGTAGTGTAAGTAAGTAAGGTTTACACTATGTTAACATTGAGGTATATCTTTTCTAGCATGTCATTTCTGTTGGTGTTTTTGAAGCAAAGCTATTGTACTGTCAAATTACAGAGAAGAAAAAGAATCCAATTAATCTGAAAGGATTTACCATGGGAGGAATTTTAATTATTTGCAAATTTAATAACAAGGACGATCACAAGCAAAGGTACTTCTGCAAGGGCAATCTTGCTACATGCTATAACAATCGTCTCACACACCATGATGACAGCCGATTTTTCCAATATGACAATGGAGAGGAGGACCAACTGACTGTTCTACTCACAAACCTCACAGCAGAGGATGCCGGAGTTTATCACTGTGCAGCTGAAGATGGAGAATTACACAGTGCTTTCAGGTTGATCATAAAAGAGGGTGACGTATCCTGTCTAATTTTAATTTTGAGATCAATGGTAGTTGTCTTTCAGTGGCTGTGATGTATGGAACCCTTTTTTCATGAAAGTAGTAGGCCTATAGTAAATACTCATGAATGAGACAGCTACACCTTGTTAGAGAATTTATTTATTTATTTATTTATTTAATGATGAATGTTGCAAAAACCAAAAAATAAATAAATAAATAAGTGTTTAAGCGGTAGTTCATGTATATATAGACTGCTTCTATACACATGTGATTGGATTGATGAAATGCTGCCTAAGTAAATTTGTGAATATTTGGCAGCTGTCTGCTGTGACTCACCTGTTTCAACTACTGGACAAGAGGGAGGAGACATCACTATTCAGTGCAAGTACCCTGAGGAATCAAGAGGAAACACCAAGCACTTCCATAAGCAGCATGAAGAGTTTACAAATCTAATTGATGCAAAGGTTTCACACAAGACTTCAAAGTATTCTCTATTTGACAATATAAGTGGGAATTTCTTTACTGTGACCATCCATAACCTGGAGAAGAGTGATACAGGCAACTACTGGTGTGGAATAAGAACAGGTGGGAGTAATGTGGCTTTGACTCGGCAGGTGAAGCTCCAGATTTCAGGTGAGTTTCATATGGATTTCTGTCAATTAGCCAATATACAGTACCTGTAATTTCAGGCAGCCAAATATTGTTTATAGAAGTATAGCATGTAGAACATACAACAAAATTGCAAAATAGCAGCTGTGCGCATGAAAAATAAACCTCAATGCTTTGATCAAGTAGGTACTTTCAAGCCCTTAGATTTGACAGCCATGACACTATTTAGTCAACATTGCAAAAGATTCTGTTATTCTCTTACCACCTGACACACAGCAATGTGAAACAACATGGTGATAGCTTGATAATATACAAGTAGTAAGACAAAATCCCAGCTTGGTAAAACATTGCAGCTACTGTATATTCTGTACTGTTTGCCTAAGTTATGTATTTAGTTCAGTTCTTAACTTCATGTCGGGCAAGTTTGTCCAGCAATCTTCAGGTCACTTTAAACTATCTAAAGATGAACGCCAACACTACCCAACATGATGATGTTGTTTACCAGAGCCTGAACCCCAACACCACCCAACTAAAGTATAAGTTGCTGGAACTATGGTGAAACATTTCTGACAGTGGATCTGCCTTCCACAGATGGTGGGGTCACAAAAGGTTTTAAGGACGTGAAAACACCTGTGTTAATGGTGACAGTAGCATTGCTAGTTGTCGTTCTATGTATCCTGTGCTACAGACACGAATACAAAAGGAGAGTTGGTAGGTTTTGACATTTATCTCATACACACCCATATGCACACTCTCAATCAGTTTTACATTTTATCTATACACACTGTGCGTGTACACTAGGACTGTTGCTCAAAAAATATGTTAACATCACACATATATTCACAACATTTGAATATCTGCTTGCACATTTTGTCAATGATACACATTATGTATTAAGCTACCACAAAAGGCACAACGTATCAGATAGCTGCTATAAAATGCTGCCATCAAAATGTTCCAAAATGATTCAATTTAGCACAATTTTAAGACAAAAACCCCTCTTTTTAAAGGCATTATGATAAGCATTATCTTAAAATGCAGTTAAATTCCTGATTTTATCAGCCAATTACAAATATTACAATATTAAACAATATTATTAGTTTCCTTATCAGAGCATCATCTAGTCTTTCTATTTTTGTTTCTCACCCTCTCTCCCAATATTTCTTCCTGTTTTCTAGACTTTCTTCCTCCTCTTCCTTCTAGGGAAATTGTTGGAATGTCTGACATGGTGAGTGATGACAAACTGCTAATTCTTTTATCACTGATATTTGGTAGATTTGATAATTGATTGGAGATGGTGTTAGTGAAATGACAAATTAAACAGAAAAAGGGTGCACCTTGCATGAAATGTCCTTTATTTGTGCACAGACGCGTTTCGGCATGTGCCTTCTTCAGTGTGCAACAATGTTAGTGAAATGACACAAATGTGATCTAATCTAAATGAAATTTAGGACTATGAGAATGATCCTCGAAGTTTAGCATCCAACAATCTTCTGGTCAGTTCAGACTATCAAAACCTAAACGCCAACACTACCCAACATGACAAAGCGGTTTGCCGGAGCCTGAACCCCAACACCACCCAACCTGAAGCAGTTTACCAGAGACTGAACCCCAACACCACCCAACCTGATCCAGTTTACAAGAGCCTGAACACCAACACCACCCAACCTGATGCAGTTTACCAGAGTCTAAACCCCAACACCACCCAACCTGATGCAGTTTACCAGAGCCTGAACCCCAACACCACCCAACCTGATGCAGTTTACCAGAGCCTGAATGAGACCATTGATCATGGTCATGATGTGGACTATGAAAATTAGTCTTTTGGGACCTGAATCCCAACTTCACCAGTTTATCAGAGCCTGAACCGCAACACCAGATAAATTAATGCAGAGTAAAATAATTTGCATATGAGTGCAGGCTGTTTTTATGATTACTTAAACAGAGCAATTATTATAGATTCATATTTGATCATAACTGTGTGATGTTTGTTTTTAACATTTATGACTGTTATTTCACACAATGTTGGCCAAATAATAACACAGAAAACAATGGGACCATATTGAGTCTGATTTAGCTGTGGTAAGCACGCACACAATCTATATAAAACACAATCTATATCTATATATAAATAAAATAAAGAAAAATAATTACAAACCATGATAGCGCTATGACCATTGTGCCTTATGCTGTAAGCAGTTGATGGCTGATTTTAAAACAATGCTTAATAAAAGAATGAACTGGTGAGTAGTTTTCGAATTTCTTTATATTTTTGAAGGTGTTATAAGTAATATAATATATACAGCAATTAATAACCTCAATGTACATAGACAATACTAACAGATTTTTGGCAGTTCTACAATAGGATCTTTCATACAGTCCAATAACACAAAATAACAAACGCAATAACAAACAATGAAATAACCTACTCTTTGACACCAGTTTTCGACAAGTTAGAAAGTAGGATGTCATGTGGTCTGTGGGTCAGACACACACACAGGTTACTTGGTATAGCGACATAATGTAACAATTTAACTTCAGCAGAAAGTTCATCTGTTTGAACTGTGTGAACCTTTGTAATGAGCACAGGGTGCCATCACAACATCTACAGGATAGGACAACAAAAATGTTCACACAGAACAATGTTTTCTATAATAACAACAACAATAGTAATCTATCCTCTGTTGATCCTGTGATGGAATATTTGGTCTCCTCATTTAACCCAATCATGAATTAGCGACCTACACACTGAGGTGAGACACACACTAACCTCGTCCATAGCCCCACACCTACGGCCGTTATCCCTAACATTGGCTTTATTTCATGAAGTAAATTCATAACTTCATAATTATCTGCCAGAATGTTGTGCTGAACGCCAGTCTTCCAACTTAAATGGTAAGTCCTGACTTGACATGGATCTCAGCATAAACACAGCTCATTCTAGTTCATGTTCAGATTGATGAATAACATGTTTTGCGTGGGAATGAGCATACTCACAGTTTTCAGTCATACGTTCGTTTCATAAATGAGAGCCAGTATCCTCATTGGTGTTGGTATCTGATAACTGAGTTTCTGCACTGTAAAAAAAGAAAAGTTAGCAGAACTTGAAATTTCAAAGTCAACCGATTTCACTGGCTTTTTTAAGTTAGCCCAACTCATTAAAGTAAGTTAACACACTGTTAAAAAAGAAAAGTTTGCTGAACTTAAAATTGAAAGTCAACCCATTTCACTGGCTTTTTTGAGTTAGTCCAACTTCAGAGTGCATAACTTGACATTTCAAGTTGCCAGGACTCATTGAAATAAGTAGTCAGAACACAGCATCTTAAGTTGCCACTACCTTGATGTCAAATTGACATGTCCCAGAATCCCTCACCTTCCACATAAATTCAATCATGTTTATCCATGTTGAAATGTAATTGTGAAGAATCAATGAGTAGATGAACAATTGTTAACACTATAAATTGCACAGTATAACCATCATGCTACTTGAGTACTGTGTTGCACTTTGTATTAAAACTTCTATTTATTATGACACACCATCATGGAGATGACTATCCACAATTTACTTATCCTTGTAGGTATGATCACTAAGGTAAAAGATGAAGCTTGTTTGGATATTTAAAATATTATTGCTGACAATGAAGGAACATCAAAGCTGCAGGTGTTCAATCAAAATCATCTTAACAAGCTAAATATTTCACTCAAGAGGTTGAAAGATGTGATAATGGCATGATTATTTTAGAAACACTGCTTATGTAAGGCTTTCTGTGAATATAATCATTCCAATCAGGGTTGGATTGTAATGCTAACCAAAAATCACATTCATTTGAAAATGTGTTTATATTTACTAATAGGTTGCACTAGGAAGTGTGCAACCTCCGCTTAAACTAGGTTGCACTAGGATGTGCAACCTCCGCTTAAACTAGGTCGCACTTGAAAGTGTGCAACCTCAGGTTAAACTAATCAACTAAGATTAGTTTACTTGCTTCTTCAGGCACACAGTTTTTGGAGCATGTCCAAATTTCAGTGATACCTTTGCTGGAGCAATCAAATGATCAAATTTGAGCTCAGCTGAAGATTATGAATTCTAGTTTGAAATCATCATTTGTCTTTTAAGAAAGGGCTTCTCAGTTACCCTTGCTCTTCCCTGAAAATCAACCAATAATCTAAACTTTATCCTAAATTTGGCATCAGTTTCAATCTTGCCTACTTTTTGAGAAACCGCACTGAGCAGTAAGACAATATTTGAATTGAAAATGAACAGTAAGGCAATATTTGAATTTAAAATGGACAAATACTGGTACCCATAATTCTCGGACGTAACTCTGAAACACCTCTGTCATGAGAGTGTTGACTTGCGCTAGAGCCAGTGGGAGCTTAGCTCCAGGAAGTGTGACTCCAAGTGACCATTACAACTAACTTGACATTAATCTTATTTAATTCATTTCTTCAGTCTCATAGAATTAAGAAAGAAAATGCTTTGGTATGAATGGTTATCACAGTTGTTTTTAAAAGCATTTCAAAAGGATGCCATGCACATCCAAATGCACAGGCTATCAGCCTTGGTTTTATGGTTAGAGCAGGTATATAGATGAAGACATACATAGACTAATGGTTGGCGCTTCAGACTTGAAATCACAAGGTTGTTGGTTCAACCCCTATGTGCTAACTATTTGAAAATATGTTGATAAGGACAGCGTTTTTTGGTACTAAGAGCAATCACTGGTTTCTCAAAAAAAAAAAGATATTTATGTTGGCAGAGCAAGGATTTTTAAGTTGGTAGAACAAACAATTAGTAGTGTTTACTTACTTTAATGAGTCCTGGCAACTTGAAATATCAAGTTCTGCACTCTGAAGTTGGACTAACTTAAAAAAAAAAAAAAGCCAGTGAAATTGGTTAACTTTGAATTTTAAGTTCAGCAAACTTTTCTTTTGTAGTGTATGCTTTTTAAAATTATATTAAAAATATGGCATTACTGTTTGGGAAGAAAGTAAGCTATGCATAGACTAATGGATAGGGCTTCAGACTTGGAACTCTAAGGTTGATGGTTCAATTCCCATGTGCTCTCAACCTGAAGATATATCAGTAAGGATAGCTTTTTTTGTACAAAGACCAATCACTTGACTTGAAATTTCAAGTTGGCAGAACATGGAATTTTAAGTTGGTAGAACAAACGACTGTGTAGTTAAAGTAAGTAGTGTTCACTTACTTTAATGAGTCCTGGCAACTTGAAAAATAAAGTTATGCTCTCTAACTCGAGATAACCAGTGAAATCGGTTGACTTTGAAATTTCAAGTTCTGCTAACTTTTCTTTTTTTACAGTGTGGGGTCTTCTGGCTGATCAGTGTGTGTTGTGGGACCATCATTGGGATCAACTGGTTCTTGTGCATTGGCAGAGACGCTGTTGACAGAGTTCTCGGTTTCATCAGCACTTAAAGTCTGAGGGCAAGCATCAGTAGAGGTGCGTGTGACTGACGGGATATTGGAGTAAGTGGGGGCATCGCAGGGGATTGTGGGAAATGGAGTTGTTACTGTGGGTAGTTGAGCAGTGGTGTAGACAGTGGCGATGACTGGAGAATGAGTTCCCTTGGATAGAAGGTGTTGGCTTGTCTCATCAGGAAGGTTTAGGGTGCAGTAATTTGGGCTGTGTGTGGTGTCTGTCGTGGCTAATGATGAAATCACAGGACCAGGCGGAAGGACAATGTCCTCAATCTCCTCATAAATTCTGTCAGGATCTGGACTCTGAGAGACAAAAGACCAATTAGCCATAATATATTCATTTCAAGTGAATTTATTGATAATCTTTTTAAGTATTTCCCTCAGAAATCTGATTTCACAGTCAGGGTATATTGCCCACATCTCACACAAATTTTATTAATTAATAATAAAAATGATTTAAAATGCATATATCTAACTGTGCAAAATGTAATAACATCATAATATTGTGAAATTATTTGCATCATATGTAAGGGATAATGAACGACACGGCGTGCACATATAGAACAATAATGCACGGGTTCCAAGTTCTAAAAGCCCACGACGCGTAGCGGAGTGGGCTTAACTTCGAACCCGCGCATTATTTTTTCTATACGTGCTCGCCGTGGAGTTCATTATCCCGCTTATACCACTGTTGCCACTTCTCCGCTATCTGGTTTGACTAACAACATGCTCGTTTTGATGGCTAGGTGGCTAGCTGATGGTTGAAGACAAGCTAGTTGTCAGAACTACTTCTTTCCGCCACAAATCGTCACAATCAAAACTTACCAAGATAAACTGCCGTTGCTAGTTCTAATGTACAGTTGTTAAGTCAGTCATTAATTCCATCTCCCGTTGCCAAGCTCTAAATCCAAAGATTCTAACATGTCTTGGGCTCTGTAAATTCACCGTCTCCCATACTTCCAAACAAAGTGTGACAGAGTTAAAAACCATCGCGGTCACAAGTTACAATGTTGCTGTGTCATGAACGTTGGTCGGGTCACTAAATTGTGAGCTTGTGTTAACGTGACAGTTTATTTAAAAGTCAGGGCGAGTTGGGCGAATTGATATGCAAGTCTGAATATGGACGGAAAAGTGGAACTACTTCATAGCCGTGCAGTTACCTGAAAAATAATGCACGTTCTAAGGCATCACAATAGGAAATTTGACCAAGCAGTGGTATAAGTTATAATATGTAACTGTAACAGTTACTCACCTCTGTTGTGTAGTAGATTACATTATTTGGCGTGCCTGGTGAGCATAAAGATACCGTTAACATCAGGTGAGGATTTTTTTCACTGTGTGAATTTGTGTGTATTTATATATAGTGTGTCACCTACCATGCATCCTGCTCTGTCTGTCTCTGTAGTACAGGAAGGCAAAGACTGCTAGCAACAGTATCACAGTCACCACCAACAAGGGTGTCTTTATGTCTGTATCTGTACCTGTCAGTACAAAATTCCCATTGATGTCATTACAAATTTTGCATTATAGTCTTTCTAATTTACAGTTGAAGCACAGGATCCTTAGATAGGGTGCACAATTTTACACCAACATGTATGTAAGGCTTTCTTTGTTTACAAGCAATATTGCTAGAAACACCAGTGTGTGCCATAAGATGCTGACATTTTAGCGCTATACCAGAGTGCAGCAATGACTTTTTACCATTTCCACCTTTTCTTATGAAAGATTAATGTTTTTGTTTAATTTAAAAAAAAAAAAAAGTTTACCACATTTGCAATGAATGGCTATGGTCACCATGGAATGTGATAAGGAGCATGGGTAGTCCCATGCTAAACAATTGTTGGGATGCATATCAAATGAATGAATGAATGAATACAGTCTATACTCACGAGAGAGAAGACGGATCTCCACCTTACTTAGCAAAACGGCATGTCTGTTGACTTTCACAACGCAAAAGTAGTGGCCAGCATCTTTCCCTTCCAGATCCAGAATAGTCACAGTAAAGTTCTTTCCATTCTTTGTGTCAGACAAAGAATACTTTTGATTTGTGTTTTGTTTGGATCCTAGCTGTTTACACCCATCCAGTGAATTACAGAGATGCTTGGGTTTGGTGGTAAAGGGTCATTTCATGTCAATTCACCCAAATTCTGGAAAATTCCCCGCTTGACCATCTCAGAATTTACTGAAAAATTCTACTAAAAAGATACCATTTTTAATAGTAATAATCCAAAATATTAGGTTCATAACCTCAATAGTTTTTTAATAAGAAATATTTCATTTGGAATGCATTTCAGGCATTTTTTGGCATCATAATCTAAAGGCTGTTTTTAAACAGCAATATCTGGAAAACTATCTCACCTATAGCCTTCAAATTTTCAACTGTCAATATATGGTAGTTATAGCCTCCAGACATGGAATATCAGGATTGTAGCTCAAGCATAACTTAGGACACAGGCGCTCAAACTTCTACCAAAGTATGGCTTGGCAAAATGAGATGGTAACTTTGAAGAGTTGTCAAGGCCCCAGTTTTGGACATAGAAGACTTATATTTTACAGAAAGTATATCTGGCAACAGGTCAAACACTCTACAAAACATGGTTGCTCTAAGATGAATGGATCCACAAGTATTATGCCTCAAATATGGGGAAAAACACATTTGTGCCCAAATTCAGAGCCATATTCCAAAAAACTGAGTTAATGGATCAGGTCCATTTTTTTGTTTTTGAGAGATCAAATTATTGTTAAACTTATATAAAAAAAATTGGGAGGGTGTTTTGCCCCATTTTGTCACAATTAATTTTCAAACATGGGCTATATGTGGGTGGGTGATTGTTTTTTCCTCTTGAATCCTAGGGGTGCGTCCACCAAATTTTAGAGCCATATTCCAAGAACCTGAGTTAATGGATCAGGTCCAATTGTTTGTTTTTGAAAGATAAAATTATTGTTAAACCTATATAAAAAAAAAAAATGGGAAGGTGTTTTGCCCCATTTAGTCACAATTCATTTTCAAACATGGGCTATATGTGTTTTTTCCTCTTGATTCCTAGGGGTGTGTTTACCTATGACTATGTTTACATAGCCATGTGTTTTGGAGACTGCTGTATTTGCATCCAACCATTTACTAAATATGTGAATTGATCTGATAAAAGATTCACCTCTCCCTTGTTGAGTTCTTTATAGTTATGTTTTGACCTTTTTATTCTCCATTGAAGAACATACAAATTCATGTTTTTACCTTAATTTCGTGTAATAAAAGTGCTTGGTGTTTGATCAACATTTTCAGAGTCAACAGTAGATTTTATGCTCATTGTAGTTGCATTGCATTAATGAAAACAATGACTGAAATCTCTCTTGATTACTGACTCTAATTTGAAGTGAAATGCGTTTTTTTTTTTTTTTTTTTTGAAAAAATAAAATGATCTCTCCTTTGAGTGATGCGCTAATTAAAAAATTACATTTAACTTCAACAATGTTTTAGAAGATTAATAATCACCATGCTAATTTGCTCTATATTTCTTCACATTGAACAAATCTATGCCATTCTTTGGCATAGAAAAAATCATTATTCATTTCCTGCAATGTTAACAGCACTGCAGTTTGAACATGATCCTTCCTTGAGAGTTCAATGTTGACCAAGAACAAATTCAAACTTGAATGAGATTCAAAAGCCATTTGTATGATCTTCCATGTTGTCTACATGAGGGTGGCTCTAGCGTTTTTCCAATATGCTACCAAAAAATAAAATCAATAAAATCACAGGACGACTACACCTTCACTCTTTTTGCTTGTAGAGCTTCAAAAGGCTAATTACTAGCACAAACATGAAAATAAAATTTAAAAAATCATAAATGTAAGTCGACTGGTTATGGTGGTGGGGTATGGGTAATCACGGTTTGATTGCGCACATGCTGTATCTGTGGGTGTGTCTGTCAACCACCATGATGTAGAAGCCATGTCTGTTTGGTTGGGCTGGATGAATTTAATAATGCTATGTCTGAAATCTTTTCTGTCTAAACCAGGCAAGCAAATGTTTAAGATAACTAAGTCTTACATTTGAATCTGGAAAGTAAAAAAATACATAGTTGTGCAATTTAATACTGTATTGCTGCTGCATTTGGTTGAGTTTACTTCTTTCAGATGCAGCATGCAGATATTATTTCACATAGAAGCATCTGTATTTGAAATGATAACAGAAACATGTAGGGAAGGGCGAGGCAAGGTAAAAGCAAAGGAGGAGTATCCAAAACATGTCTGAAATAAAGTTGATTGACTTTGTCATGGTAATGTAAATATAGTCACACATGGTAAAGGTAAACATTGTCATAAGACAACAGTCAATGTTTGCAATATGGCTCTGGAGTTGGGTGGACACACCCCTAGGGATCAAGAGGAAAACCCCAACATATACCCCATGTTTGAAAATTAATTGTGACAAAATGGGGCATAACACCCTCTCAAATGTTTTATGAAAGTTTAACAATAGTTTGATCTTTCAAAGTAAAAAAAAAAATGGACCTGGTCCATTAACTCAGTTTTTTTGGAATATGGCTCTGAAATAGGGTGGGCACACCCCTAGGAATCAAGAGGAAAAAAACAATCACCCACCCACATATAGCCCACGTTTGAAAATTAATTGTGATGAAATGGGGCAAAACACCCTCCCAATTTTTTCATATAAGTTTAACAATAATTTGATCTTTCAAAAATAAAAAAATGGACCTGATCCATTAACTCAGTTTTTTGGAATATGGCTCTGGAGTTGGGCAAGAATGTGTTTTTCCCCATATTTTAGGCCTAATACCTGTGGATCTATTCATCTTAGAGTGACCATTTTTTGTAGATTGTTTAACCCGTTACGTGAGATACTTCCTGTAAAATATGGGTCTTCTATCTCCAAAACTTGGGTCTTGACAACTCTTCAAAGTTGCCATTTCATATTGTCAAGCCATACTTTGGTAGAAGTTTGAGTGCCTATATCATGAGCTACAATCCTGATATTCCATGTATGGAGGCTATAACTACCACATATTGACAGTAGAAAATTTGAAGGCTATAGGTGAGATGGTTTTCCAGATATTGCTGTTTAAAAATGGCCTTAGATTATGGTGACCAAAAAGCAAGTCATTTGAAATATTTTTTATAAAAAAAACTATTGACCGTATGAAGCTAATATTTTGGATTCTTACTATTAAAAATGCTATCTTTTTACTAGAATTTTTTCAGGAAATTCTGAGATGGTCAAGCAGGAGGCATTGGGTGAAATGACATGAAATGACCCTAAATTCCACAGGATACTTGCATAGGACAGTGACGTTCCCTCCCTCATCTCCATGTAATGTCTTCATAGGCTGGACACAGCAGTCATCTACAAAACATGTTGCCATTTTACTAAACTTAAAAATGCTCAATAGCTCTCCAACATATTACACAGAGAGCCGAAGGCTGCCATTTGCTTTACTTCTTGACTTTTGGGCAAAACTGGAGAAGAGTAGTTGATTTTTCGTATGTGCAAAACACATTTTTTTTTTCTAAACTCATTTCCGCTTGTTGGCAGCCTCAACTCGATCATTTATTTGAGAAAAACAACATTATGTTTCATAACTTTAGCAGGCAAGCGTAATCAGGACCACACATACTACATACCAATCAAAAAATCGTATTCGCGTCACGTGGATTGAGAAACGCCAATGAAGACTCAAGAAAGACAGAGTGCAAATTGTTTGAGGAAGTCAGGAAGACGACTCCACAGAGAGAGGTGGACAAGCGAGCTGGATATCACAGAATTTGCACTATAATGTGTGTAATCAGGTATGTTACCTACAAATTACTATTTTGACAATGTAGCGTTTATAATTAAGAATCAGTATCAATAGAGTGAACTAACAGATTTATTCAAGATCTATTCAACATAATGGCCACAACGATAGACCACAGCTAGTGCTATTGCTAACTGTTTTGCGAACTGCTGATGGTTTTTGGACTTCAGTATACCTTAATATATTGAACAACACACCGATACAATGCTCTGTACACTTAAAACTAATGTCCGTAATGTTATATTGGTGATAGTCATTCAGTTTAGTGTAATGACATCTATGTAACTTGAGGTCACAGTTCTACTCAATGCCATCAGAAACAACCCAGGAAATTCCAAACAGCTCTTCTCCACCATCCATCATCTCCTCAAACCACAACCCCCTCCTCTCACCGGCACTACAGCAGAGCTGTAATCACTTCATGAACTTTTTCAACTCCGCCCTTCCTGGCACCCCCACCCATACAGCTCCCCACACATCTGCCCTCCCATAACCCCTGAGCTGCTTTCCTCTTGCCTCAGCAGAGGAGGTGCAAAATATCATCAATAAGATGAAACCCACCACCTGTGCCCTGGACCCCCCCAACCTCCCTGATAAAAACCTACATTACTGTCCTAAGTCTTCTGGTCACCTCCATTGTAAATCTCTCACTCCAAACCGGCCATGTCCCCACCACCTTGAAAACAGCCACCATCAGACCACTTCTCAAATAACACACCTTTGACCCAGAAACACTCTCAAATTACAGGCCCATCTCCAACCTCCCCTTAATATCCAAAGTACTTGAAAATGTAGAGGCCACCCATCTCCAGAATCACCTAAAAAGCAATAGCCTCTATGAAAAATTCCAGTCTGGTTTCCACCCCGCCCACAGCACAGAAACTGTCCTTCTACATGTCACAAATGACCTCCCTCTCCCTCCTCATTCTCCAGGACCTATCTGCTGCATTTGACACTGTTGGCCATGCCATCCTTCTAAACCGGCTCCACCTCACCACTGGACTCACTGACACCACCGTCAGCTGGTTTCACTCATACCTCACAAACCGGACTGAATACATCTCCATGGGTCATTCCACATCCACCCCCACACAGTCACCTGCGGTGTCCCCCAGGGGTCAGTCCTTGGTCCCATCCTCTTCATCATCTACCTCACTCCCCTTGGTCAGGTCCTCAGTCGTCACGGCTTCTCATTCCACTGCTACGCCGACGACACCCAGCTCTACCTCAACGCCACCGCAGCAGCCCCACCCTCTTCATCACCGTCATCCCCGTCACAACTCACCACCTGTCTGGAGGAGATTAAGGCGTGGATGGGGCACAACTTCCTGCAACTCAACAGTTCCAAAACCGTATCAAATCATCACCAATAACCAGCATCACCTTCTCTGGCTCCAACATCCCTCTCTCCTCAGTTGTTACAAACCTTGGTGTTAAAATGGACCCCCAACTCACTTTTGAATCCCACATCAACCACCTCTGCAAGACCTCTTTTTACCACCTACGCAACATCTCAAAACTCCGGCCCATTCTCTCCCTCCCAGATGCTGAAAAGCTGGTACATGTCTTCATCTCCTCTAGACTGGACTTCTGCAACGCACTCCTCATTGGGATCCCTAGCAAGAGCCTGCAGAGGCTCCAGTACATCCTGAACTCTGCAGCTAGGATCCTGATGAGAGTGTGTAAGCATGAATCACCCCCATCCTCCACTCACTCCACTGGCTTCCCGTCTCCGCCAGGATTGAATATAATACACCAATGCATACATGGACATGCCCCCCCATATCTCAAAGAACTTCTCCACCCGCAACCCCCGTTCCACCCACACTAACCTCCTCCACAACCCCAGAACCAAACTCAGGACCATGGGTGACAGGGCCTTTGGTGCTGCAATGAAACATGCTACAGTGATAATGTCTAAAATGTTTGTAATACTGAAGTGTCATTACTAGCATGTTAAGGATATTATACACATTTTTTGTGGTCAACAAAAGGATTGTGAAGAGATGTTGCCCTTTATGATGATCAGCAATCACCACCTTAGTGATAAGACCGAGCCTCTCCTGAAGTTCAAGAGATTTTGACAATGGGTCCAGCGTTTTTTTTGTATTTGTATTTTTTTTTGTATTTGTCACTTTATTGTAATCTTTTAGTGACAATGATCGTTTGTATGCCTACTGTTTGCTCACAAGTAATAGGATTACGTTTTGCTTCAATCTCTGCTACTGATAGCTAGGCTACATTATAACGTTAAAGGAGAATGCCGGTGTGATTCTGTCATAAATTATGTTAAATAATGATCGGAGCACGGACTTGTCGCACATAGTTCACTTGCACCTGACCCCTACTCTCGGGAATACGGCTAGTTAACCGATGGGCTACAGACAGGCTTTTGACAGTGAGTTGCAGTAATAGTTTTACTGGCGGCATAAGTGTGATTTGCACCACATTATTGAATAGTGGGGCAGGAGCTGTGTCTGACGGGACAAATTAAATTGACCTAAAACTAGAAAGTCCCACCCAATTAGTAATGGTTGGCAATGGCAATATTGGTTTTGGTTTTATTCAGCGATGGCACAATGGAATATAGGGATTCTTTAAATCCATAGACAACACAGTGGTCAGACATTTTTGACATGTAAAAAGTGATGTTCATCATGTTCTGTCAAGTCTTACCCTCTAGTACATGCAGAATAACTGTGGTGCGCTCTTCTCCATCTTCCATACAGTGGTAAATCCCCTCATCGTTTGAAGTGAGGTTGAAGATGAAAACTTTTAAGGAATTTCCGAGAACATCTTCATGCATCCTTATTCTGCTGTCATGTGAGCAGTTTGTAACATTATCCCTGCAGAATTCCCTCTTTGTGTCTTCAAAGTAAAAATCGCAGTAGATTGCAATGCCTCCTCCCACAAATCCTTTAATGGCAGTGTCCCTTTCTTGTAGAACAAAGTACATATTAAGTAAGTAAGTAAGTAAATTTCATTTATATAGCGCATTTATAAACTAAGATATATATGAATATGAATATGAAATGAATACATATATGAATATATTGAGAATACTTCTCAATGCTTCTCAGTCTCTGTTTTGCAGAGAATAACAAAAATAGTGCTGAAAGCCAAAATAAGATCAGGATTTAGTGCACAGATTAGATGTGATTGATCACCAAATGTACAGTATGGTGATCAGTCAAGTTACAATGAGAAAAGTGTTGAAACTTCATCTAAAATCATCAGTTCACCATTACCAACACAACACATCTGCTGTTACACTAACTGGTAGGAAGAAAAAGGCACATGGTATAATGAAGCAGATCAGTCACTTCAATCACTCTTCTCTCATCTGTAATGAGTAGTTGTGGCCAGCAGGGGAACACTGAATACAAGGTGTGTGATTTTATACAGGAGCTTGTAAAATAATGTTTCAATCTTTAACATATATCACACAAGTGATGCTCAATGAACATAGGCTAATTTAGTATGATAATAATTCAATAATGGGCCACATTACACTTGATTATTATTATTATTATTATTATTATTATTATTATTATTATTATTATTACTATTATTATTTTCATGGTTTACTATAGCTGAGGGGCACAAATGGCCCCTGCGCTTAGTTTGGTCTAAAGCAGGGGTTTTCAACTGGTTCAGTCCCAGGGACCACCATTCTGACCAAGAAGTCATTGGCGGTCCACCATCGTGGGGTGCAACGGGGTTGTCATAAACAGAGATTGCAACAAATTTAATTTAAAAAGACATTTTAGCCAGGAACCACCACATTTACCCAACAGTGCAGAGAGTTCTTTCTTACACAAGATTTAGAGTAATGGACATTTTATAAAACACCTGAAAGTAAAGCTGTAAAATGATTCCTGCGCCCAAAGCTATGCTTATTTCTCAAATCAGGTTTTCAGAAATCAATTTCAAATACACTAAATTGAAACTGGAACCCATGTCACGGACCACCTGCAGTGTTGTCACGGACCACCAGTGGGCCACGGACCACCTGTTGAAAACCCATGGTCTAAAGGGTATCCCAGCAAGCACAGCTTCTATCATTTTTATCCATAAGGCTTTTGAATATCAGTTCAGCTAACAGGACATTTAGCATTAGGTTTATTCATCTATTTTTATTTCATGGCAACACTAACAGAGTGAACGATGAATTTAATTGCTTATGGTTATATATTATATTTGTCAGTATATGACACAAATGTAACTTGAACTAATCTGTCTGAATCTCACCTGGGAATGGACCATCAGTCCCTATTATGCACCAGTAGACCCCAGCATCCAGGAAGTGTTTTTGATCATGTATGTGAGATTGGTTGAACTCCATGAAAGACCAACTACACTCTTTACATTCTGTTGAGTTGCACTGAATGCTTACATCTTGCTCCAACCCGGTCTCACGGTTTAATGTGGTGCCATCACGAAAATTAATCTATTGAAGTGTGCAGCCATTACGATTTTGGCCTTTTTTACGTGTAAGGACAACGTTTCCTTTCCCTATTCATTTTAATGCAGGAGGCATTCAGAAAACCCGCCGCTTGGAGTGCTAATTGACTGAGCGACAGGGGAGACATTTTCGTGTTGGTTTTAAAAATATATTTCTCACTGTTTGTAAAATTGTGGCATTTGCTGCTAGAAGTGATAGTAAGAGGTCGATTCCTTGTCGTTTGATTGCAACAAGCTCGTAATTTGAAGGCATATGAGCAGCCCTGATCCATGATCGCAATTCATTTTTGCGCGGCCTAGCTATATCTGATGCCACTTGGTCTCCTTTTCTATGAATGAATAGCCTACTCGGAAAATATAATTTCCCGCTAGACGTAAATAATAAAATGTTAATCCCTTGTTGTTTCTTTGGAATAAACTCGTCATTTTAAGTTCAGCATGCGCAAATGTAACGGGAACACCTTTTGTCATGATGACCCAATATGTGCTCAATTGTCTCCCTTTTTAACGAATGAACCCTTAGCCCTTTTATCTTTAAACATACCGCGTATTTATCGCTAAAAATATAATAATACAAGTTTAATTAGTTGTCGCTTACATTAAGCCTATATTGCGAGCAGCTGATTAAACGTGGCCGCATCACATTTTTTGGTAGGCACCATAAATTGCTATTTGATGGCACAGGCGTCTCCAAATTTGAACACTTAGACTAGCCAACATATTTATCACTAGAAGTATAATAATAAATTCCTTATTGTCGTTTGTTTGTAATAAGCTTATCAGTTTTAAGATCGAGCATCCCCAAATCGTTGTGGAAGCACACTTTGTCATGATGACCCAGACGCCCGCTTTATGAATGGACGCATTTATTCTTACAATACAGGCTACTGGCTTACATATTTCCCTCTAAAAGTTTAGCCCATCGATAAAATGTTTATTTTATTATTGAGTTTAAGATCGTATTAACAGAAGTTTTTGGTCGAGTTTTCGTGCTGTGATCACATTTTATGATCCAATAATCCAACGTCCAATGTGAAACCAACTTTACCACGGTTCCAATAGCCTATCAAAAGTAGGCCTAGCCTACGCCGTTTTATGAATGAACGCATATTCTTTCTGTAAAGCCCATTAGACTTCGCTTAGGCTACATATTTGCCGCTAAACGTTTAACGGTAAAAGGTTCATTCTTTGTCGTTTTTGGGGGGAATAAGATCAGTTTAAAATCTAGCAGCTGAAACGTGCCCACAGCACATTTTTAGTAGGCACTTTGAGATCTGGCACTAGGCGTTTCTGAACACTTTGGAAAATAATGACTGGCTTAATATTCCCGGTAGAATTATTTGATATTACAGTCTAATAGCCTAAAAGGTTTTTGCAAAAGGTTGTTTGCAATAACCTCGTCATTGTCTTTTTTCCAAATTGTGGGATATTTTTTTTCGTGATAGGACAACACTTCATGGCTCAACGTTAACTTTAATGCGCACAGCGCATAATGCCGCCACTATGAACTCCATTAGTCCTGTACCTGCTATATAAACCTGTTCGCAATTTGGTGTTGGGGACATTTCTCACTTGAACTGAGTTAGTGGGTACTTGGACATGAAAAATCACAGAGGTGCTCGTCCGCCATAGTGCCACGAATTTTTTAATGGTCAAATCAAATATGGCCACCATTGGTTATGGGCAATTCCATATCAGTTGACACAGGGCTGACACTTTGGACCTCAAATCTTCCTGATTTTTTGTCCAAATATTCTACTATGTCTTATTAGACTAAAACCAACATTTCAGCCTGATATCTTGTTTAGTTTCCGAGATATGCCTCTTCAAAAATGGATAAAAGCAGCCTTAAAAAATGCTGAAAATTCCAGTGTTTCATAAGCACCACATTTTTTTTAATTCCCTCTCCTCTCTTAATGCAACAACATCCATTCCTAAAAATTTGAACACTGGGACAGTACCCTGTCTAGTAGTCTAATACCATATGGAAATTACAGTCAATCCCACCACAGAAGACTTATTCATCGAAACAAACCTAGATTATTTTTCTGAAGCAACAAAAAAAGACCATTTTTGTTCTCATGTGATCAGGAATGCGTAAAACTCACGTTTTTAAAACTTTATCTGTATACAGTCCATGAGGAAGAGAAACACTGAAAAGAAATTGAGATGGCCATTTGTTTTATTTTAAAGCTAAATGAGCCCTCAAAGTTGGCTAAAATGGCGATTTTTGTGTAAAAAAGACTATTCCAAGTCTATTTTCTAGAGGAAATGCAAACCCAACTTTTCTCTTTCCTTGCAATAGTATGTTACTTTGTAGACAATGTGCAATTAGTAGATCTAAATTGTCTCTCTTAATGTCCCCTCAGGACATGTCTTAAGTTGGAAAAAGTTTAAAACAATGTTGAAAGAGTTGGCTTGATGTTTACGAACCTATGAAGTACTATATTGGGTGTAAGCATATTTACTGTTTGAGGGATCGGAGGGCCATCCTGTAGACAGGCTAGAAGTGTTAAGTCCAAGCTTTTCATATTATTGGTCCCTAAGAATGTGCAGAAATTACAGTTTGAATCTTTGAATTGTATCAATTCCTTCTATTACAGTAGACCAATCCAAGAATCCCTGTAATACAAACAGACAGCAAAACAATTCAGTGAGAGGTCAATAGGTGACTGTTGGGAAATGTCAAGAGAGAAGTCAAATTTGCATGTATAATCCTCATTCATGGAGGCTATTTTGGCAAAATTTGACAAAAGAACTAAATGATGCTACCTGCTACCTCCCACCTGCTCCCTGGGCACTGAAACAATGGCTTTTCAATGGCTGCTGCATTGATAGCTTGCATGCATGCAGACAAGTCTCCCTCAAGAATCACTATGCGTAACTTCAGAATTTATGTGCAATCCATGTTAAAAACCTGTTTGATGGAAGCACAAGTTAAGGGCCAATAAAGAGAAAAAGTTTGATTTATCACTTTTAGCCTGTTTATATGGTGGCCCTCTGATCCCTCAAACAGTACTTCTAAGAGGTTCGTAAATCTCAAGCCAACTCTTTCAGCATTGAAAGTTTTAAACTTTCTCTAATTTAAGACATGTCCTGAGGGGACATTACAAGAGACAATTTGGATCTACTAATTGTACATTGTCTACAAAGTAACATACTATTGCAAAGAAAGAGAAAAGTTGGGTTTGCATTTCCTCTAGACCTTGAAAATAGACGTGGAATAGTCTTTTACACAAAAATCGCCATTTTAGCCATCTTTGAGGGCTCATTTAGCTTCAAAGTAAAACACATAGCTATCTCAATTTCTTTTCAGTGTTTTCTCTTCCTCATGGACTATTATACAGATAAAGTTTTAAAAACGTGAGTTTTACGCATTCCTGATCACATGAGAACAAAAATGGTCTTTTTTTGTTGCTTCAGAAAAATAATCTAGGTTTGTTTCGATGAATAAGTCTTCTGTGGTGGGATTGACTGTAATTTCCATATGATATTAGACAACTAGACAGGGTACTGTCCCAGTGTTCAATTTTTTAGAAATGGATGTTGTTGCATTAAGAGAGGAGAGGGATTTAAAAACAAATGTGGTGCTTATGAAACACTGGAATTTTCAGCATTTTTTAAGGCTGCTTTTATCCATTTTTGAAGAGGCATATCTCGGAAACTAAACAAGATATCAGGCTGAAATTTTGGTTTTAGTTTAATAAGACATATTTGGACAAAAAATATTTGGACAAAAAATCAGGAAGATTTGAGGTCCAAGGTGTCAGCCCTGTGTCAACTGATATGGAATTGCCCATAACCAATGGTGGCCATATTTGATTTGACCATTAAAAAATTCGTGGCACTATGGCGGACGAGCACCTCTGTGATTTTTCATGTCCAAAGACCAACTAACTCAGTTCAAGTGAGAAATTCCCCCAACACCAAATTGCGAACGGGTTTATATAGCAGGTACAGGACTAATATTAACCATCATATTTCATCGTAAGAGAAAACAGGGCTTGACATTATTTTGAGCGAACCTGTAGTAATGCTTTGAAATCAACTCTAAAACTCACAGGAATCCAGTGCAGGGATTTCAAAATTGATGTAATATGGTCAGTTATTTTTGTTCTTGTAAGGACCCTAGCAGCTGCTTTTTGTATGAGTTGAAGGGGCTTGATGGTCTTTTTGGGAAGACAGAGTTGCAACGGAGAGAGAGAGAGAGTTCACAAGGAGGCCTAATATTTATGCAGACAGATACAATTGAAGGCCTACATCTCTCTCATCATCAAATTATTTTAATGTTGTTTTTGTTTGATGTGTGTGTGTGTGTGTGTGTGTGTGTGTGCGTATGAACCATCACATTTCTCAGTCTTTGAGAGACCTCCCACATCTGGCCCATCGTTAGGCCAGCACTATCAGGCATAACTCCCAAAAATGAACAAAAATTTACACATGGATATTACATGACAAGAATGATATTGGCATGGTGTGTCTGTGTCCTTGAGGGTCATTCCGTGCCATTTCACCCAATGCCTCCAGCTTGACCATCTCAGAATTTCCTGAAAAAATCATTGTAAAAAGATACCATTTTCAATAGTTAGAATACTAAATATTAGCTTCATACGGTCAATATATTTTATATATATATATATATGTCATTACTTCCTCATGAAATATTTGTTATATTTGTTATATATATATATATATATATATATATGGGCAATTCCACGAAAACGTGAACCTCACCTTAAACCTTTAAGTCTCACCTACATGGACATACAAATTCTTTCAGAAAACTTCCAATACAAAAAAGTATTGTCTCGATGTAAATATTCAACTGAGCAAGTTTCGAAAGGATATCTGTTTGTTAAAATTTTTACCCTATTCAGCTATAATGTAAGTCTATGGAGGGGCTTATAATGGGCATAAGTGGGTGATAACACACACAAAGCTGCAATACTATCAGTTATTTTTCATTGTTATATTACTATTTATCTTGTTACAGGTTAAAATCCACCGTTCACAATTGTTTTGTATCGTTTTGGAGGGTTTTTCCAGACGTCACGTCCATAACGTCACATCCATAACGCCATGTCTCCCAATGAAAACCAACTTTTTTTACATTTACATTTGAAATTAAGTCTTTCTCTGTCTTTACTGAGGTGTCCTGTTTGGTATGAATGTAGTAATATTTACATTTCTCTAGAAATTTCACACACTTCACAGCAAAAACTACGCTCTCTCAAAAGTTTGTCCGTTTTTCGTCACGTCCATAACGCAAATTGAAAGGCTCATATTCTTATGATGCAAATCATGATATTTTTTTCTGTTTGCCTGTATTCAGCCATGGAGTTTGCAGAAGAATATGAAAAAAAATTGTGAAATACTGCTAGGTTTGCAGAGGTTATCTGGCCTTTTGTTCATCAATAATGCACGAAAATGTCACGTCCATAACGCTGGAATTGCCCATATATATATATATATATATATATATATATATATATATATATATATATATAACAAATATTTCATGAGGAAGGAATGACATGCTTTTTGGGCATGAAAATCAGAAAGGCCATTTTTAAACAGAAATATCTGGAAAACCATCTCCTATAGCCTCCAAATTTTCTACTGTTAATATGTGGTAGTTATAGCCTCCAGACAGGATTGTAGCTCATGATATGGGCACTCAAACTTCTACCAAACTTCATTTTTTTCTTTTTGAAATATCAAATTATTGTTAAGCTTACATAAACAATTTGAGAGGGTGTTATGCCCCATTTCATCACCAGGGGCGTCGTAGTGGGGGGAAAAGGGGTACTGAGTTACCAGGGCCCCAAAAGGGGAGGGGCCTTGAAGAGTCTGAAATTGTATACCAGGTTGTGAGGGGGGCCCATGGCCACTAGCTTTTGCACAGGGCCCAGAATTTGGTGCTACGCCCCTGTTCATCTATCTAATAATCTATCTAATAATTCAAGGAACGTCTGTCTGTGTGTCAGTGTGTGCCACGCAGAACTCCCCGAACCGTTGGTCCGACTGACCTCAGATTTGGTACGCATCTTGATAATGGCATGAGTGAGTGCAGTGCCAAGTTTCGTGATGTTTGGATAAAAAATACTAAAGATATCGGTAAATAAAGCACTCTTGCCCTCTACCGTTCTAACCTTAACCACTCCCCCTTAGGTCTCGCGGCAGTGTGTTTCCTATAGCCTTCCGCTCTGAACCAAGTAGCCCCAGCTGCGGCCTTGCAGCCTCAATGTGGGCTGGGCTCAATGTTGAGCACAACCCTCGCTGTAGCCTACGCGGCTCAATGTTGCGCACAACCCTCCCTGTAGCCTACCGTAAGGCCTGTCGATGGTAGGACCAGAGTGGCATAGAAAAATCTCTGGCAGTGTTTAACAGCAGTTCAAAACATGCTTTTGCCTAAGTGGATACCTAGCGACAGGTTCGTTTGTTAAGCTAGCCATTTAACTTAGCCTGCTTTCATTCAGTGCAACAGCAAAACACACAGGTAGGAAACATGTCAAACAAAAATATATGTTGGAAAGATGTGCTATAAACAGTGTTTAACTAAATGAAATTATAATTTTCCAGGTCAGTACAGAATTTTTCCAGGACATTTTAACATTTTAGCCAATTTCCAGGTGTTTTCAATGACTGGAAATGCCATCTCTAAAATTTCAGGTTTTCCAGGACGCGTGGGAACCCTGGGTACTGAGTTACCAGGGCCCCAAAAGGGGGAGGGGCCTTGAAGAGTCTGAAATTGTATACCAGGTTGTGAGGGGGGCCCATGGCCACTGCTTTTGCACAGGGCCCAGAATTTGGTGCTACGCCCCTGTTCATCACAATTAATTTTCAAACACGTGCCAATCATGCAAGCTTCTTAGCTTCTCTCCTTGACATTTATAGTCTTAGTTTGGCACTGCAAATATTGTTGATGCTTTCATGTCAGCAGCTTATTAAAACTTCTCCAAGTAGATAATTTATTGCCAGAGTTACAGCTACCCCTCTGCCCTTCCAGCAGGCATCATCTTCCCCAAAGAGCAGTTATAAATAGATCCAGACTATTTACTGAAGCTACAGCACAGTGTATGTTCACTTCCATAACTGACACAAAGATTAAGCTTTCATAGTGGCATTATTATCTGTGAATCAAATAGTTCAATATTCTCACTGGTAGCCCATGTTTTAAATGCTAAGCAAAACAGCTTCTTCATGTATGCTATACAAAAAATACTAGACTAAGGGTGCTTTCACACTGATAGTCTAGAGGCATTTTGATAAATATGCATCCTAGAAGCATTTTCATCCATTTTAAAGTTTAATATTTATATTACATTTCTGAGATGCTTAAGGATATTTGAAAATCTGAGTTAACCAAATGCACTGATTAAAGTGACCTATATGCAGTATAATTTGAATATGTTGGAGATGTAGACAAAGGCTGCGTCCGAAACGGGAAGGTAGTGGCTTGCTGCCTCGCTGCCTTCACTCTCTACAAAGTTACCTGCCGTAGGAGGTATCAAGGCAGCCGCTGAAATATTCGTTTCGGACGACCTATCAAGTTAGCAATTTAGAACGTCTTTTTGTTTATTTAATTGTCCAGGTGCCGTTGCCAAGAGATCGGTAGATTCTATAGAATGTTGGGCGCTGAAGGCAGTATAAAGGAAGCATCGATGCTTCCTTCAAAATTGGCCAAAGCGAAGGTACCTTCGAAGGCAGGATTTTATGCATTTATTCGTTTCGGACATGCCTTGATGCCTCGCTGCCACCTAATGCTTCCTTCAAAGGCAGCATTTCCCCCATTTCGGACGCAGCCAAACACCGTTCCAAACCGGCACCAACCAACAGGCTGGATCAAACAAACTGTCACGAACCACACGGAAGCAGGATGCAATTGCAGAACGGACTTTTACTGGTGCAACCAAACAAAACAAAACTGAGCACATATGCTCCTCGAAGAACAGAGAATAAAACGATATTGGCAAATCACACGCACAGAGTTGGAGCGTTGCTGATTGTGAGCAGGTGTGGGCGTGGTCGTGGACGTGGAAAGTAGTCTAAAATAAAACAACATAAAATCTGGTTTAAATTTAACCCAGCATTTTTTGAGTGTTGGTTAAAAGTTCGGAACAGCTATGTCGTCACCATGCAGATGAAACTGCTTGTCCAGCATATGTGTATGCATTTTGAATCAAAATATTATTAAAAGCAGTGGGCTTTAAAGGTCCGTGTATGATTTGTTCTTTGATTTTCAATTAAGACCGAAATAACAATAAAATGAAAAAATTACTTGTTACATGATTTTTTGGCTTTCCAGTGTTGAACAAAAAACAAAATAACGACTTATTTTTGGAAACTTTCATTTAATGCTCAGGTCAAAAATGAAACATTTCAAAAACGGTATTGGCACCAATTTTGATTTTATATTTTAATATGGGCGTCCGTTTGATTTCCAAAGTGCTGGGGAAAATAAACATGCTTGCTTCTTAAGTGCTGGGGATAGGCCTAGACTATAGTTTTGCTTTTATGCCTTCGTTGTGCTATGTCTATACAAAATTGCAGCGTAATGCAAGAACAAAATTGCATATCCACCCTTCACATATCATCTAAATTTGGAGATGGTACCAAAACAAATCTCTGATAAAAAAAAGGATACCTTAAACAGTGGCAAAAAGATCCCTGTCCCTTTAATTGAGTGGACTGATCAATACTTGTCAGGTTGAAGTTGGTCAGTGTCTGTGGATACTGAAAATCTTGTTGATTATTATTAGTGCTGGCAAAATTAACTGATTAATCACGTGATTAATCCAAAAAATTTAACTCGGATTAAAAAAATTAACTCAGATTAATCCTGATGGATATGGTTCCACTTTCATGGCATGTATTATGTTCCATTTCAGATAGAAAATGGATCAGTTATCAAGTCAAACTATACAAAGATTATGGCCTAGCTCCTGACTGTCCAACAACACGTTTGGGGAATCCTCCGGGGTAGGGGACAGGTGTGAATTGCCCCATTTCAGACGAACAAAGCCAACTATTTAGTATCAGGGCTTTTACAGGGCAAAATAAGGATCCAATATACCCTAGCATCCAAATTCTTACTGGAGGAAATGAGTTGCGATTAAAAGTGATTAATCACGATTAATCTTTGAAAAATTTTGTGATTAATCAGATTAATTTTTTTAATCGTTTGACAGCACTAATTATTATACATCATAATATATTCAAGTGAACCACAACCTATCTGATACCCTTGCATACTTACATTTAATTGAGATCAGTAGAGCTTCATTTGTATTAACATGTAGGCTACTTCATAGCATAGCAATAGCAACCTCTGAGACTGAAGTGATTTTTTTCCTGAATCAAGCAAATATTTCTTCATTTCCTGAAACTACACTTTTTTTAGAAACCAATATATGGTGTGTGCTTAAAATTAATTGTCTTTTGCCCAAGACAAAAACTTGTTTTACTTGAAATTTTTTATTGAAATAAGATTTGTGTGAGACATTCTCACTTCACAAGAAAGTTATAATAAGTTATATTGTCTTATTACTAGTATTTTTAGCTTAAGTAAGTTTTGCCTTTTGGTTGATTTAGACTTGAATTAAGAGGGACAAGATGTTTTCACTTGAAACATGACAAATTAGCTATGTGAGATTTTGATTTTTTTTGCCGTGACATAGACAGACTCAGGAATAGTATTTATGTGGACATACACAAGAGTATGTATGAGCAGAGTTACATTCCAAGGGAACAGCAACACTGAACTGTAGCCTAGTTTATTGACAGCACTATGTCTAATATCATTCACAGACTACATGGGTCAGACTAGGTCAAACTTTTAGGGCATACTGTCCAGACAAAAACAAGTTATATAGTGTGTGTCAGTGGCCCCTTAAAACGATAAGAGACTAAAAGTAAAAGTAGCGTCAGGTTCAAAGGGACTAGTTCACTGATATCTCTGCTCTGCTTTTGGATTTTGATGCTAAACTTCTCCCATAAAAACCTGACAAGTCATACTATACTTATAAAGTATCGCCTGGTGATGAAGTATATAGACCACAGCTTAATCCTTTGGGCAGAATCAGCTCTGTCTTTCAAACTGTCAGCACTCAATAAAATAGGGAGCCAAAGTCACGCCCTCTTCCGAGTTAGCCTAGGGACCTATCGAGCCCACTAAAATGGATGAACAGATGCATATAACTTCTGGTTCGCTTTGGTATGAGCCGTGGGTTTCACATATAATGTTTATAATGTTTAAACTTACATTTTGAGCTTCACAAACGTAAAAAATAAATTCATTGTAGACGAACGTCAAAAGTTACGTTACATAAAACAACAAACATAGTCTTGTTTGGCATGAATGATTATCATTTAAATTCACATGCAACATATGTGTGACTCAGGTTATAAATCAAAGTGGACCAGAAAGTCATGTTTATATGTCCATTCACTCTCCGGCCAAAAGGTCCCTATGCTAAACCGGAAGTTAGCGTGACTTCGGTTCCCTATAACGTTACAAACAGAGTCTTTCTATGGCTCTGGCTACAACCAATCAGAACTACAAGCCAGATGCTGTTTCTTGGCTAAGCGCGCTCAATGACTCCCTACACAAATGGAGCATTTTGATTGATCACAAACCATGGATGATTAACCAATCACAAGTCCACTAGACATACTGGCTGATCAAATCAATTTGCTACTGTTAGGATTTCTAGGCTAATCCCCTAACCTTGTGTCTTTGGATTTTGTTTTGTTCTCACTTCATTTTCACCCAACTTTCATATGAATTAAACTTGGATAGTTTCTTTTTTCTTTTCCTTTGTCAATGGAATAGGTTAAATCTCAAAATTGAAACCGTTTTTGCACTTTGCACTTGCACTTGTAGATCATTGTCTGTCTGTGAGAGAGAGAGAGAGAGAGAGAGAGAGAGAGAGAGAGAAAACATCCTGAAGACACATACATATCTGATTTCATACAGTTTTTACTCAGTTTTGGGACAATAATTGAATCAAATCACAAAAACAAGAACATCTTGAAAGTTAAGCAATGAAATACCTGATGAGCAAACTATTAACATTATGAAGTCCTAAAAACTGATGAAATGACATTGGAATGGAAACGTGATTAGTGAGTACAGTACTAATGGATCTTTTTACACAAATGACTGCTCCCCCTGCTTTTTCTTTTCTCTCAGAGGTTTATGTAAACATGGTTTTAGCTAAATGGCCTCTTTCAAATTATCTTTAAAACTTTTTTCTTTTTTTTACGACGTGAAATAACCCAGATAGCCAACCATTGTTGTGATCACAGACTGAAACGGCAATACAGCAAGACTGTGTGTGTGTGTGTGTGTGTGTGTGTGCGTGGGTGTGTGTTTCCTTGAGCAGACCAGAGCAACACCAACCGTGCAGAAGACTTTCGGTCCGGTACTCACTCCCAAATAACTAGGCAAGAATTCCTCTCTTCAGAAGGAAGAAGAAAACTGTTAAGACTCATGTCTTTGTTTGTAGTGATCATGTGTTTCATGCACTGCCTCTTACTTTGCACTGATTTTCCCGCCTTTTCTTAATTGCCCACCTGAATGCTGTAATTACTCTAAGTCATGTGATCCATTTGTCAATGTATTTATACTGGCTCTTTTGTGTCTTGCCTTCACTGAGTCTTTGGGTTTATGTCGGTGAGTGAAAATCTTGCTTGTTTCTGCTCTAAGTTTTTTTTACGTTTTTTGAATTCGCTCTGCCCTTGTATTTTGCTGGACTTAGTCATACTTTTTCTGTTTGGATTTTTGTTCAGTTGGATTACTTTTTCCCTGTTGGATTCTGATCACCTGGACTGTTTTTTTGTTGTGACTCTGGATTGTTGGATATAATTTTAGATCCCTCAATAGCTCACTCATTAGGCAACCCGCCTAGCACTCCAGTGACCCGGGTTCAATCTCTGACCCTGGTGTGTTAAAAATTGTTTCAAACTGCCGTATGTCTATTTTACGGATTATCTCTACAGTTTACAGTTTCAAAACTTCCAACACTGTCGTTATACACACACCACACCCTCATCATCAAAACATTCTCAACATGAAAACCTCAGGTCAGTGTATTACACAAACTATTTATATTATTTTGTATCGAAGAGTGTGATAATATTGTATTCTATTGATGAGTCCTGGCAGACTGCTTTGTAAAAACATTCTGCCTAGCAGTGCAAAGAAAATTAAGGACATAAGTTACATATTTTGTATCGAAGAGTTTGATAATATTGTATTCTTTGAAGACAGATTCTTCCCTTAGCGGCCTTTCGCACTGAATGTGGTTTTCCAATCTAAAAACGCGTGTTCTGAAATAGTGAGTGAGAAAACTATGCAAGGTCGAAAGTGATAAATGTACGTCTTGTTGCTATGACGGCTAGATTTGGCTACACCACTAACTCCCTGACTTAGCTATGACTGCCAGCTAGGCAATGGGCCCATTGTTGAAGAAAACGCGACCTCAAAAGTTGAGAGCTTGGCAAAAACTTTTGATGTATGATGAAAGTCAAAAAAATTCTGTATTGTCCTTTAGTTGTACATACTGTATTGTCCTTTAGATGTACATACTATATGTCATGTAGTGGTTAACATGGTTGTAAAAACAATGAAAGACTTTGGTTAACAGTATGGTGCGCGGTCAACTTTTATTAGATCATTGTTACAAAAAAGTTACTTGAAGCAGGATATTATATCCTGGTCAGCAACATGCCACAAGCCTTGAAGGTTTACTCTTCAGCCTTGGCCTGGAAAAGAGAACATGAGTGGCAAGAAATGTAATATACTTATTGCAAATGTATAATATATGCCTAAAATATCACAACAATTTGATTTACCTTTCCAGAATCGCGGGTCTTGGCTCTGAGCTTGTTGACTTGGGACTCAGCAATGTCAGCACGCTCCTCAGCCTCCTCCAGCTCATGCTGCACCTTCCTGAACCTCGACAGGTGTCCATTGGCTTGTTCCTCCTGGTTTAATACATACCCAAGAAGATTTCATTTAAAATTGAGAAACCCAAACCGAGTAAAACTGTATTTAGAAAGTCCACTCTTGTTTTATAAGAAACTACTTACAGCTTCCTCAGCCTGCCTCTTATAGGCCTTGACCTTTGTCTGCAACTTGTCAACCAGACCCTGTAGTCTGCCCATATTCTTCTTGTCCTCCTCAGTCTAAAGGGAAAAAAGTGTATCAGGCCTTTTTTTGAAAGGGGGAATTCAAGTCAATAGCTGACATGTTTCCTGCAATGGCCATGTATGAAAAACAAAGAGCAAACAGAATAAATAAAGGCAAAAAAGTATTTTGGTATCTACAGTTAAACTGTAAATTACACTTGGATTGTAGGAGCTCAGTTGTGTGGTCAACACAAATAATCTCAAAATACTCTTCCCCGCTCTATTTTTATTGCTCCTATTAATCCCACAGAGCCTTCAGAAGCTGTATTGGTTATAATTTAAATGGGACATAAAAATAAAATAATTTCTTTGTGTGATTTCCAATCCAAATTATTCACAAGAATCGACCATCTTGCTCTTTTTGTACTAAAAATTGATCATGATAATTCTTTACCTCAAATGGCCATGCACTTGGTGGCGCTGTAAACAACAACTAACCACCAAGCGCTATAATAGTAACCATTTAAATATTTGTTTTTAGTTGAAGGCAAGCATCGTGTCATCTTGCTGCTAATTTTGACCACTGATATTTACTTTTTTTTAAAAAATAAGCAAAAAACTGCACGTTAATGCTTCTTTAAATAGCTTTGTCTATGTTGTTCTATTTATCTTCTGCCACTCAGCTATGTGCACATTTTTGTGTGACATTACCCAGAAATCCATGTATTGTCTAATTGAACTTTTTGTTCTTGATTTGTCCAGTCCTACAAAATGTAATTATTTTATTTATTTTTATTTGACCTTTAAATATAAGATATGTGCATCTGGGACAGTAGAATTGAGAGATATGAAGGCAGTTTTATAATAGTACCTTTGTAAACAAAAATATTCCAATAGATCATATCTGCACAGTGAGAACTGAAACCAGTCAGCTCATAGAGCATGCTATAATGAGTGTGGCGTTTGCCAAATAAGCAACTGCCTGCAACATTTGCTCCTGGTTTTCATAATAATCAGCTTTCCACTGTTTTTCCAGAGCTGGGTTTTGTTTGAGAGAGTGAAGAGTGCGTCCTCTACCTGATAGGTTAGCTCCTTAACCCTCCTCTCGTATTTCCGGACCCCCTTAACAGCATCAACACCACGTCTCTGTTCAGCCTCAACTTCAGATTCCAGCTCACGGACCTTAACATTAAAATACACACATATAACATATTCAGACATGGACATTTATTTAACAAATGTGGAGGATCGTCTTAAATGATGCTACTTACCCTGGACTCCAGTTTCTGGAGCTGTTTCTTGCCGCCCTTCATGGCCAGGTTCTCAGCCTCATCCAAGCGGTGCTGGAGATCCTTCACAGTGACTTCCAGGTTCTTCTTCATCCTCTCCAGATGAGCACTGGTGTCCTGCTCCTTCTTCAGCTCCTCTGCCATCATAGCAGCCTAAATAAGGGGACAAATATACAGTTTTTAAATGACTTATTAGGACTTTCATATATAATTTTCAAATAGAAATCATAATATTACTTACATCAGTGATGGCCTTCTTGGCCTTCTCCTCAGCATTTTTAGCCTCCTGGACAATGTCATCAACCTCACCTTGGACCTGAACCAAGTCAGCCTCAAGCTTCTTCTTGGTGTTAATCAGGCTTGTGTTCTAAAAATTTAAAATCAGATGTCATCAGATCAGATACTATAAAATCTAAATAAGAATGGAATCAAATTTTTTTTTTTAACACTCCTCTCCTTACTTGGGAATGCAGGAGGCCAACACGCTCACTGACATCAACCAGCTCCTGCTCAGCCACTTTGCGGCCTCTTTCTGTCTGCTCCAGGGCAGCTCTCAGCTCCTCAATCTCAGCCACCATCAGGCCATTCCTGCGCTCAACCATGGCAACCTGCTCCTTCATGTCCTCTTGGCCTCTGACAGCATCATCAAGGTGCAGTTGAGCATCCTTAAAAATTATATGGTAAGAGAAAAGTTATAAGTTACCCATACATTTTATTATTAATCAGAAGTTATCTTACCTTTTTATTGATATTACTGACCTTGAGCTGACCCTGGACATTCCTAAGATGTTTCTGGGACTCAGAAGCCTGGCGGTTTGCGTGGCTGAGCTGAATCTCCATCTCGTTGAGGTCTCCCTCCATCTTCTTCTTGACTCTGAGGGCATCATTCCTGCTCCTGACCTCTGAGTCGAGAGTGCCCTGCATGGAGTCAATCACCCTCTGGCTGTTCCTCTTGATCTGTTCCATCTCCTCATCCTTCTCTGCAAGTTTTCTGTCAATCTCACCCTTGACCTGGTTGAGCTCAAGCTGGACACGAAGAATCTTGGACTCCTCATGCTCAAGAGTTCCCTAAATGAGAAAACATCATGTCTGTTTTGCAAGGGCTTATATTCTGTATACAGTATGTGATTGGTAATTGATGTGGATGTTCTTTTTAATAACATGTTTACCTCAGCCTCTTCCAGGGCTGTCTGGATCTCAGACTTCTCAGTCTCAACTGTCTTTTTGGCCTTCTCAAGTTCATGGATGCTCTTTCCAGTCTCACCCAGCTGCTCAGTCAGGTCTGAGATCTCCTCTGTGAATGTAAATTTACAGTATGAGAATTACAGTAATATATGCTTATCATTCCAAAGAGCACTAACATGTAATTGGAATTACACTCTTTATCACTGCTTTTATGTCTTGGGTTTTACAGGCATAGCAGGCAACCATGTCCCTTCACTCATTCCATGAAGATTCTTTTCAGACCAAACAATAGACCCCAGAAAAGATAATGTTACTAGAGATATGCTGACTGATGATGTAAGAAATGTAATTTGCTGATTAAGTAGAACTCAGGTAAGGTATCCAAGAGAGCCATCAATCACTCTAATGAGCAGTTTAACCATCAAACTGACTATGAAGTTTAAACAGTTGACTTTAACTTACGTTGAAGATTCTTATTCTCCCTCTTCAGAGTCTCCAAATGGTCAAGTGACTCTTCATAGGAGTTCTTCATCTTGAACAGTTCAGTGCCAAGAGAGCGAGCCTCTTTCTGGGCACCCTCCAGCTCTGCCTGGCCTTCTTCAAACTTTTGTTTCCATTCTGCCAGAACCTTTGAGAAACGTATCCATTCAGTCAGTCAAATTCAAAAGATAATTTAATCAAATTCACAAAATTTGATCTGTTTAAAGATTCGGATTAAGACTAATGCCATCACATTGTTAATTAAACTGTGTCTAGTGCAATAACTTACCTTATCAAAGTTCCTCTGCTTCTTGTCAAGATTAGCAGCCAGAGCATTTGCTCTCTCCACATCAATCATGAGGTCCTCAACTTCACCCTGAAGTCTCTGCTTGGTCTTCTCCAGAGAGGCACACTTGGAATTGACAGCTTCAATTTGTTCTTCAGCATCCTGTAGACGCTGGGCAAGCTTTTTCCTGATAAGGTAATGGAATAGAGTCAGAATATATTATGGTTCCCATCATATCAATAATCAACATGTTTTATGTTCACATTGCTTGAATGTTTGATAGATGCACACTTTACGATATGTGTTGTACTTACTTGGACTCCTCAAGTTCTTCAGTACGTTGGATAGCATCAGTTTCATATTTAGACCTCCACTGAGCTACCTCACTGTTGGCCTTGGACATGCCACGCTGAAGCTCAGCCTTTGCTTCCTGCTCCTCCTCAAACTGCTCCCTCAGGAGGTCACAGTCATGGCGAGCTGACTGAACAGCATGGGCCAGGGCATTCTTGGCCTGTTTGTGGAGAGGTATTTATTGTCTAAAATATAGGCATAGGCCTACAATACTTGTCTCCAATATGAGTTCCCTATCAATAAATCATGGATTTGTACCTCCGCCAAGAAGGTTATGTTTTCGGTCACAATGGTTTGTTTGTCTGTTTGTCAGCAGGATAACTCGAAAAGTATTGCATGGATTTGGATGATATTTTCGGACAATGTGTAAATCGGGACAAGCAAGAGCTGATTAAAATTTGGTGGCGATCGGTGATCCAGAACATGATCTGGAATTCATATTGTGTTTGTCACTACATTGGCTTGGCGGAAGTCTGCGCTCTCTGAGCGCTTTTCTTTTTTTTTACCTTGACCTCCTCTTCAATGTGCCTCTTCAGTTCCTCTATTTGCTGCGTGAATGCCTGTTTACTTCTGGTCAGCTGAGAAACTAGGGCATCTTTCTCCTCAACCTGACGTCCAAGCTCACCTGAAAAATAGTTGGGCTTTTACCATTCATTTCTTTTCAGAAATTACAGATAGATACATCTATCATTGTATTTTGTAAGACATACCATTTTCAGTCTGAAGTCTTGCTCTCTGACCACTCAGGTCATTGACCTGGCGAACACCCTCATCACTCTTAGCCTTGACTTCACTGAGTTGGTCTTCAAGAGTGCGGCACATCTTCTCAAGATTTGCCTATGAAAATATATGAGTAACAACAACTTAGCTCTAGGGAATACAATGTATGTTTTTTATAAGCTACCACATATAAGTTGATCCATCTCATCAACCTTAGCTTTGGCAACAGCCTCCATGTTGCTGGAAAGGTCATCAATCTCCATCTTATATTCACTTTTCTCCTTCTCAAGCTTCTGCTTGACACGCTGGAGGTTGTCGATCTGCTCTCCCAGCTCAGCTACGCTATCAGCCTGCTTCTTGCGAAGAGCTGCTGCAGTTGCTTCATGCTGCAGGGTGGACTCTTCAAGGTCACGACGCAGCTTCTGGAACTCAGCCTCACGCTTCTTGTTCATCTCAATTTGAGCAGCAGTGGCACCACCAGCCTCCTCAAGCCTCTCACTGATCTCCTCAAGTTCCCTGGAGAGATCAGCTCTCTGCTTCTCCACCTTGGCACGAGCAGCGCGCTCAGCCTCAATCTCTTCCTCCAGTTCCTCAATGCGGGCCTATTGGTGAATATAAAATATTGTTAAAAAGAAAAGATTCCGAAAACCATTTTTGTTTTGTTTTTTTGCAAGACATTAATATTATACCTGAAGCTCTTTGATCTTCTTTTGGAGCTGTGCTCCCAGTGACTGTTCATCTTCAATCTTACTGAGAAGCTGGCTTGTCTCAAAGTCCTTCCTGTTTCATTGAAAATCAAAACAATATTTGGTGGTATTCATTGTAATGGTTTTGGAACTTATTGCAAAGGAATTCCTCAAAGGAATTGTACATTACTTCTTCAGTTTCTCCTCGGATTGCTGCTTGTCATTCTCCAGATCCATGATGTTCTCCTGGGACAACTTCAGGTCACCCTCAAGCTTTCTCTTGGCTCTCTCAAGGTCCATGCGAAGCTTCTTTTCTTGCTCCAATGAACCCTCAAGCTGTGAATTTAATTAGTTAATTACTTTATCATGTACAAAATCTTCATCACCTGGCAGTTTCAGATACTAGACCCATAACTCACATCATCCACTTGCTGTTCAAGCTTGGTCTTGGATTTGGTCAGAGTGTTGACTTTGTCTTCCTCTGCCTGAAGGTCATCAAGGGTCTGCTGGTGGGCCTCTTGGAGGCCTTTCTTCTCCTTGGTCAGCTTAGCAATGGACTCATCCTGAGAGGCCATTTCCTCAGTGAGGTTTTTAACCTGTTCATAAGAGTGTAAATCAGTAACCCTGGTTTCCACAGACATACATTTTAGTTTTCTGCCTTTACAGGAATTTCCCAACCTTATTCTCTGTTGCATGTTTCTCTTTCTCCACTTTGGCCAAGGTCAGCTCCAGATCATCAATGTCTTTCTTGAGCTCAGAGCACTCATCCTCCAGTTTC
>JAODXP020000008.1:16610669-16668549 GCA_027497455.2 Sardinella longiceps | reverse complement strand
GTACAATGTGTAACTTTTTCCTTTGTTCAATATCAGAATCTGTGTTGTCAGTACACTTACTTGTCTTTTTTCACGAATATTTACCAGCACTATTAATTCCAAGTATCCCAATAGGCTCCAAATTTTACATTTACATCTACATAAACTGGGGTAGACTCTCCATAGACAGGCGCCATCTTGAAATACGTAGGCAGGTAAGGGACATACCAATATAACTTCCTGTTTCGCCTTTCGCGTTTTCGCCGACGTCGCCGACACAAATTCGCAGGTGCAGCTAATGACTATCGTCGCTTCCCAGCGTCGACAAGTTTGAAGGAGGGAAAATGGAAGACCACACTTATTCAAAGGCTACATATCCTGAACAGGAATCGACTTCATCTTCGAGGAAAAGAAAAAGGATTTTGAAAAGAGCAAGAGACCGACAACATCAAAAGAAAAGAGTGAACATTGGAGCTGCATTCCAAAGGTGGAAAGACCTGATGAGGGAAAGGGGGATCGAACGAGACTCTGAATTTGCGTGCTTCCTTCTGGACAGGTAAGCTATAACGGCCTAAACAATATATTTTTCATTTTTGCGATAGTCTAACTGTAACGTAAGGTCTTTACTTACCCCTGTGTAATTGAAAAAAATGCTCTTGGTTTGGCTATTCGACGGTGGCATCCGTGACTAGCTAAATCAAGCTAGATTATCAAACTGGTCATGCAATATTTGTGATTTTTATTGCTAACTCATTCGATGTAAAGTTCGTTTGTCCGACTTGCCATCGTTACATAGAGCGTTATCTATTTATTAATTTATATTGCTTCATCTAGGCTGCTGTAGGCTAATGTTTGTTTACCCACGAGCTAGCGGCTACTTAGGCTTGTTTGTGAAGCAACCAAAAGGCTAAAAGTACAACTTTTGTGTTTGTGTTGTTAGATCAACCTTTATTTTTGATGGGATCTTGAGGCTTACGATAATTTCATGAAATACCATGTTGTTATATTTTACCCTGCACTTGGTAATCTGGAATAAGTAGGCTGTGAAGTTAGAGGGGGTGGGGTGGGCTAAATTCAACGTTACTCCCCAGTCTTGCCACAACAGCTGTGATATATGGGTATCGTGCTTTCCTTTATTTTTGCACGGATTGGCAAGCCTAATGATTCCCACAACGAAATACAATGCTATGTATACTTTGCATGTAGGAAGAGGGGGAAATGTCCGCCCGGCTGTAGAGTAAGAGGGGGTGAGATGGGCCAGGCTAGGTTCACAGACTTTGAAGTCGTGCGACAACAACCCTATCGTGCCTCTACTGGGTCTATCTATCGAGTCTTGCTATATGTGAACAATGGCTGAAGTGTTTGTCTTGTCAGTGAATGCCACTTCTTTGGTGAGGTTGTGAGATTTTGGCTCAATGATTCAAAGTGTTCTAAGAATCAATCGAAATGTCTTTTGCTGGACTATCTGCATAGAAATGGCACAACTAAAGTCTAATACCCATGACCCTCCCATGTCAAGGATGTCCCAAGTAGGCCATTGATTTAATTTGTATACAGCAATAAATTATGAATTGTTATAAATTGTGGTGAGATCATAAGTAAAGTAAATAACAGTAACTGTAATGGCCGGATTACTGTGTGTTCCTGTGTACCATAGGAAGTGTGTTTCACAATGACATCAGGGGTATGTTTTGGGAAATGGCAAATAATGGTGATAAATGTTTATACAGTTATGAGAGAACTCTGGCCACCACCACCTCAACTCCAATGAAGGGGAAACATCAAGCACTTCAACAACCACCATTGTCCAGCATTTCCAGTGGAACTGACCGGCAAGTTATGGGAAAAGTTAGAATCATGAAATTTTTGATCATGTGTCAGTATAAAAGATGACCAATAAAGTCTTGTTGTGTTATGTTTTCCAGGGATGAACATCTTAGTGCAATCCCAGAAGAACCAGAAATGGAAAGCCTTGAGCAAAGGTACCCATTAACTGCCCAACTATTTTTATAAAATGAAGTGTTCAAAACATTTTGCTTATGTTAATCATCGGTATTTGCATTTTTTCAAAGCTTGCATGGCATGAGCATTGCTGGTGCGGACTTGGACGAGGATGTCCTCAATGACCCTATGAACAGTGTGTAAGTGACACTAGGCCTAACACCTGTTTTCTACTGCTGCTTGTGAGTTATGTTCTTATATCTTTTATGCTATTGTCCTTTTTTTCATGACCATACTGACAGAATTGATTGGGCAGAAGAGGGGCCTGAAAGTCATGGTCGAAATAAAGATGATAGCTCAGATGAGGAGTATCTTCCTCCAATATCTTTACGGTGAGCTTTTGTCCGACAGTACTGATTAGTGTGATACAAAGTCATTTATTTGCGTATGTGTCATCCTTTCCAACAGTCTCACTTCCGTCTCCATGTTCTTCCTCCTTAGATTGGGTGGTGCACTAAAAGAAGCTCCCCATATTGACCATCTCCCGATTGTTGGGCTTGATGAGACTGTGCATGACCCGCCTGGTAGCGTCGATTCTCCAGATGACCCTTTATCCAGTCCCCAGATGCCAACTCTGCCAGAACCCGAGAAGGTCCACAGTGAGGATGAGATCATCGGTGTCCGTGCAGCAGTCATCTATGAGAACTGTTTGAGGCAGCTCGTCCAGTTTTTGTCTCTGCCTGTGGACAGCTGCACTGGTGTTCTTCGCACAGGCCAAGTGTGTGGCAGTTCTCCTCCCTATGACACCAAGATCAACTTCAAGGGCACAGCGATGAGTGTGGAATGGGTAAGCTTTGACTAGAATATAATAGCAGAACTATGGTGCTAGAGAGAGCTGCATGCGGCAATTGCATTTATTGATCTCCTCTGACTTTTAGGTCTGCCCCAATGGACACAGCCTGTGGAGGTGGAACTCGCAACCTGTGTTGAAATTTGGTATGCAGGCAGGGGACTTCCTCTTATCCACCAACATCTTGCTCTCTGGCAATAACTTCTACAAAGTCGCACTTCTGTTCAAGTTCATGAACCTGGGCATGGTGAATGCCAACACATTCTTCACCATACAGGACACGTACTGTGTAGATGCGGTCAAAGACTTTTGGCAGGAGAGGAGGTCTGAGGCAATCAAAGAACTCCAGGGGAAAGATGTGATTCTCCTAGGTATGTTATTTTTGATATCACTGTGTATATGTGTTCATGACTGGTTCATACATATGATGCAGCTATGCACACCAGGAATTAATAGATCTGTCATTTTGTAGGAGATGGCAGAAATGACTCACCAGGACACTGTGCGCAGTTTTGCAGTTACACAACGATGGAGTTAGAAAGCAAAGCAATAATACATGTAGCTACAATAGACAAACGTCAAACTCAGTGGAACTCAAACATCATGGAGAGGGAGGCTTTCATTCAAACTGTGGACAAGCTGTCTGAAGAGGTCAATGTTGTTGAGATATGCACAGATGCTCACGTCCAGATCGCAGCTCTTTTGAGTAAGTGATAATCTGATGACATTACTGAAAGAAAATTAATGATGTCAGATGTATTCTATAATAATATACCATGCCTCCACAGATCCAGACAAAGGCAAGTACAAGGACCTTGCAATACATCACAGTCTCGACATGTGGCATGGTGCCAAAAGCCTGGCTAAGAAAATTTCTGCTGTGAGTTTTATTTTGGGTCATTTTAATATGTACTCTTTCCATCTCAGTTTCAGTGCATTTATTTATACCTGCCAAAAAGTATGTTGACCCTTTATTGGCAACAAGGGCCTCATTGTTTTGGGTAGCAAAGCAATGCATTGGATATATATCTGTTGTGGTCTCTGTTCATCTCCTCCAGGCAGCAAAGGTAAGGGGGCAATCAACTCTCCTGAACTGGCTGAAGGACGTAGTAAACCATTTCTGGTGGTGTTGCAAGACTGCCAACACAACTGAGCAGTTCCTTGTAAGTAGAATTTTATTCCAATTGTAGACATAAAACTTCATAAATGAAGGAGTCATATAAGCTCATTCGCATGTTTTTATCACTATTTTGCACAGGGTCTTTGGGTTGGAATGCTCCACCATGTTTGCAACGTTCACACCTGGGAATTGGGAAGTTGCCAACATGAGCATCTCGGAGACCAGCAGGAAAAGCCGTGGATTGAGAGGGATTCAAAGAGTCACAAGGCACTTGTGCAGATCATCCTGAATAAGCGCTGGCTGAAGGATGTGCATAAATATCTGCGTTTCAGGTAATGTTTCACGTAATACAGATTTTCTTGACTCATAATCCATTACACCATGTCTGACTTTATGAATTCTCAAAATGTTTTTATTTATTCAGATCAACAGCACACCTGGAATCCTTCCAGAATCACATTCTGATGTATGCTAGCAAACGTCAAGCCTTCTCTTACCAAGTGTACGAGGCAAGAGTTCTCCTTGCAGCACTGGATTATAACTTCCACCGCAACCGGCCATCACTCAGGAATGCAGAGGGCAACCCAATGTAGGTTTTTCACACGTGCGTGCGTGTGTTTGTCTTTGTAAAGTGCACATGCATGTGCCTGCATGCACTCATTCAGAAACTTTGCTGTTTCAAATAACTATACCTCCATGCCAGTTCTTGGGTGTCTCATTGTCATGATCAAATATCCTCTGTTAATGTGTGTTTGTGTTCTGTAGTTTCAGGCGAAAGTACAACAAAAATGCCAGAAGATACAGTGTGTATGCACTAAAGTCTGAGAAAGGTTATGAATATATTCCGGACCTACAAGCAAGAGTCGTGAAAGCAAGAGTGGCAAGTGGAGTCGGGATGCCCCGCACAAGGACGATGAGAGATGACGACCCTCGAAGGCTTGGTCTTGTGCCACCTATCCCTGCACCACCACTGTCGCAATTACTACAAATGCAAGTCAGCCGAGGCCTTGGTATGTGTCATGTGCATCCTTTGATATGGTGGCCAGTCACTTGTGTGCACTTGTCTAATTGCACTGCACTTCTTTCACAGAGCCAGCTCCCAGCACAGCTACTGACCCACAGTGATGACCATGGCCATCAAGACACGGGCGCACACAATTCATACAGAATATGGGATGTGGAAATCCTATTCCATGACCATAGCACTTAACTATTGACACTTTACAAACAATGTAAATATTATGTACATATTAATAAATCCTCAATACAACTTTCTCTGCCATTGTTTCTCATTTTAGTTCACAATGATCATCTGCTCACTGTTACAGTTTACGCCTACTTATTGTACCCTTCTTTACCCTATGTCCCTATGCAAGAAAAATGACCATGACCGTATGTTGGTTAACAACTGTTTTATTATACAAACTTTTTTTTCCCCACAAATCAAACACAATAGAACATAAAACTTGAAAAAGTATGGAGAACATTTTAAAGTATGTGGAACATTAGATTCCTGGGATGTATCCTGTGTATTGTCCCTGAGGGTCCGGGAACCTGTTTCTGATTTTCGTCACACAGCAGCTTGGGATGACTCTCCGGTTTCCTGCGCCCAGAGATCCATGTTGCCAGAAAGTAAAGTGCCGGTAGGCAGCAAACCTGAACTCCCTGTTATCATCCCCTGGTTCCCTAACCTCGCCTAGTCCTGTGACGTCTCTCCTGTACTCCCTGTGAATTCTCAGTACACCCGCATTCAAACAGAACTCTCTAAAATGTGTCAGAAGGCTCATGCAGTTGATGGGGTCTTGGCCACAGCATTTGCGCTGAACATCTGTCTCCATATCTGCACAGTTGTTGCAGGTGCACCATGGCTGTATGGATGAAGGGGGTGAAGGGGGACCACGACGTTGTTGGAAATCTAACAGGGCATCATATATTAATCCAGGTTGCCTATCCAACAGAATATAGTGTAACTCCTGGTGGTCCTCTAAAGTCATGCCCTGGAGAAGCCGCTAGAATGGGGAGAGGGTAGAAAAAAAGATAAGTTGTAAAATTGCAAAGGCTAAATGTCAGTGGGCTGAGAGAATAATGATGTGTACATGGTCTAGGTTTTACAAATAAAAGGTAAGAGGTTTATTAACTGTATAGCTAAATGATTATAAAAACAAATGTACATATGACAATAAGGGTGTTGTTGACAAAACAGCAGGATGTTGTAAATATTACTTTTACTGTAATATTGGGCCATTGCCTAAACATACCTGTGTCTCCTCTCTTCTCTCCCTTCGGAGATCCTCCACTCTCTCTTCTTCCTGTCGAGAAAAATTCAACCGTCGGGGTCTTCTAGTTCTAGCTCCCGCTGTAGCCGAGGTTGGGGGTCTTTGTCGTGGGATGGCTCCCGTTCTCTCCGCAGCAGCTCGGCTTGTTTGCGGGCCCTCTGTGCGCTCCTCTTCTCTTGCTTCACTTTCGCCTGGCACACGCAATTGACCTCTCCCTCTTCCTCTTCCTCTGCCTCTACCTCTTCTCCCTCTCCCTCTCCCCTCTCCTCTCCCCCGTCCTATCTCTGTTCTCTGTTCTTCGGATGATGATGATGATCGCTGACTCTACATAGAGAGGATAAAGTGTTACCGAGTCTCGAATACGACATAGATATTAGATACACCAAACATAACGCATAGCATAATAACGCAGCATTTGAGTATCAGTGACATTAGCTAATAATTAGCCTACTCATGCTATTTGGTGTGTTAGCCATAAAAAATACAATTCCTTATATTTCTAGATGAAACATAATACACATAGCAACATGCCGACAAGCCAATTTGTAATATTCAATGAACATTTTGAAACCATTTATCTATTAGCAAAAATTAAACGAACGAACCTGATCGCCAAAGGCAGAGCTGGAAGAGCTGGTAGAAGACATCTTGGTATTTTGAAGTGTGTAGGCTACCGTAGCTGTAATACGTCATACGCACGTACGAGTTTGTTGCAATATATGATATCAACGCTAGATGGGAGAAATAGTCACACATTAGGGCTTTAACTTCATGACTTGGTAATGGGCTCTCGAATTGGTGGCTTGTCTTGCTGAAATACATTTTAGTAGCCATATCGATGTAGACCTACGGTATGTTGTTTTGCGTTCAGCTCTGGACTGGTTAGCATAGAAGTTGGACTGACTCCCACTCATAGTCTTGTCATCGGGAGCAAAGCGGACATCAAAAGTGGTTGGTTCATTGATTGTAACGTTATAGTGTGTGTGTGTTGGCACGTTGATGCTTGCCTGGTGCCTGTTGTTTAAAGGTCGGTTTCTGAAACTTCAGTGTTTACTAGGCCTACTATTTTATTGTACTGGGGGGTCTTGGGGCCGCGCTGTGGGTCAAAATGCCAGGGCCGTTTCTCTATCCCAGTCCGTCACTGCTGAGAAGACATGCATGCAAGTAGGCCTGACCTTAACACCTGATCCAGTTATACCAATTCTGTCAACAGGAATGGGCCAAACTTTCAGCCATTGCAACGGATAAGTTAGTGAAGTCAAGTTCATTTGAGCCTATCAATGTCTACATTTTTTATATTTGGGTTGTATTTATAGAATCACAAGGAGCACCAAAGTGCAGTAAGGACAAGGGAAACTAGTTATTCAGGAAATGTCTAAAATGTCTAACCCTATGGGGTACATATCAATATGCTTCCTCGGGCTCGGTCCTCTGTCCTCCGTACTTGTGCCCCGGAAATTAAGCTCGTTCGTGTTCAGAGTCGGTACAGCTACAGGCTGTAGCCAGAGCCAGCGAGATCTACGGAAATACGTCGGTGGGAGTGGAAAAGCATGGGGGACAAGGTGGACAACACAGCTGCAGCTGGCTGAAGCCATACAACACGTGAACATGGACGTGATGTCAGGAGATATCGCGGAAGTTTGTTTGCACTGAAAACAGCTTGAATCCCCTCATTTCACCATTAACATAAACGTGATAACTGGCGAAATAAATCATATAATGTTGCTTAATAAATTATTGTTGCAATGCAAGAGGAACAGAGTTGTGTTTGAAGGTGTTTTGTTAAAAATAGTAATGTGGTATGAAATGCTTATTTGAGATGGCAAACCAAGCCATGCTGGAGAGCAATAAGGCTATTTCATTGGGCAAAACTTGCATACTGCTTAGCAGAAGCTCATTCAAATAAGCCCATTTTCAGTGAGTACAACGTGGTTGGTGTCATATTTGTCATGAGGAGTTTCAAACCAATCGGAATAATGAGTTACGTCATGGGGGTGGGATGCATCCTCTTGCAGCCGAGAAAAAGGAGATGCGGGGTTCGGCTGCAGCCGCCTTGTTACCGCGAGTTTTGAGTGACGTGCTGTGGGCGTATTTTGGTGACGCATTCACAAGCTTGGTGAAGTCAGCCGGAAGTCGGACACCGCGTCTAACCACAATGCATCGCTTGGCTGCAGCCGGCTGAAGGCGGCTGTAGGCGGCTTTACATCTCAAACACGCCTATTGTTTGAGGCTTGACGTCATTGAGGATGTCTCAATTGTCTAATTGCTACGAGAAGGAGAGAGGAACGAGGACGGAGGAGAGAGGAGAAAGGTCCGATAAGCGAAGAAGCATAGGTGAAAAGCGGAGAAAACGCGGAAGCGCGAACAGCGGGAACTTGCGTTCATTGGCTTAATTCGAGAGTCTAAAAAGTTTAAATGCCCTCCCATTCTGTTCAACATCCAATTAAAAAAAGAAGTTTGCTATTTGCGAAAAGGGAGTTCAAATGACTGGCGCAAGGGAAAAGCATATTAGAAATAATTAAAAAAACATCTTCAACTTCAGCAAGAAAGTCGATTGTTTAGTCGAGTTTATTATAATCTGCATTGTCCGTGGTTATAAGACAAAAGTAAACTGATGCAAAACAGATCGTGGTTTAATTGTCTTGGTTTAATTACATCGCATTATGATGAATAACAATGTTTGGTGTGATGTGATCTGTAATGGATGTCTCATACTAGTGATGCATGAATCAGGAGGACATCTCATTTCTTATATCTGTCTGCCCCGATCGTCCCTTGTTTCTTTCACGGGAGGAGGGGCTAAGTCAGAGGAAAGGTTGGAAGTGAGGAAAGGAGAGCGGAGGAATCATATATTGAGATGTACCCCTATGACTCTCAGAGAAGAGCCAGTTAAGAAATCCTCCTGATGCAAAATGTGAAGGTATTGCACCCGTCTCTAATACAAGCATCACATCTGAAAACAATCCCCATTGACTTTTCAATGAGATCAACCGTGAAGAAATTCAGAAAACAGTCTAAACAACATACTTGGTGGTTGATGTACCGTACACAGAAACAAGAAACAAAAAAACAAGGTCAAATGGTATTATTTAAAGCTACAAGGTGTGACGCTTTTATTGTTCAATATGATATTTTTGAACGATATAAATGCATGACACTAGTCTTTAAAATGTGAACTGGATTCCTCATTTCAGCTCTGGATGACTGTAAAAACTGTAAAAAATAAACTACAGTGTACACATGTAAAACATAAAATACAGTGAACATATTTTATTAATTGCGTTTGCACATTTTTTTATCAGGGTTCGTACACCTTTTTCAATATGAAATTGAAGTACTTGTCAAGCACATTAAGGGTCAATTTTCAAACTTTCCCAGCACCTATATTTCACACATATCTGGCAAAAACGAGCTGAGTTTGTTGAGTTTGTTGATAGTGATCGAGCTAAATAGGTTACTGCTCAAATGTTTGCCAAAGATCAGGGAGCCAGAAACTATCTGACCATCACCCTGACACGCAGGCACCACCTCCAGTGTGCTTTGCTTGATGTAGCTGCTTATAGTATTAAGCACTGAATACTGGTTTTAACAGGGGGTGTGACTGGTGAAGCATACTGTACTACAGAGCATGGGGCCACAACTTCACATGTAACAATGAGCAACACCCATTTTACAACTCATTCTGTCACCTAAAAGCAACACAAGACTAGAGACTACAAAAGAAATTAACCAGCCCTAGTAACGACACAACTCAAGGGAAGTTTAAAATTAGATGTAATGTATTGTGACGTTCACAAAACAAACACCAGCTTGGATCTCATTGGCTTTCTGCCATTTATTATCACAGTTGCATTTTAGTTCAAACATGACATTCAGCGGGAAAATGACATAGACTAGAACCAGCCATTAGACTTCATGCCCACGGTGGGCTTAACACTAAACCCCACAAATGGCTCACTTAGCTAAGGCATAATCTACAGGCACTAAAACCTGTTACAACTACATGCATACTAGTAGGCTAAGAACCATAAAAGTAGTAGTTCTTCTCCCCATATCTAACAATGGCAAGAACTCCCATGATGCCCCAGTACATCAGAGTCAAACTACACTACAGTATTAAAGCACAAAAGAAAATAAATAAATCAGGATAAAATGTCTCTCAGTGCATGTAAAAACAATAGGACAAAATTACATTACATTATAGGCTAGGGAGTAAAGGTATGTTTTGAGATAGGATTTGAAAAGAGATAGAGAAGGGGCCATTCTAATATGGAGAGGAAGTTTGTTCCAAAGTTTAGGGGCTACAGTTGCAAAAGCACGATCACCACGGCATTTATATTTAGATTTGGTGATCGTAAGTAACGACTGCTCTGTGGATCTAAGGGTTTGTGAAGGTGTGTACCTATGCAGAAGATCCGAAAGATAGGGGCTTTACCATTTAAAGATTTAAAAGTTAAAAGTAAGATTTTATAATTAATTCTGTATTGCACAGGAAGCCAATGAAGGGACGCTAGGATAGGGGAGGTGTGTTCACTCTTGTGTGTACCCGTCAAAAGGCGGGCAGCAGCATTCTGAATTAATTGTAGGCGTGAAAGCTCTGATTAAGGCCTACATAGAGAGAGTTACAATAATCTAATCTAGAGGTAATGAATGCATGGATCACTTTTTCAAAATCATTAAAGGAAAGAAAGGGCTTAAAAGTCTCAGCTGAAAGAAGCTAGATTTAACTACAGAGTTAATCTGTTTGTCAAATGTTAATTCCCTATCCATAATCATGCCCAAATTCTTCACACTAGGTTTTACATAAAGACTCAAGGAGCATAGGTCTATAGTGGAAGCATTACAAGCGCCCAGGTCCAACTAATAAGACTTCAGTCTTGTTTTCATTAAAATTTAAGAAATTCAAGGTCATCCAGGCTTTGATGTCCTCTAGACAATCTAAAATTGACTTCAATGCAGGAGTATCAGTGCGTTTTAAAGGAAGATAGATCTGTGTGTCATCAGCGTAGCAGTGGAAAGAAATCCCATATTTCCTAAGGATAGATCATAAAGGGAGCAAGTAGAGGGCAAATAAGATCGGAGCTAAAATAAATCCCTGGGGAACTCCACAGTGGAGAGGTGCTGAAGAGGATTCAAAGTCTCCAAGGCTGACAGAAAAACTTCTACCAGACAAGTAAGATCTGAACCACTCCAGAGGAACACCATTGATACCAACACAGTGATGAAGACGGTTGAGGAGGATATTATGATCAACTGTGTCAAAAGCAGCTGTGAGGTCAAGGAGGATAAGAATAACAGAATCACCAGCATCAGTAGCTAGGAGAATATCATTATAAACTTTGAGTAATGCTGTTTCTGTGCTATAGAGGGCTTTAAAGCCTGATTGAAACACCTCAAAAATATCTAGGTGAGACTGAAGTTGAGATAAAACTACTTTTTCCAAAACTTTAGATAAAGTTGGAAGTTTGGAAATGGGTCTGTAATTAGAGAGAACAGAGGTGTCTAGGTTTGCCTTTTTAATCAGAGGCTTTACTATGGCATGATTAAATGAGTGCATTCGAGGCATACGCAAAGAGGCTCCAGACGAAGCCGGAGCCAGAGACATAACAGAAAAATAATAGAGTGTATTCTTTAGCTGGCAAGTTTATTGATGAGCGCGCGCTCTTGCTCTTCATACTACTGTTTTACGCACATTTAATACACATTTCTCTTTGATTTGGGGCATTATCGTTGGGAAGCCGTACACTACACAGGTAAAGGCTGGAGATGATGTTTTGATAAAAGATATCAAAACATGGCGCTTGGTTCCATATCATAAGTGATATTCAAGCGCAAAACACCATAAACGAGTCCTTATTCATTTCTCTTGCGAATTCCAAAATAGAATAATGAATGAACGAAAAAGTACACGGACCATTAAACTAGGCCTATTCATAATCATTAGGGAGGGGATGGCACATGATAGAATATAGCCTTATAAAACCAAAAACATGAATTTAAGAAAGAAGAAACATTTGAAAAAATTATGTCATTATGAAAAAATGACAATAAAATAAAATAAAATGAAAATATTCTGTCTGTGTCTGAGTATTCCACGCATAAGTCTGTAACTATTCGTCCAACTGACCTCAAATTTGGTATACATCTTGCTAATGACACGAGTGAGTGCAGTTAATTAACATGCTAATTAAGATAACACAATACCCACATAACTCAGCTGAGTTGACAAGCAGCAATTAGCATATATGCTAATTAACATGCAAACTATGCTATGCTGGTGGTTGCTAGGTTAAGCATGTGGGTTGCTACGTTGATTGCTAGGCCATTGCTAGGGTAGTTGAGATAGTTGCTGCTATCTATCTCTGATGGTTGTTGCTAGGGTTCCAGGGGTGGTTTCTAGGGTGGTTGCTAGGTTATTCAGTTGCTATGGGTTCTAACTGTGGAAGTGGTTGCAAGGCCGTTTCTAGGGTAGTTGACGTTGTTGCTAGGGAGGGTATGGTGGTTGCTTTGTTGGAACTGGAGAAGTGGTTGCTAGGCTGTTGCTAGGGTAGTTGAGGTGGTTGCTAGGATGTTGCTAGGGTAGGTATGGTGGTTGCTAGGTTAAGCATGTAGGTTGCTGTGTTGGTTGCAACTGTGGTTGCTAGGTGTACTGATCTCCCTGCGCGTTAGGTACTTCGTACGTTATCACAGTTTACCAGCCAGCCGAACTACACTTGAGCCAGGATTCGGAGCGCCCTGCTCCCTTTATTTCCTTTCACAAAAGTTGCAATACCATGAGTGAAACTGTAAACGGAAACAATAAAAACTCTTAGTTTCTTATTACAGTATGTCGCTAATAAACAGTATAAAATAATGCTATTTTCAAAGTAATTCACAAGAACTACGCGCCAAAAGTGAGCCCTTATGTAAACAGGCTAATACACAAACTCCGCTAGCATATAACGTAGTTACATTAGCTCACTTAGTACTTCAACTTAGTGCATGACTTTCCAGTCGCTAAACTTCAAACTTACAATGTCTAACATTACATTGCCTATTCACTCATAAACTCATTCAAAATAAACTTACAGCCATTGCTTTCGTGAGCTTGAGAGGAGAAGATTCATGGAATGACCAAACAAACTGTTACCGTCTTTCTTACTGCTGGCTTCTACGTGCCTCCAGTTTGCATTTTCATGCACTCTTAATTTCCCTGAAATTACATTTTCTAGTTTCAGTGTGATATTAGACAACTACATAGGGTACTTACACAGATTTACCATCTAAACAACTACTCAACAACAGCTATTACTTTTTTTTTTCTTGCAAAGTGCGAATCTAGTTTTGGTTTGCTGTGTAACGTCCTGAAAAAAAATTTAGGTTATGCCAACCAGGAAGCACTGATAAGGAAGTTGAGACTATAAATAGTGAAAATTCAGTCAAGTACAGACTAAAGAGACTCCAAGACAGTGACGACAAGAGTTCAAGTACCACAAAAACATAAAATCTCTGGTGAGCCATAATCAATTCTCATTTATCTTGTGCTTGTTCTTCTTCTTCTATTACAGTTTTTCTCAATTGGTTTGGCTCATTTCTTGAAACAGAAATTACATTTTCAAAACTATGGTCATTTGGCATAACACTCTTAAAGGAATAGTTCACCTCTTTATGAAAATTGGTTATTCACCCCCTTACCTGGAGTTATACATGTGGGTAAAAGCATTTTGGTGTCAGTGCTTGTGTTTTCCTAATATGGCATCCCCAATTTTCCCAATTTTTAGCTTAAGCTTAGCATAGGCACTGGAATGTAATGTTGCCAGATAGCAACTCTTTGGCAACTTTACTTTCCAGCACCTATGCTAAGCTAAAGGTAAAATGTGATTGTTAGACTAGGACAATGCATGCACTGAGACCAAAATGCTCTTATCCACATATGTAACAGCAGGTAAGGGGGTGAATAACCAATTTTCATAAAGAGGTGAACTATTCCTTTAACTGTAACTTTCCAACTTTACATAACTCTAACTGTGACTTTCCAACATTCTACAATCTGATATTTTTGATAATGGACAGGGATGTTTGATGGATAGGGCCAATGAAAGTTGCATTGCCAAAAGATTTTGGTCATATTTAAAGGAGAAATCCATCCATCCAATCCATAGCCCTGTGGTTTGAACTTGTGTCGGTAGGTAAAGAAGAACAATATAATACAACAGCCTACAATACTGAACCTGAGTTAACACTGATTGGGGACCTCAGGGTTAAAGGACAGATTTTTCCTTTAACTATGGCAATTTTTTTAGTGAGTTACCAACCCTGACACAGTCTTGTCATATAATCTCCAGACAAAATACTCAAAAGAGCATACTTAAATAGTGGCTGACATAATTCCCCTTATTTATTAAGAGTCAGTTTCTGTGAGTGTCGTACGGTTTTCAATAGGGGCTCTCAATGAAAAATTGAGAAAGATTTCAATGAAAAAAATCTCATAGGTACACATATGGGATAGATAGTTAAACATAACAATTTAAATATGTTGGACCTTTCCAATAAAAAAAGCTAGGGACTATTGAAATGACTCATAGGAAAGGTTGAAATTTGTTGATTTTCAAAGTGTACAACCTTGCCTGTCCATAGAGTGCTTTCAAGACAGCTTTCTGATATTTGGAAAAATCAAAGCATGGGTCCAACACTTTTGAAATATATTTTTATGATGGTCACTAGCTCAACTGACAGCCATTAGGTATTCATTCAAAACTCTACTTTTCTGTTTTGGAGCCTTGATTTGGGCCCTCTCACTGCTTGTGCAAACATGTAACCTTGCTCAATCATAAATACATGAGCACATTGGGACATCCTGTTTTGAAAAATAATTGGTTGAGGTTGAGCTGAGCTTCATTTTCAAGTACTGATAGAGAGGATGTTTTTTTGGGGCAAATATGAAATCTTGAAATTAGAGGATCATATCTTTGTGCGCCATTAGTAAAAAAGGTTGCCAGAATTTTTATTATGTTGACATCTATCTGATTATATTTCAGACTATCTTTCAGGCTTTTAGCTTTATTAAGAGTCAGTTTCTGTAAGAATCATGCCGGGTGTTGATACAAACCCCCTTAATTTTCCTTTCAAATTTTGAATGTCAGTAGATGCATGCCTAGAAAGAACCAATCTATATTTTTAAACATTGATTTTGTTCCCAGCAAAAGTTAGGGCTTCCTAAAATTTCAGCATAATTCATAGCTCTGTGCGCCATCACTCAAAACAGTTGAAATTTGCACTTACTTTGTTCGTCAGCACTCATATTATCTGTGGTCCAAATATCTAGGTGGCTTTTTGTTTTATCGAGTAAATTAATTTTAATTAGAGCAGATTTGCACTAGGGTTTAATATTTTTCCCGAAAATTACATCAAATTACATCAAATCCCAGGATATGGCGACCCATTTCCCGTTTCAGTAGTGCTTGATAATGGTCATTGTGTTGAGAAACATGACAAGGCAGAAACTATGTCTTTATTTAAAATAATAATACGACTAAACACTGCATGCAATATCAGCACTGAACTCTTGATCTTAGTGTAGGCATATTTCTCTTTTAAACACATAGCCTACAAGTTCAATAAATTACAGAATGCTGAGATTCTGAGATAATGATGCACTTAAGCACTTAATAACCCGGGCATACAACATAACGCGTAGACTTTGAGTCATTCTCCAGTTTGAGATTTCCTCTATATAAAACTGTCCGAAGACCCAAGTGTAATGAGCAGATGTGGCCTACTGCTGCAGTAGTCTGTTTAAGAGTCTGTTTCTGTAAGAATCATGCGGGTGGTGATACAAACCCTCTTAATTTTCCCTTCAAATTTTGAATACCAGTAGACACATGCCTAAGAAGGACAAAACTGTATTATTAAACATTGAGAATGTTCCTAGTAAAAGTTAGGGCTTCCCAAAATTCCAGCATTATTTTGAGGTGCTGAAAATTCTGTTTTTTGCCTTCAAATATCTCGCTACGCCTTAATCCTTGAAATTTTGACACATAAATGTTGGGAAGTAAACTTTTGAGTGATGCTGTCACTTGTGTGGCAAATTGAAGGCACTGTCCCTAAGGCCTCTCAATATTGGACCTTTTACATTTTTGTACCATTTCCGTATCCCTCTCGCAGTTCATATGACACTCAAAACCTTATAAGTTTGATAAATATCTACACTTTGGAACCTCCTCTTCTAGAATTTTTATAAAACATACTGTGCATGAGTTGGTTCTGTCAAGCTAGAGGTAATTATTTTAGTTAAATATGAAATTAAGTGGCATTTTTTAGATATTCATAGCTCTGTGCGCCATCACTCAAAATCAGTTGAAATTCGCCTTACTTTGTTCTTCTGCACTCATATTATCTGTGGTCCAAATATCTAGGTGGCTTTTTGTTCTATCATCAAGTAAACAAATTTTATTTAGAGCAGATATGCACCTATGGTAACTGCAATGGTTGTGCTGACTAACCAGATAAGCCAAAGTAGTAACCCTGTTTTGAGCCATTTTTAGACTGTGGATGTGGTGGCACAGTGGTTAGGTCACAGACTAACAATCAGTTGACCAGGGATTCAATTCCCAGGTAGTCACATCATTTATGTCTTGCTTTTGGTAAGAAAATTATTAGGCGACATTACTTGATTAGATAAAGAAGGCTACCACTCAAATATATTGCAAACAATACAAAAGTATCAAAACTAAATGTCTTTCTCAGTGGAGTAAGAGGACAGTCAAGTATAGAACCACCATCTTATTAGCTTACAAGAGTGATAGGCTGTTTCTTTACACGTTGTGCTATCAACTTGTGAATCTTTATAACTGTTTGCTAAACCTATTATCCTTTGGGGTAGTAGACTAAAGGTAAATGACCAATATCAAATCAAATGTCTGTATATTTATCACTTTGTTTGAAACAAAAAAAGTTGAACACACCCCTCAGACAATCTAGCTATTCAGCTTAGACACTGCTTACAGAATCTACTTCAAGACTTAGAACATGAGAATAACATGTCCCTTATCAGATATAAACACTATACGCTTAGATCAAAGTTTTTTTGAACAATACATTAGGTTTAGAAGACTGCTGCTAAATGGTTCCCCATGGACGTTGTTAGGTCCATTTTGGGGGGGCTCAAGCCCTCCTAAAATTCCCCCAAGCCCTCCTGACGCTGGGCAGATGATTTTCATTGTATGTAAATTACATCAATTCTTAGCGGTTATATTGCTCGCGGAGTTAACGTCAGATACGCGATCTCCGGACACCATCGGATTCAGTAAGCTCCAAGCTTTCCAATGGTACCAGTCACAAATTGCTTTGATACACGGTCCACGAGAAAGTCAACTTTAAGTACATGTGAAATTTCTTGAACTCTCCAGCTCTGCCTGCATCCACTGAGAGCATTTTTTTGTTGTTGCAACTGATGATGAACTATGCTTCAAATTGAGCAGGAAAAATAGTCTTATCTGAGGTTTGTTAGGCTATAGTCTGATCCAGCAAATTTCTAAGCAACATATTCTCCAAAAGATAGAACTATGAAATATAATTTAGCCTGTAGTCTATGCCAGATTAGTTTGTCCCACATGCATTGATGGACATATATTTTAGTAGCTATTGTATGCTCATTTTGCAGAATAAATGTTTGAGAAACTTTCACATTTGACTGTATCGTCAGATTTCCCTAGGATTTGAACTAAGCTAGTTGTTACAGTGCATTAGACTGAAATAAATATGCAGCTATATTTAGAATAGAAGAGCCTACACCAGAGCCTACACTCATTTACACCAGTCATTGGTGAAGATATTTGCAAACATTTCTCTTCACAAACTAGTCTGATGAATTGATTTAGACTAATTGTGTTAATAAAAATAGCCTAAGATATGAGATATTCTGATAAATGTCCTTCAAGTATAAATAGTTGGCAAAATTTTTCGCTACTATACTATACAACACTACTATACCCCTCTGGGGCTAAGCCCCCCTTGACTCTTAATCCTAGTGACGTCCATGATTGTAAATCTGTATCCCATTTCAATGTGTCAAACACTTAATATTCACAGCAAAATAAAGATGAATTGATAACATACATATTATTTATTAGTCCAAAAATAGGGAACCCATCATTTGAGTCTGTGATTATTAAAGTGTTCAATGTACTTGCTGCCATTAAAAGACATCCATTTCACAGAGATTACATGATGGAAGCTGTTAATATTCAAAAAATCTCTAATCTTTGAACTGAAATATGCCTGTGAGGCCTCTGAAACCACTGATGTGGGGCCTAATTCTTTTTCATGAGCAAATATATTGTTTGTTTGATAGATACTTTCAACAATTTTGCTATGCTTTACTGTTCAATTCTTGTTAATATAACATCAGCACCAGCCTCTGAGCAGGACCGTCGCAAGGGGACAGGCAAACCAGGCAATTGCCTGGGGCCCCAGGCTGAAAGGGGCCCTCAAGAATGACTGTTTAGTCATTTTTGTAGTTCAGTTGGTGCCGTTCATTCAATTAAATATGACAGAGTTAGACAATTGCAAGTTCAACACAAATAATTATATTAATGCAAGTTGCTTGAAGATTATAACAATGAGGTTTACGTAGGAATTTATGGGAGGTGAAGGGCCCCCTTACCCTGTTTGCTGGGACCTCCCTAAGTACCTTGAAACGGCCCTCGCCTCTGAGATATCCTTAGCTTTTGTAATGACAAGAAGTCTTATCACAGCAAGCTGACCTAAACTTGGGGTTTATGTTTCCTACAGTATAATAAAACATGAGTAACTTGTTCATAGAGGCATGGGGTCCAACAGGGGTGCAAATCTCTATTTCATCGGAATACAAAATTAACTGTAAAGCAGTTGACTTTACTTTTCAAAACAATGGATGAGTTCTGAAAAGGTTGCCATTCACCTGGTACATGGTATCCTGGTACAGTTATGGTGCTTGCATACTACTAAACTACTAAATATATATAGGGAGAATAATGCTAAATAGTCCAGGCAAAGTAGCCCATTTTGGGGCCAAAAACAGGAGTAATTGTAAAAGATTTTTTTTCAGCTTAGATCATTTCTTTAAGGTGTCCAGAACAACATACTAAAAGTCCTAAGAAATCCTAGTTGAGGAAATATGGTAAATTCTCGTCAATCCGATAAGTGTACCAATATAGGTCAGAATAGGTCTGAATAGGGCTATTTTTTTCCTTTAGTCCTATCGAAATAAAACTTTGTACAATGAAAGTACTCATGAAAAGTAGCATTTTCTGTATCACAAGTTTTTCTAAAAAATGATTTTAATATGCAAATGGGCTATACACTAATCAAAATAGCCCCATATACATGGATAGTAAAGAGATGAAGAGGGTGGGACCTGTCTCAATTCATTTTATATGACACCCTGTGGGTGTAAGCTTTCAGAAAAGGTATAGCATAAGGGGTAGATTAGTTTTCTCTTAATACCTCAGGTCCAAATGCATTGGCTATACACCAAAATCACCAATACCAGCTGATCTATAAATGGGTATCAAGGGGAGGAGGGGGGTGGAACCTATCTAAATTTATGTTAACTGAGATCCTGAAGCTCTCTGCTTTCAAAAAACATACTACTTTTCAAGGTTTATTATTTTCTAACACATTCCATAGGCACTTTTGTTCAAGAAATTGACATATTTTTTAATTTTCCCCAAAAAAAGGTATAAGCTTTAAAATAAGGAGGTGTATGGGATGTGAGAAAAAAATTGGGGGTGAAATCCTGGACATATAAGCTTTCAGAAAATACATGGTTTATGGGGTCTAATATGTTTTCCCTACACGCCACTGGCCTAAATGTCACCAAAAATTGCCCATTTTGAAAATGCCAAATTTCTTAATTTTGGGATATATTGGAATAAAGAGGGTGGGGGCATACCTCAATGTCAAACCATACCATGTTATAGAATATCCTGAGAGTGTTTGCTTTCAGAAAATGTATGGGATATATGGTGAAAGTAGTTTCCCCTTCATGCTTCAGGCCAAAATGTGCTAGTAGTGTACATTTTCCTCCAAAATCCACCCGAATCCCATTCATTTCAATGGGAATTTTACTTTCCTACACTATTTTTACATTTCCTCAACTAGGATTTCTTAGGACTTTTAGTATGTTGTTCTGGACATCTCATAGAAATGATCCAAGCTGAAAAAATTCTTTTACAATTTGTCTTGCGAAAAATGCTACTTTGCCTGGACTAAAAGATAAGAATACTTCTGGTGTATTTTGGAAAAATGTTTTTGAAAAAAATACGGGCACTTTCATGGATGCAACTCCAGATTTAACCTATTGGTGGCGCTGTGCCATGCTGATCTGAAACCTATTGATAGGCTACTTAGTTTGTAAAACTTTGGAAAGAAATTGTGGTAGAATTACATCAAAATAGTTAGTAAACAAAATTAGTATTTGATCTCTGAAATACTATAAGAACACGGTGGCAAACCAAGATAAGCAGAACAACTTGAAAGAGAAAGCTAAGCAGCATGGTGTGGGATTCAGAGCTAGATGGGAGACCAAATGGCCTGACCTATATTTAGCATAATTGTCTTAAATCAAGCAAATAAATGAGAAAAATGTGCTTAAAATAAGAGAAAAAATCTTAACAAGTAAAATAAAAACTTGATACTTGATTTAATTTTTTTTTGTATGCTTAAATTTGGATATTATATTCTTGTTTTAAGCAATCTTACCAAGTCAGATTTTCTTGCTGCACTGGCAGATAATTTTGCTCAAAATAAGCAATTTTTCACCTAAAACACTACAATTTTTCTTATTTTTTAGAGGGCATTTTTTGCAGTGTAGCATATATTTTAGCTATTGTATGCTCATTTTGCAGAATACATGTTTGAGAAACTTTCACATTTGACTGTATCGTCAAATTTCCCTAGGATTTGAACTAAGCTAGTTGTTACAGTGCATTAGACTGAAATAAATATGCAGCTATATTTAGAATAGAAGAGCCTAGTTAATTTACACCAGCCATTGATGGAGATATTTGCAAAAATCTCTCTTCACAAACCAGTCTGATGAATTGATTTAGACTAATTTTGTTAATAAAAATAGTCTAAGATATTAGATTTCCTGATAAATGTCCTTCAAGTAACAAATAGTTGGCAAAAACTACTATAAACTACTATACCCCTCTGGGGCTAAGCCCCCTTGACTCTTGATCCTAGTGACGTCCATGTGGTTCCCTCAATAATGGGTGTTTTTGTCAAGTCCAAGAGCTCCAGAATACAGAGTATGGGTGAAGTTAAGTACATTAGTATAGAACTTCAATGCTGACAACCAATTTGCAGCAACACCCAATGATACAGGGTGAGTCTGACCATGTGTGTAGGACTACACTTCTCTGTGATGGTGACTCAAAATGTCAATTACCCATAACCACCAGAGGCATCAAGGAACCCCTTATTGAGTTGCTTAGAGTGAGACATAGTTTTCAGACATCTATTACGCTATCTATTTGCATATCAGCAATTTTAATTCTTGAGCAATGGAAAACAGTAGTAAATTCATTGTTGAACACATTTACTTGACATGTAAAATTCAACATTGATTTGTCACACATCTATCTTTATCAATATGTGGAAAATTTCAAGATTCTTTTGATTTCATTACATGGCAGATAATTCTGTTGTTTCCCCCATTAGATTCAGTGTTTTTTAGCAAGTCATCTAATTTCTCTTTCCTAGATATTACATGCTTGCAGTTCTTTACGGTTAGACAAAGGATTTGACTGAGAACTGTGTGCTTTACCAGATCACAATAAAAACAAATACACATGATCAAAAGACTATGCAGAGCCTGTCATTCAATTTGGTCCATTTTGTGAGTGACTTTTTTGAACTTTTCCCAGATAACAAAAAAATTATTTGTCATAGCAATTTGGCCCAAAATACATGAATGTCTGTCCTAAATCTGAGCTTTTGATTATGTGGCCACACACATCTCAAGGGAAGGTGTGCAAAATTATACCTCAATATCTCGAATATTTCTATGAAAACCATGCCTTTGAATGCACCCCACCTATTCCAAAGCAATGCCTGTGAGAATATTTGGAAACTTCAAACTATAATACCACCAAAACTGTTCGAGACTCAAGCATGCCTTTGTATGTAAACAGTCCAGGTGCTAAGCTTGAAATTCGGGTGCCTCCAACATGGCTTCAATACTGACGTGTTTTTTTTTTTTTCCAGCTTTATCCACATGATGGTGCTGTTTTCAATTTCACGTATTTCTAGAGGACCTATCAATGTATGTAATTCATGCACTTAATAAATGACATTTAATGATTAATAACGCAAAATGCCTCCAAGATATTTATAATACAAATAGATTAGATACATGCCAACATAATAAAAATTGTTTCAACCTTTTTTACTGATGGCGCACAAAGATATGGTCCTCTAATTTCAATGTCAATTTCATATTTGCCAAATGAAACATCCTCTCCATCAGTACTTGAAAATTTTGCAATCTTCAACCAATTATATTTCAAAACAGGACCTCCCAATGTGTTCATATCTTTATGATTGAGCAAGGTTACGCGTTTGCACAAGCAGTAAGAGGCCCCAAAACAAGGCTCCAAAACTAAAAAGTTGAGTTTTCAATGGCCACCTAATGGCCGTCAGTTGGGCTAGTGACCATCATAAAAATATGGCTCAAAAGTGTTGGACCCATGCTTTGATTTTGCCAAATATCAGAGTGCTGTCTTGAAAGCCCACTGAAATATGGACAGGCAAAGTTGTGCATTTTGAAAAGCATCAAATTTCCACCTTTGCCATGAGTCATTTCAAAAGTCCCTAGCTTTTTTTAGGAAAGGTCCAAAATGTTTAAATTGTTATTTTTAAATACCTATCCCATATATGTATCTATGAGAATTTTTTGATTGAGATCTGAGGAGGGTTTGTATCAGCCCCTATGGAGATCCGCATGAGTCTTACAGAAACTGACTCTTAAGTGAGCATGTTCAACATTGTTGCTGCTGTTTTCAATTGCACAGGAACAGAGATTGCTGATGTGCAATCATTTAGCATAGTTGATGTCTGAACACTATGTCTCACTCTAAGCAACTCAATAAGGGTTTCCTTTATGCCTCTGGTGGTTATGGGTAATTGACATTAAGAGTCACCATCACAGAGAAGTGTAGTCGTACACACATGGTCAGACTCACCCTTAGTCACAGGGAGTGTCTGCACATTGATTGACAGCATTTCACTTCTAAATTAGTGTATTTGATGTCACTAGTAACCTAAATTCTGGGACTCTTGAACTTGTTCAAAACCCTCATTATTGAGGAAGCTGTTCTGCAGCAGTGTTCAAGACTGATGTATTGTTCAAGAAAACTTTGATCTAAGCGCATAGTCTTTTTTCTCATGTTCTAAGTCTTGAAGTAGATTCTGTAAGCAGTGTCTAAGCTGAATAGCTAGATTGTCTGAGGGGTGTGTTCAACTTTTTTTAGTTTCAAACAAAGTGATAAATTTACAGACATTTGATTTGATATTGGTCATTTATCTTTAGTCTACTACCCCAAAGGATAATAGGTTTAGCAAACATCAAAAGATTCACAAGTGATTTTATATAAAAAAAAACGTCTTTTCATATTTCAAATCAAAATTTTGCCATCAGATCTAAAGAATAAATCTTCAAATAAGAAAAGTATACGCAGCATCTATTGAGCATCTATGTGTAAAGAAACAGCCTAGCACTCTTGTAAGCTAATAAGAAGGTGGTTCTATACTTGACTGTCCTCTTACTCCCCTGAGAAAGACACTTAGTTTTGATACTTTTGTATTGTTTGCAATATATTTGAGTGGTAGTCTTCTTTATCTAATCAAGTAATGTCGCCTAATAATTTTCTTACCAAAAGCAAGACATAAATGATGTGATACCTGGGAATTGAACCCTGGTCAACTGGTTGTTAGTCTGTGACCTAACCACTGTGCCACCACATCCACAGTCTAAAATTTGCTCAAACAGGGTTACCACTTTGGCTTATCTGGTCAGTCAGCACAACCCTCCATTGCAGTTATCATAGGTGCATATCTGCTCTAAATAAAATTCATTTACTTGATAATAGAACAAAAAGCCACCTAGATATTTGGACCACAGATAATATGAGTGCAGACGAACAAAGTAGGCAAATTTCAACTGGTTTGTGTGATGGCGCACAGAGCTATGAGCATCTAGAATGGCACTTCATTTCATATTTGCCTAAAATAATTGCCTCTAGCTTAACATAACCAATTCATGCCCATATATTTTATGCAAATTCTAAAAGAGGAGGTTCCGAAGTGTATATAATATACAAACTAATAAGGTTTTGAGTGTCATATGAACTGTGAGAGGCACACGAGAACAGTACAAAAATGTAAAAGGTCCCATTTTGATGAGGCCCTTAAGGACAGTGCCTTCAATATGCCTCAGAAGCGACATAATTTCTCAAAAGTTTATTTCCCCAACATTTATGTGCCACAATTTCAGGATGGTAAGATTAAGGCGCAACGAGATATTTGAAGGCAAAAAACAGAATTTTCAGTACCTCAAAATTATGCTGAAATTTTGGGAAGCCCTAACTTTTGCTAGAAACATTCTCAATGTTTAAAAATACAGTTTTGTCCCTTTTAGGCATGTGTCTACTGGTATTCAAAATTTGAAGGGAATATGAAGAGGGTTTGTATCACCACCCGCATGATTCTTACAGAAACTGACTCTTAATTTAGTGAATTGACATTAGAACACATTCTATATTGATGTATCACATACATCCAAATATATGCTATAATCATGGTTGTCACTAGGAATGACTTTTCCACAGGTCATTACTAAATCTGGACAATATAGGAACTAAGAATGAACCAAAGTCTGCATAACCATAACTGCAAAGCACAAACCAACATACATGATGAAACCTTTGACTTAATCAGGGTAACTAAGTTCAAAATACATGCATTGTGACATACGTTCTCGCTGTACCCACATTCTAGCTTCTAAGTAATAGGCCTTGGCTTAAACATTAAAATTGTAGCACATGATTTAACAATGGAAATGAAAAAAAGAAAGTCTCATCAGGCGCTAGGGCTCATGGGTAATGACTTTTTTTCAAAGGCCACTAGAGTTGGTTGTGGGCGGGGCCCTTAGATTACTGCCACCATTGGGTTCAGAAGGCTAGTATCTCAGCCACCATGATAGAGAAGTATATCAAAATAAACTAGTCATTTTCTTGACAACATTTAGACCATGCTTTATGACAGCCCTGCTGTCAGTACAAAGTAACTGGACATCAGTGAAAGAATTAAATGTCGAAACCAGGAAAACATAGCAGGAAGTGCAAATTTCTTCCAAAGCAATAAGGTCAAGAATGTAATTTAACTTCTATTTTATGTATTGGATTACAGATCTTATAGACATCACTCATTACAGCTGTCATCTAAACTGAGTCAGTTCTTGATTGCTGCAATACTGTCATCCAAATCTGTGCAGTTTTGAATTGTCTTATACACAGACATACAAAGGCTGGCAAAAAACATAACCCCCTTGGCAGTTGTGAACACTCTAGGCCTATTGCATCTGTTTGACTTGCTCATTGATAAAATGCTTTCCATATAAAGCAAAGCAAGTGTGCTCACAAACTTTTAGATCTTCCGCATCTGTATCCCACTCATCATTTGTTTATTGAGGAAATAAAATAAAACTAGTTCATGAAAATAACTAAAATTGCTTTAGAAATTAAAAATAAAAATAAAAAAAATTAAAAAATTAAATTAAAATTTTTATAAAAAAAGATATTGCTTTAGACAACTAAATACACTGATTATTCCACTTTTCCCTGGGGTACTAGAAGAGGTTATTACTATTATCAGTATTATTATTATTATTATTATTATTATTATTATAAGTAGTAGTAGTATATACAAAATAATGTTGTTCTTGTTGTTAGAGTCGATAGTTGATGTCAGTACTGCTAAAATTGGGGGAGGAGACTCAGTTCTGTGAGAGGGAGGGACTGTGGCAAAGGTACCAAAAGCACATGGCTACAAAAACAAAACAGAACATGGTTAGAAAGGCAGAAAAAATCTATCACCCCATTCCTTGATAGCTCACTTTGACAGACTATTTTATGTACTTTTCTTTTGGGTACCACTTTGGAATTTGGTGTATTCAGAGTCTAAAAACTTTTCTTTAAGTTGATGTTTTTGTTTTTATGGTTGACTCTACCAGTAAAATTGTAAATGCACTTAAAAGTTGGATCCAATATTATCTTTGTCAATTCTGAAGTGCCATAAATCAAAAAGTTTGAATTCTTTCCGAAGTATTCCTTCAGTTCAATACAACATGATTACTGAAGTGATATATATTTAATTATCGCAGATCTCATATGCTTCAGTGTGGAAATATTGTCATCAAAAGCGGCCATCATTTTGTGTTTATACCATTTTCAGGAATCCATAACTTGGCAATTGTCTTACTCTAAGCTAAAATATTTGACAGTTCAGAACGTCTACATGTATGCAACACCGCCTGAAATTTTCAATTTTCTAACATGAAGTATGTGTAAGTAATGGCCAACAGAACTTAACAAAGTTAAAAAAATGCATTTTCCATAATCAAGACCCTGTTTTTCAAGGCCCAATATCTCAGAAAGTAAAGTAGATACAAGGTTAATATTTTGCACAATTGCTGATGGGTACGATGGCATTAGGCACCTAAAGTTTGAAGGAAATCCAAGAGGGTCAGGCGGAATGCATTTGTTGATTTCACACGGAATGGCCCCACTGTATAAAAAAGTTTATAAAAATTCAACCAAAGTTATGGTATCAGTGATGAGTTCAATTCTAGTTTGTAATGAACAGGCTTAAAGCCTCAATATCATTTTAGGCTACTCTGAAATGCCCGAATGACATAGCCTACTGGATATTTAAAATGGTTGGCAGCACAGGGAATCCACATGGAACTGCACTCTTTCCTGCACTGTTCACTTTGAACACCACAAACCTCAAGTACAACTCTGAATCATACCATGTGAGATTCTCTGACAACACTGCAATTGTTGGGTGTCTCAAAGATGGCCAGGAAAGGGGAATACAAGAGCCTTGTGGAAGACTTTGTTAGATGGTGTACTAATCCGCTCATCGTCCCAGTTCCCAAGAAACCCTCAATCACGTCATTGAATGATTACGGACCTGTGGCCTTGACTTCATTCACTGTGAAGTCCTTTGAATGTCAATTAGTCAATAGTACTGCCTCATCTCAAAAACATCACCATACTGTACGTCATTAGTTGGACCCCCTGCAGTCTGTCTATAGGGAAGTGGAAGTGGATGATGCAGTGAACATGGCTGCATTTCATTCTGCAACACCTTGAACGGCCTGGGGCCTGTGCTGGTTCTGTTTGTGGACTATCATACCTTTTTTGGATTATCATACCTAAAATTCTTACCACCAAAGTCTCTGAGTTCATTTCCTGCCATCTGTCAGTGGCTCTCCATCTTCCTGACTGGCAGGAGAACTCCTCGAACAACCTAGAACTCAGCACTCTATAGCTCTGCTCTCAAACTATAGGGCGTGGACACATGTCAGGCGGGCACAAGACGTCTCCTTGCTATTGACCAATAGTTACATGTAGACTCTCAAGTTTCAGGGATCCATCATCTCCCAAAATCTAAAATGGGAGATCCAAATTCTTCAACGATATCCTCAAAAAGGCCCAGGTACGGTGGCCCGGAAGTGCAACAGACATTAACAAGTTTGAAAACAAAATTACTTTTGCATTATACACTTACATCTTTAAAAAACGAATTACTATTTCATAAAACACATTAACAAATGTAAAAAAAAAAAAAAAACACAAATCTACAACACACGAAACATTGTTTTCAATGATCTGACAAAACACCATTTATACAAAACACATTAACAAGTTTGGAAACAAAATTACATTAAGAATACATCTCACAGACATGAAAAAAAAACATTTCATTAAACACATTTGCAAATGTGAATGAAAAAATCTACAATACACAAATCATTTTTAAATGATCTGACAAAACACAATTTATACAAAACACATTAACAAGTTTGAAAACAAAATTACATTTAGAATACATCTTACACACATTAAAAAAAAACAAATTACCATTTCATTAAACGCATTTACAAATGTGAAAGCAAATTAACAAAACACAAAACACAAAAGCAAACTGCGAGTCAAATTTACATTTCACCTAACACAAACGCAAACTCCAAAAACACATTACATCAACTAAATTTCTTACGGAAATAGATCGACCTAAAGGCGGAAGCAAGAAGTGGCGACGCAGAAAGGGGTTCCAGTTAGGTGGGAGCCAGCGGGAGCTGAGCTTCCATAGAGAGAGGTCTGGCTCCCATGAAAGCAGCAAACTCAAACATCTGTGGGGGCTCTGACAATACAATAGTATATAATATTTTACTGACAAATAAAGTTATCATAAGTGGGGATCAAACCGAGCTATGGGAGGTGGAACCTTTTTATGGAGTTGCGAGCGCGATCCTGCTGGGAAGCGCTTGTTACGGGGGTGTTTTCGATCGTCTTTTTTGTGTGTTATTGCCTTATTGGCATGCTATTATGTTCTCTGATGATAAAGGGTTACTGTATGCTTGTGCAGTTGCAATGTATAGGCTGTAAACATAAGCCAATGTCTTAATTGATTGTTAACCATGATTTGATTGTGACCAATAGTAGGCTATGTTACCGTGCATAACTGTCGGGTTCGCCTCTGACGCAAGAGGATCTAATGATGGTATGTTATATTGCCTAGTTTGTGGGCCTTGCCCCTGTTTATTTTCAGTTTGATCAGTGTTTTGTTTGTTTAGTTTGTTTGTTAATTTGCTATGTTATGCACCCCGCCGGTGGCCTAATATAAAATAAAAGAAAGACGTCTGCATTATTCCGTTTCCATGCGTCTACCACCCACCGGACACACTCCGTTACAATGCCACTGAAAATGTGGCCACTTGCAATGTCGACCTGCTCTCACCGACTCGTTTCGGTTTTAGCCTACTTCATTAAAGCCCAAACATAGGCATACTGTAGCTCCAGACAGTAGACAATGCGCGGCTCTCTCCCTCTCTCTAGATATTGCTTTAACCAGGCTATTCCGATCATGCTGCACATGATGTAAACTTTATTGAGGATTTCGTGCAAGTAGCATATTCACCGAAATTAATAAGTGCCAGTTCACCGTTGTCCATAACATTCAGCCAGAGGTCCGGAGAGAGAGAGAGAGAGAGAGACATTGTCAACTTGTCACATTGTAAGGTCAGTGCTTGCTTCCCATTACATTCAAAAGTCCACAAAGCCTTTACTGAACTCCCACGAAGATGGAATCATAACTGGAACCCTTAGGAGGGTCGTTCAACTGGCTACTGGACACACGTAGAGACACTGTGATCTGTGAGCGACATTGGGTGCTTTGGAAGGCGCTTATATTGTATTGCTATTCATCATGTTTTGGCCGTTTTGCGGCGTGATCCTCCGCTTCGTGACACCCTTCTGTGGCACCTGTGGACGGTCTCTGGATATCCGGCATACGCCAGACCAAGTGGATGATCTCCTCAAGAAATATTTCAATACGGGTCACACCTATGGCGTGACATTGGACATGCTGGAGACGATGCACGGCGTGAAAATGAGTTTGAGGACCCTTAAAACAAATATCAAGGCTTTAAATATCGGCGGAAGAATGCATCCCAATGTCGCTCACAGATCACAGTGTCTCTACGTGTGTCCAGTAGCCAGTTGAACGACCCTCCTCAGTGTTCCAGTTATGATTCCATCTTCGTGGGAGCCCATGAATTATTATTATTTATTTATTTATTTGGTCGTTCTCCAGTCTGCGCAACGGCGCAGGAGTTCAGTAAAGGCTTTGTGGACTTTTGAATGTAATGGGAAGCAAGCACTGACCTTGGAAACGGAATAATGCAGACGTCTTTCTTTTATTTTATAGGCTATTAGGCCACCGGCGGGGTGCATAACATAACAAATTAACAAACAAACTAAACAAACAAAACACTGACCAAACTGAAAATGTACAGGGGCAAGGCCCACAAACTAGGCAATATAACATACCATCATTAGATAGCCTACTCTTGCGTCAGAGGCGAAACCAACAGTTACGCACGGTAGCCTACTATCGGTCACAATCAAATCATGGTTAACAATCAATTTAGACATTGGCTTATGTTTACAGCCTATACACTGCAACTGCACAAGCATACAGTAAGCCTTTATCATCAGAGAACATAATAACAGCATGCCAATATAGGCAATAACACACAAAAAAGACGATCAAAAACACCCCCGTGACAAGCGCTTCCCAGCGGGATCGCGCTCGCAACTCCATAAAAAGGTTCCACCTCCCATAGCTCGGTTTGATCCCCACTTATGATAACTTTATTTGTCAGTAAAATATTATATACTATTGTATTGTCAGAGCCCCCACAGATGTTTGAGTTTGCTGCTTTCATGGGAGCCAGACCTCTCTCTATGGAAGCTCAGCTCCCGCTGGCTCCCGCCTAACTGGAACCCCTTTCTGCGTCGCCACTTCCTGCTTCCGCCTTTAGGTCGATCTATTTCCGTAAGAAATTTAGTTGATGTAATGTGTTTTTGGAGTTTGCGTTTGTGTTTGGTGAAATGTAAATTTGACTCGCAGTTTGCTTTTGTGTTTTGTGTTTTGTTAATTTGCTTTCACATTTGCAAATGTGTTTAATGAAATGGTAATTTGTTTTTTTTTAATGTGTGTAAGATGTATTCTAAATGTAATTTTGTTTTCAAACTTGTTAATGTGTTCTGTATAAATTGTGTTTTGTCAGATCATTTAAAAATGATTTGTGTATTGTAGATTTTTTCTTTCACATTTGCAAATGTGTTTAATGAAATGTTTTTTTTTTCATGTCTGTGAGATGTATTCTTAATGTAATTTTGTTTCCAAACTTTTTAATGTGTTTTGTATAAATGGTGTTTTGTCAGATCATTGAAAACAATGTTTTGTGTATTGTAGATTTGTGTTTTTTTTTTTTTTTTTACATTTGTTAATGTGTTTTATGAAATAGTAATTCGTTTTTTAAAGATGTAAGTGTGTGATGCAAATGTAATTTTGTTTTGGAACTTGTTAATGTGCGTTGTAATATGTAAAAGCTCCTTTTTCATTTGTTAATGTGTTTTATGAAATAGGAATTAGTTTTTTAAAGATGTAAGTGTATAATACAAATGTAATTTTGTTTTCAAACTTGTTAATGTCTGTTGCACTTCCGGGCCACCGTACCCCAGGTAATACTTCCTACAAACTGTGGAAATATGGCTCACCACAAGAGGTATTGGCTATCTTCCTCATCATCTACACTGCTGTCTTCTACACTGCTGCATATTCATCACAGTGCGGTTTGGAGCAGCCACTAAACAGGACAAGCACAGACTACAATACAAAATTTGGTTGAACGAAAAGTCATTGTGCACCCCTAATATTCCTATTAAGGATACAATTTTATATAAAATCCTATAATCATTATCATATCACCATCTGATAAAAGTGTTTTTTTTCTGTTTCATGTCGGAAATGTGACTAGGAATACTTAAATTTTGTAAACCAACAAATAAAATAATAAAGACGTGCTGATAATCAAGTCCTCATTATGTTCAAAGTGGCATAACTTCCAGGGCACCTAGAAACAAAATTTATTAACTTTTGTTATTCATACTAGGTGAGTTTTGTAGAAATATACGAAGTTTAATCTTTTGCCAGTGCATTATCTTCTACGACTATGTTAAGTTTCCAGTATGTGGAAACATGGCTTGTTGAGCTTGTTGATTGGCAATTAGTTGATAGCCCAACTAGTAATCATCCCATTTACACTGATTCTGGTTGGATTTTATAATAGTTGGTTGGGAAGTTAGTTGGGAGTAGTTGATTGACAATGAAGTAAAGTAAAGAAATATTGAGAAAATGCCTACTTTTAGCACTAAATGGAGGGGAAATCATACATAATTATTAAGTATTTATGTATTTAAGTATTTTTTTTTTTTTCAATTAATGTTGTCAGCACATGCATTCTGTGCATCTGGAATGTATTTTTTGACAGCCACTGAGGATTTAAGGGGAAAAAAAGTTTTTCACATTTTTCTGCTAAATATTGAAGGGTGCATACACTAAAATGGGGACAACTTTTTTTCGCGATATTTCCAGCAGAGCAGACCCTCCAATTATTTGTTCTTGGGGTTAAAGGTAACCAAAAAAACAAAAATGAAAAGTATAACAGACAGTGTCGGGTTCAACCTATTTTCTTGAGCTTTTTAGACCTTGGCTCCCTGACTACACCGCTTTATTAAGCCTTGCAGTTAACCTGCCACGGAGCTGGTTAGTTTGGGAGCATATGTTACCCCAGCAACTCAGCTGCGATTACTGTTAGCGAGAGTAATGGAACTGAACTCACACAAAAACTAGCGCCGCTTGCCGAAATTAGCGCGGCTTAGCGAATAGCTCCGTTGATGGAATACCCCCCAGTTCACTAAACACAGAACAGTTACACCAATATTCTAGGCAATCAACTGAAAGTTGCCAACACTTAACAGTAGGCAAGTTAACAGCTTTAGCTGTAGCTAGGAAATATAATCAAGGAAAATACAACAGACATGTACACGGAAGTTAGAAACTTAACTTATCGTCAGTGACTGAGCAACAAGTCATTCACACATCTGCAGGATGGTTTTAAACTAAGCAATATTTACGTAAAGGACATTTTTAAGCTAAATTAGTGGGGGCACCACCAACTCGTGGCTCATTCCTTCTGGGAAGGCAGGGAAAGAGGAAGCAAGACAGGAAACACTACCTGTTGTAAGTGCAAAACACAGAGTCCCAGGAAAACATAAAAGTCCTGGCCTTTTATACACTGAGGCTAAACCAAGAGTAGGACATGCTGGGTGCGACCACCCCCAATGGTTAACTATTGACTAATTAGTAGAATTGGATAGAAGGAAGTGGGTCCGGTGCAGCTGGTATCCGAAGACCACAGATATGGGATAACATCATGTCTAGTTTGGATGTTCATTTGTCAGCTAAACAGTGTTGGGGAGTAACGGAATACATGATTTCTGAATACTGTATTCAGAATACAAATTATGAGTAACTGTATTCAGTTACAGTTACAGCTTAAACGGTTGGTATTTAAAATACAGTTACTTTGTAAAAATCAAGGGATTACTCAGCGATATTTTCCAGTTTCTCGTGTTTAGCCATCCCCTCTCTAATTTGGGTACTTCCCCGCATTGTCGGAAACTAAGCCAAACAAAGCGCAATAATATCTATTAAACATCCTCCTAACGATGATGTAACACAACTGCACCTAGCAAATGAAATGCACCCCACTCAGCGGCAAGACAGATATGCCTGTTACATATGAAGAGTTCAGATGCAAAACCCCTAACTCCGCTTGACCACTTTTTGAGAAAAAGGCCATTTATCATCAGGCGTTTACAGTGCTTTGATTGTAAACAGATATTTTAGACAGGACAGGGAGCAGGTTTTATTTTATTTTTTTCACAAAAACATTTCATTTACATATTCTAGATTTATACAGGATTCACACAATATTATTAACGTAGTTTTCACAAAAATGGTGTTTAGGGGGTTTTGCATCTGAACTCTTCATATAATCATAAGCAAGTAGGCCTAGGACTAAATAATAAAGCTGGCACAATTAGAAATAAAATTAGCTAAATAACATTTACGCATTCTGTCCATAGACTGAAAACGTGTGTTTATAGAAACCTCCACTTTGCCTGGAGTTTTTGAAAGTAGCCCATTTCAGTGGCTGAAACCTCCAAATGCAGTTCACGTTTGGGAAAATGTTTTTTGGTTTTGCTAGGTCCTGTTAATGCAGAAGGAAACAAACGTTAAGCTCATCTAATTAATAAAAAAAAGTGTTATGTTTCCTGATCTCAAAATCTGAAGCCAGCTAGTGGCCGAGGCCATACTGCCCATGTTGCCCTTTAGGATAACTCGTCCTTGCTTATGTTAACAAACCCTAATATCTCATCTACTGTAAAGGTATGTATTGGAGACTGGGGCTGAACAGCCAATTTGTTGATAAAAACAAACATTTGCAGGATGTGATTGCTACATTCATGCAGTTGTAAAAAGGCGTAACATTAAAAGTAATCCAAAGTATTCAGAATACGTTATTCATATTGAGTAACGTAACGGAATACGTTACAAAATACATTTTGGGGCATGTATTCTGTAATCTGTAACAAAATACATTTTAAAAGTAACCCTCCCAACACTGCAGCTAAATGACTGTGTAAGTAGCAGACAAGACCTGCATAAAGAGGGAACCCAAATGTTGGGACTTTGGATTTGTTACTTGGCTTCTTGCTGGTAACATCTCCCCGGCGTCGTGAATAAAGAACACAGAACCACCAGAAGTTGCCTGCCTCGTGATTTTGACCACAAAACCACACTGTCTCTGCGTTCCTATCTCCCACTGTGTCTTATCTTCACTACCTGTCCCCTACACTTTCACCCTCTGCTTTCACACGGGAAAGTCACTCACAAAGGGACAATGTATATGATTGCTGTATGAATTTACAGAATGTAATGTGTGTCATGTTTGGTCTCATTTTGATGGTCTAAGTCTAAATGATTAAGTCTCATCAAGAAATAGCATAGTCCTAATATGTTTATCAGGAATCTAGGATTCCTGGGGCCATATTCTCGAAGAATCTTAAGGCTAAAAGTAGCTCTTATAACAGTCAAATTTAGGAGGATCTCCTAAAAAAAATAGGCGTGCCAGTCATAAGTTTAGGACTCCTTATTTTTTGGGATAAGAGTAATTCACAAAACAATTTAGCACTAAAAGTAGCACCTAAGTCTGGGACAACTTAGGAGAAGTCCAGAGGACTTCTAAGTCACTAAGACCAACTCATTGCGATTGCATGTATTACGTTCTAATCTTTCGAAACGCATGTGAAGAATCATTTATTTGAGCATCCATGGATTGTGCAGCTTACAAGGAATGCAAACATGCCACCAAACCCTTGTTAAAATATATATGCACTTTTTCACAGTCAAGTTTAATTTGTGTACTTCCTCTCTTTTTAAATGTGCTCTCAAAAGTGCAGTAAAAACCGTGCAAAGATACTTTATTATTCCACCGCGAATCTCATTACCGTTTCATTTATGGCTTGTGCTATGCGCTGCAGTCGTCACACATGAGAACAGCGGAGCACAGCCAGAGCACATCATGCAGATTACGCCCACCTGTCACTCATCAACCAATCGCCGATGTAAATGCAAGCAGGCTCGTGCATGAGAGCTGACGTCAACCATAGCAACACAACTTTTATTTTAGCCTAAGAGTTGAATTTTATCCTAGCTAAAAGTAGGTCTCAGAGGCATTGTGAATTACTTTTAAGAAATAACTCCTACATAAAAACTTTTAGTGCAGTTTAGGAGTACTCCTAAAGTTAAGATAAGATTCTTTGAGAATACGACCCCTGGTCTTTTCAGGATAGCTTCCCCCATCTCTGCATGGACCATTTGGCATTGTCTTTTATCAGTAAGAACACAAGGGCAAGCATGGGTATTTAAGCTAAGGTGAGAATATGCTCTTAGAGACTCTCTGTAGCAGAACTCCCATCCAGCAGCATGCTGCTGTATGTAACCATTCATCTCTAGGCCAGGCAGGCTGTTTATCCTCTGACTGTTAATGTTAATGTTTTATGTTACTCACTTAGTTGGTTTTCTACCTGTAACTGAATTCAAGTTGTCTTTGGATAACAAATTACAATCTGATCCACATCGGCCTAAGCTGAACTGATTACTATGAGACGTAGTTCTGTAAGGTATGGTGTAGCCACAATATACATGAACTGTTCAACTGTACTTTGACAATTGACTAATAGACGTCTAAGCCGACACGCAAGTAGGACAATCTACTGTGTGCTCACGACTATATTTAATAGTCATTAGGTCTTTGTCTATAGAGCAGGCACCGCACTCAGACTTAGTCCATTATTGGTAAGCGAGACATTTGGCATGGTGAGACCTTAAGATTGTACTAGTGTGTAACGCTAAATACCCTTCTACAATTAATGTGTCAAATCAACTATATTAATGGAGTCAGATATGGTCAATGTTACTAGTTGAAACTATCTCTCAGCATAGCACTGGAAATGCAGAACATGCATAGTGAGACAAGGCCACAGGTCCTCTGTTGTGTTTCCTTCCTCGCAACATCCTTACAACTCAAATGAAAAAGGGCCTAAAGGTTGTAGGAGGTCTAATGGCAGTAGCAGCTAGTGTGGGCGCAATCAGGGGCGGTCCTACCCTCTTTGGTGCCCCCCCCCCCCCCTTAAAAACAAACAAACTATATGTAACCTATAGGGGGCTCCACAGAGCAGATTTGAATATTTAAAGTTTACAGGCTGTTCAAATAAATGAACGCTACTGGGGCTGACGTAATCAAAAAGATACAATTTTATTGAAATTAATAAATAACACGTAAGACAAATGGCACTCAGGGTACAGGGCAGCCCTGTTAGGGAATGCAAGTAATATGCACAGCAATCAGACCAAAATATTTAAAAAGTACACCACAGTCCAAGTAACCAATACACACCAATTTCAGCAGCATAAACACACTGTTTAAGGAACCCCTTAGATTGCACACAATTCACACTACATCAACTACTGCCCCCTATAGAGCTATTGCACGATACCCCTGGCCCACGAACGAGACAGACACAGACAAACACCAACACAGAATACAGAGTTAGACTGGCAGGGCAGTTAGACTAGGCCCGCACGAAACACACACAGACAGACAAACAGACACAATTACAACACACAACAATAATTCAAACAATTCGGCCTAAGCTACGACACAGGCCTCCCTGCGTCTAGTCAATGGTAGCCTATATGCCAGACTACTGACACCAGGAACATAAACACACAGAAAAGGAAAATAAACCAAATCACAAACACTCAAAACAAAAATGCACAAACAATATACAGGAAAAACAGTGGCCGACCAGCACGACGATGCTCCTGTAAACAGAAGAAAAACATAAATAGTTTTGCTGGACGGAGCAATGAGAGCTTTGAGAAAACCCTATATGGCTACCTCTGCATTGCATTGAAGTAAAAGGCATTACTATTGTAATGTAACTACAGTAAGGCCTAGCGCGCTGAACACAGCGGCTCTTGGGAATGACCACAACTGTAGACAACACCCAGAGGAAGCACCAGACCACCGATAAGGAATAAAATACAGCTTTATTTCATCAAGTTAAAATGGTAAATCATAGGGCGGGGCCGTGGCAATCAGTTTAGTCAGGTCAGAGGCTAAAAGAATACTGTCCCACAAACGTGCAACACAGCAATGAATAGTTATGGCGATATCACACGACACGGCAAGTCAATAAGCAATCACAGCAATATCACGGCACCCATAGTAAAAGAGTTCAATCATATAGCTTAATAGAGCAACTCACTCCAGTGCAAACACAGCAATAAGTTTTCCCCGCCCCTTCCCCAGTTACACTATTGCACAGGCCCTGCGGTTCTTTAAATAGGCTAATTAAAGCACACACACTAACACGCACACACACACACACACACACACACACACACACCAGAAGCAGTGAATCGTTAAAAGATGAGCACTTCCCAAATGTCCCCAAGACCCACGCTTGGGGTGTAGGCTACGTCAAGAAGCAGCGGATGACAAAGTCCAAGAGGCAGAGCTCCAGTCCAATGAGTCTCAGTCAGTTCAGCTTACGGTTGAGTAAATCCACACAGACACAATATAAGTCCACGGGAAGCCACGACGCACCAGTCCCAGCGGCAGCCCTAACCAAAGTGTGTGAGGAGTCTAATGCTAAGTCCCCCCACTAGACTATCTTCACCGGCGGCGATCCTACTGACCGCGACCGGCACAATTCGATCCCACTTAGTCCGGCCGCTTCACCTGGCGTTAGTCCATTTCCGTCTGGCACCCGTTCCACCTGATTTCCACCTGCGGGCTCCTATATCACGGCTCCCACAGGTGGTCATCATAATGAAATCAGTGCCACCCATTCATTCACGACACTTCCCCCTTCCTTGTGAAAAAGGACTCGTCCCCGAGTCAATCTCCTGCCAGGTCAAAATCAGATGTCCAAGCTGGCCGTCGCCTCTCCCGCTGAGGACGTGCAGCTCCCGGATGAGGTGGTGGCGGCATGGCCCCCGTCTCAGCATCACTCCCGGCACACTGCCCCTTGGCGACCTGTTGAGACAGCTCTGCCTGTTGATCTGCCACGGCCGCGGCAGCCTGCCCCACGCCTGTTACTGGTACACTGCTGACCGGTGGTGGTGGAGGCTCCCTCTCAGCCCGTCCCACTTCCGGCTGGCCTCCAACTATTTCTCCCTCAACCAGGGGAACAAGGTCAGCAGGCTCAGCAGGCTGGTGATTAGACACAGGTTGGTCCCTCAGTGTGTTAGATGGGTTCCCTGTGGCAGAAAGATGCACAAAAGGTTTTAGCCGGTTAAAATGCACTACAGTTTCTGCTCCCCCCTCTGGTAAGCACACTCTGTAAAGTACATCAGAAATTGACTCCAACACCTTAAATGGACCCTTATAACGTCTTTGCAACTTAGGGCAGCGCCCTTCTTTCGGGCTTTATTTTGAATCCACACCAATTCCCCCACTGCATAGCACTGATGATTAACTCTGAAATCAAATGCAGCTTTCTGCTGAGCAGAAGCCTTTTCTTGGTGTCTCTTAACTGCTCCCACTACAGTAGACAGGGTATCAGTTAGTGCCACTACATAGTCAGAGACTGCAGAAAACCTTTCCTTATGGCCCAAATCCCACATCACATCCACTGGTAAAATAATCTCCTGTCCAAATAACACTTTATATGGTGTAAATCCAGTAGATGCATGGACACTACTCCTATACGCCATGAGGACATATGGTAGGAAAACATCCCAGTTCAACTGATTCTCATCCACAAATAACGCCAACATGGTCTGGAGTGTACTATTGAATTTTTCCACCATACCATTTGATTCGGGATGGTACGAAGATGTCCGTGTCTTATGTATGGAAAGTAACTGACACATCTCTCTGAATAGAGTGGATTCAAAATTTCTCCCTTGGTCGGAGTGGATACTACGCGGGGCCCCAAACCGACACACCCACTGCTCTACCAGGACAGCCGCCAGCGATTCAGCCTCTTGATTTGGAAGGGCATAAGCCTCTGTCCATTTCGAAAAGTAATCACCCACCACTAGAATGTATTTATTTTTAAGTGGGGTCTCTGGCAAGGGGCCCATTATATCAACTGCCAGACGTTCCATGGGACGTCCTGCTGCCGAGGGGTTCAAAGGAGCCCTAGGAGGGGGTCCATGGGATTTACGAGACGCACAATCAGAGCACGCCCTACAAAACTGTCGAACATCCCCAAACCACCCTGGCCAAAAAAATCGATCCTTGACCTTCGCTTGTAATTTTTGAATTCCTAGATGGCCCCCTGTCCGTTCACTGTGCAGCATCTGCAGCGCTGCCATTACCCTGCTCCTAGGAAGCACCACCTGCTCACTTTGGGCTGCATCAGAGTAGCTTGGTGGAACCCGTATTAACCGCTGCCCTTGTACCTGCAGCTGTTCCCAGACAGACTGATATTTCTTTAACTCAGGGTACTGCTGCCATACATCTGCCCCACCCGATGGATTTTGTATTAAACGGATTATTAAACTAATCTCAGTGTCCTCCCTTTGTGCTTTACTGATGTCATCCATTTCACCCATCTCTAGCCCCCCAGTCTGTGTCTGAGCTTCTATGTGTACAGCACAAATATTGTCTGAAGCCCCAGTCTTTTCTGGAGACCCTGTGGGACCGTCCAAGACTAAAGCCTCAGATACGACCAGGGGCCTACGGGACAAAGCATCAGCATTAGTGTGTAATTTCCCAGGTCGGTGGACAATCTTGTATTGAAAAGCTGCTAATTGCTCCACCCACCGAGCCAGTTGCCCTTCCAGCCCCTGAAAGTTATGCAGCCATCTCAGGGAACTGTGGTCAGTGCGCAAAATGAACTCCTTTCCTAATAAATAATGTTTAAAATGCTTCGTGAAACACACCATGCTCAATAACTCTTTCTTCGTGGCCGCGTATTTCCTCTCTTCTTTTGTCAATGTTCTACTCCCATAAGCCACCACCCTTTCCATGCCCCCCTCTACTTCTTGAGATAAAACGGCCCCAATACCAAAATCACTCGCGTCAGTATCAAGAATAAAGGGTTTCTGGGGGTCTGGATATGCCAATACAGGCGCGGTAATAAGGCTGGTCTTTAATTGTCGAAATGCCTCCTCACACAAGGCATCCCATTTGAACTTGCGCCCTTTTTCTGTCAGCTGGTGTAATGGTTGCGCTATGTCCGCAAAACCCTTAATAAAGCGGCGATAATAGGAGGCCAAACCCAAAAAACTCTTTACATCAGTTTGATTTTGCGGGGCAGGCCAGCTCCTAACAGCCTCCACCTTAGCAGGATCAGCAGTGATGCCTTGAGCTGAAATGATATGTCCTAAGTAACGCACCTCGGTGGAAAAAAGGTTACATTTAACTGGTTTCACTTTTAAGTTTGCCTGCCCTAACTTTTGGAGGACCTCATCCAGCCTGTGCAAATGTTCATCAAAAGTACGCCCAAAACAAATAATGTCGTCTAAATAAACAAGACAGGTCGACCACTGCAAGTCCGCCAGCACCAAATCCATTAAGCGTTGGAAGGTGCTGGGCGAGTTGCAAAGGCCGAAACTTAAAACATTAAATTCGAATAGACCTTGTCTCGTAATAAATGCCGTCTTTGGCCTGTCCTGGGGATCAACCTCGACCTGCCAGTAACCACGCATCATCAATCCTCGGTAGAGGATAAGCGTCCTTTACCGTCACCTCATTCAATTTACGGTAGTCCACGCAAAATCATAGACTACCGTCTTTTTTCTCACTGGCACTACGGGCGCAGCCCAGGGACTACATGAGGGGCGTATAATGTCATTGTCCAGCATTTGCTTTACATGGTCAGAAACCTCTTGTTGTAAATGTAAGGGTACCCGGCGAGGATGCATTTTAATTGGCCTTGCATTCCCCGTGTCAATTTGGTGGCGAGTCAAATGTGTTCTCCCCAAGTCACCGTCACTCCGACTAAATACCCCATTATGCCGTTGCAGTAGTTCGCGCACAGCTTTTAATTCTAATGATGATAAGCCCTTAACCGCCAACCCCAGCTGTGAGACAAGGGCATCCACCGCCCAGTGTGCATTATCCGACTCATCCCCTTGTTCTATAGTGACATCGGTATACAGTGTGCCCACCTTCATACCCCCTTTCAAAACACAACGCTGTTCGGTTACATTTATAACCCTTACCGGTATCACCCCTTGATGTGCGCTACACACTACCCGCGCAACCATCAAATCACAGTGCGAAGGCAAAGAATCGGATGGCTCTAACAAACCTACTGCACGGCCAGCCAACAACCCTTCCACCACCCCGGTAACAATAGTTTCTGTGCGTGGCTCTACAACAGTGTCTGTCTGTACGGTCACTAGTTTCGGCTGGTTGGCCTCAAACGACGAGATCAATGGCAATTTCTTCCCCATCAAATTACAGCACTTATTAGTCAAGTCCAACACAGCCCCATACTTTGATAAGAAGTCTATCCCCAATAAGATCTCGGTAGATACCTCCGCCACCAAAAATTCCACTACCAATGCCAATGAATCAAATTGGCAGATAGTTTGCCATTTCCCCACTACACACATATCGCCTCCATTCGCAGCTGATGCGACCCCCTGATACTTTGTTAATTCCCCGACACCCTTTGTAAACTGAAGCCATTTATTTTTAGGAATAATGGAGGCTTGTGCCCCAGTGTCTACCAGCATATGAGAAAAGCACCCACCTATCTTGGCATTCAAATAGATGCCAGGGCTGTCTGGAAAATTGTGAGCCAGTCTTGCAGATCTGCAGAAAGGGGCGGACAAACGGCCCTTTATGTCCGCCCCTCTAGTTTCCCTGCACATATGGGCAGTCGCGTCGCAGATGCCTAGTGCACCCACATTCCCAGCATCCATCCCTGGTGCTGGCTGGTGCTGAGCGTTCGGGTCCGCCCTGCCGACTGCGTCTGAAGGGTTTTAACCTCCTGCCTAAGACCCTCCACCACACCCAGCAAAAGCTCCATTTGTTTATCGCTAGGTGACTTTTCTGTAACCGCCCGCACTCTGGTGTCATAATTAATCTGAGTGGTTTCCAAACTTTTTATTAACTCCAATTCAGCAGCAATATTAATAGCCTCTTCTAAGGTGTCGGGTTTTTGACTACGGAGGTGTATCCTCAAATCACCACTCCCCACATGTTCGACAAAATGATCTCTAGCAAACATATCCCGGGTGACATTATCTGCAGAGGGATATGCCTTATAAATCAGCCGGCGCAGTGCAATTCCAAAATCTCGCACCGATTCATTTGGCAAACGCCTGCGCGATAAAAAGTTGGCTCTATTCCAATCATCACTATTGCATGGTTCCAGACATCTGCCTAGTGCTTCTTTTAATTCTGAGTAACTATTATGTGAATCAGAAGTCAACCCAGAATATAGCTCTCTGGCACAACCCGACAAAAGTAGTGACAAAAATTTCATTTTCAATGAATCATCCCACCCATTTACTTCAGCCGCTAACTCAAATTGTGCTATCCAATCAGACCACTCACGACCAACACCTGTGAAGGTCTCTGGCATGAAAACAGGACGGGACACCGATTGTGCTGTCGCCCTAGCTGCAGCTGCTGCACTACCACTAGGTGGTCGTAATTCTTCCCCTGGGTTAGACATGATAATCCACACCGCTGCCACCAATGTAATGTAACTACAGTAAGGCCTAGCGCGCTGAACACAGCGGCTCTTGGGAATGACCACAACTGTAGACAACACCCAGAGGAAGCACCAGACCACCGATAAGGAATAAAATACAGCTTTATTTCATCAAGTTAAAATGGTAAATCATAGGGCGGGGCCGTGGCAATCAGTTTAGTCAGGTCAGAGGCTAAAAGAATACTGTCCCACAAACGTGCAACACAGCAATGAATAGTTATGGCGATATCACACGACACGGCAAGTCAATAAGCAATCACAGCAATATCACGGCACCCATAGTAAAAGAGTTCAATCATATAGCTTAATAGAGCAACTCACTCCAGTGCAAACACAGCAATAAGTTTTCCCCGCCCCTTCCCCAGTTACACTATTGCACAGGCCCTGCGGTTCTTTAAATAGGCTAATTAAAGCACACACACTAACACGCACACACGCACACACACACACACACACACACACACCAGAAGCAGTGAATCGTTAAAAGATGAACACTTCCCAAATGTCCCCAAGACCCACGCTTGGGGTGTAGGCTACGTCAAGAAGCAGCGGATGACAAAGTCCAAGAGGCAGAGCTCCAGTCCAATGAGTCTCAGTCAGTTCAGCTTACGGTTGAGTAAATCCACACAGACACAATGTAAGTCCACGGGAAGCCACGACGCACCAGTCCCAGCGGCAGCCCTAACCAAAGTGTGTGAGGAGTCTAATGCTAAGTCCCCCCCACTAGACTATCTTCACCGGCGGCGATCCTACTGACCGTGACCAGCACAATTCGATCCCACTTAGTCCGGCCGCTTCACCTGGCGTTAGTCCATTTCCGTCTGGCACCCGTTCCACCTGATTTCCACCTGCGGGCTCCTATATCACGGCTCCCACAGGTGGTCATCATAATGAAATCAGTGCCACCCATTCATTCACGACACTATAATTATCCATAGTCTGTAGGCACATGGTGCAAAGGGCAGACCATAGTACTAACAACTACAAAATATAGGAATCAGATCCTCGCTAAAAATGATAGTTTTGACAGAGTCAAATAAACTTACGTTAAAGTCGTGTCCTGAGACTTGTGGCTGTCAACACTCACGCACAGGCAGAGCAGCAATTTAACCAGTATGAATCTGTACGATGTCTACATAAACAGCAGAATAGAACCGTCACGCTATGAGTCACCAACGAGAATAATTGATAGCGATAGATAACGTTGGATTGTGAACTCACATAACAGAGGAGTGGGAAAGCAAGCCGCTGTTGACACTCTCCTGCGCCAGCGGAGCAGCAATTTAACCAGTATGAATCTGTACGATATCTACATAAACAGCAGAATAGGGAAGTCAAGCTAAGCGTCACCAAAGACAATCATCAGTAGCGATAACTAGATAGTGAACTCACATATGCAATAACTCCTCGTTCACACTGTTAGTAGTGCAGCTACTCTAGAACGCTTCAACTGAACGAAACCATTGTAAACTGGCTCACAGCACCCGTATTTAAAGGGGGACTTCACCTGTGTAGTTAATAAGGCTAATTAACCCCGGGCTGCTGGCCACCCAGTGGCATTTCCTGGTTACCGTCACTATACCGGCTACATATATATTATTATTATTATAAAATATAATAAAAATGACGCAGCATACCTCATCATATTATCATGGCCTACAACAAGAGGATAAAAATAACAAAACAAAGTTATATAGCCATTGCTGCTAATTTCCTTTTTCTTTTTTTTTTTAAAAAACTCTTATGGTACTTATGGTAGCTATTAGTTACTCTACTATATGCATGTCTAGCTTCTACAGCAAAGGAGAAGATGAACCCCAAACCCCTCCCCTTTCTTGTGTGTGAGACTTCAGCACTGAAGTCTGGAAGCAGGTTCATTTTCTGCAAATGGGTGATAGAAAACTCTTCTGTTCAAATTATAGGTCTATATCATAATGTGTAATGATTGTTTTGGTTTAGTTTTATTTTTTGAGCTCTTGGTTATTAGATGGAACTCCAGCAGCCAAGTTTACCACCAGATAAAGATAATTCAAAATGGTTGGCGATCTTTACACTGAAATTTAACACCCTCATTCTCAAGCAAGTACATTACAAGTGGCACCATTGCATGCGTCTGAATGTCTACTTTAATTTGATACCAAATAGTTCTGTTGTAGGCGCAGATCTACCAGTAACAAAGCTTCCGAAAGACAATGAAGCAAAACCGGATCACCCGGGGTTGTAATTTTCGACGCTCGCGTGCGCAATAATAATAACAAAAAACTCGGAGTGCCCGTGATGCCGCCCTCCCGACGATGCCACCCTGGGCGACCGCCCATATCGCCCATGCCAGAAACCGCTCCTGGGCGCAATAGCAGCAGTGGGGGAAGTAGTAGCAATGGGAGCTGCTGCAGCAGGAATAGGAGTTGCAGCAGTGGGAGTAGGAGCACCAAAAACAGCAGTAGTGGGTGCAGGAGTAGCAACAGCAGGAAAAGCAACAGCCACAGCAGTAGTGGGTGCAGCAGGTGCAGGAAAAGCAACAGCCACAGCAGTAATGGGTGCAGCAGGTGCTGGAAAAGCCACAGCAGTAGTGGGAGCAGTGCAGAAAAAGCAACAGCTACAGTAGTGGGTGCAGTGCAGGAAAAGGAACAGCTGCAGTAGTGGGAACTGCAGGTGCAGGAAAAGCAACACCTGCAGTAGGTGCAGGAGAAGCGCAGCTGCAGTAGTGGGTGCAGGAGTAGCAACAGCAGGAAAAGCAACAGCCACAGCAGTAGTGGGTGCAGCAAGTGCAGGAAAAGCAGCAGCCACAGCCGTAGTGGGTGCAGTAGGTGCAAGAAAAGCAGTAGCCACAGCAGTAGTGGGTGCAGGAGTAGCAATGCAACAACAGAAAAAGCAACACCCACAGCAGTAGTGGGTGCAGTAGATGCAAGAAAAGCAACAGCCGCCGCAATAGTGGGTGCAGGAGTAGCAACAACAGGAAAAGCAACAGCCACAGCAGTAGTGGGTGCAGCAGGTGCAGGAGAAGCGAGAGCTGCAGTAGTGGGTGCAGTGGGTGCAGGAGAAGCGACAGCCACAGCAGTAGTGGGTGCAGCAGGTGCAGGACAAGCGAGAGCTTTAGCATATTGTTTGCTTGTGATTCGGTTCCTGAAGAGGGGTGAGCTTCAGGAGAATTCTAGATTGGGCCAGTAATTGGTCATTAGGCTGTCAATCTGAGGTAACACCTGAGTTGTCAGGGGGAGGGGTACATACATCATGTATTGGTGTATGATGTATGAACATACATCATGTATTGGTTAACATGGTTGGAAAAAGAAGGAAAGACTGGATAACAGTACTGGATAACAGTACAGTGCAAATGTGCACTGTAATAAGGTCAACTTTTATTAGGTCATTGTTACAGAAAAGTTACTTGAAGCAGGATATTATATCCAGGTCAGCAACATGCCACAAGCCTTGGAGGTTTACTCTTCAGCCTTGGCCTGGAAAAGAGAACATGAGTGGCAAGAAATTTAATATACTTATTGCAAATGTATAATATATGCCTAAAATATCACAACAATTTGATTTACCTTTCCAGAATCGCGGGTCTTGGCTCTGAGCTTGTTGACTTGGGATTCAGCAATGTCAGCACGCTCCTCAGCCTCCTCCAGCTCATGCTGCACCTTCCTGAACCTAGACAGGTGGCCATTGGCTTGTTCCTCCTGTGTTAATACATACCCAAGCAGATTTCATTTAAAATTGAGAAACCCAAACCGAGTAAAACTGTATTTAGAAAGGCCACTCTTTTTTTCTAAGAAACTACTTACAGCTTCCTCAGCCTGCCTCTTATAGGCCTTGACCTTTGACTGCAACTTGTCAACCAGGCCCTGTAGTCTGCCCAGATTCTTCTTGTCCTCCTCAGTCTAAAGGGGGAAAAAGTGTATCAGACCTTTTTTTGAAAGGGGGAATTCAAGTCAATATCTGACATGTTTCTTGCAATGGCCATGTATGAAAAACAAAGAGCAAACAGAATCAATGAAGGCAAATAAAAGTATTTTGGTATCTACAGTTAAAGTGTAAATCACACTTGGATTGCAGGAGCTCAAGTGCGTTCAACACAAATAATCTAAAAACACTCTTTTATTGCTCCTAAAGAACCTTTAGAAGCTGCATTGGTTATCATTTAAATGGGACATAGTTCTATAGAGAGGACACAGAATTCTCAAAATTGACCAGGAATAAAGACTTGTGGGACATAGTAGAGGCCTGCATTCCCGCGGGATCCAACGCAAAAGTATGCAGCGTGGGACGATTGGTGAGCTCCGCTTGCGGTCGGGAGTAGAGAGATACTTTCGCGGGTGCGGTAAAAGCAGATGGTTCGCGGCAGTCCCGCAAAATTAAATCAAAATAAAATGGTAATGTCTCTAAATTTGCAAACAGGCCTAATTGCTATGTCACTTGATTTTCTGTAATAAATGCATGAAGACTAGCCTACTTCAGCAAACCCATAGGTTACTGGCTGTAGCATCAGTTTCGCTTTTAAAATGTAACAGTGTAGCGTTAGAGGAAGAATGCCTGTTGCAGGCTATTTAATTTATTGCGTAAGAGGGCATTGGAGTGCAATCTATGAACCAGCGGCATATTTATTGCATTGTATTTACCCCAGCAACTAGTTAAGCATCATCAATTACAACAATTCAGCAAGATAGATTTGGCCAAAAGTGGGTCCCAGTTAACCATGGGCCCGGAGCGACCGCTTCCTCTGCTCCACCGCTTATGCTTGGGGTAATTTTGCAGGCGGGAGCGGGAAGTGATTGTATAGGTGCGGGTGGGAGCGGGACAAAAAAATTATTTTCATTGCAGGTGCGGGTGGGCGCGGGATGGACTGCTGCGGGAGCGGGACAGAACATCTAGTACTGCGTAGACCTCTAGGACATAGTACTACTTAGCCTCAAATGGCCATCCACTTGGTTGCGCTGTCAACAACAACTAACCAAGCGCTATACCAGTAAACATTTAAATATTTGTTTTTAGCTGAAGGCAAGCATCGTCTCATGGTGCTGCTAATTTTGACCACTGCTATTTTTTGTTTGTTTTTTTAAAACTGCACGTTAATGCTTTTTTGTGTGACGTTGCCTAGAAATTCATGTATCGTCTAATTGAACTGTTTGTTCTGGATTTGTCCTGTCCTGAAAAAATGTATTATTGTTATGCATAAATATATATTTTACCTTTAGTTTATCAGTTGAGTCCCATTGAGACATTCAGCCTCTTCTTTCAACACAAATAATCTAAAAACACTCTTTTATTGCTCCTAAAGAACCTTTAGAAGCTGCATTGGTTATCATTTAAATGGGACATAGTTCTATAGAGAGGACACAGAATTCTCAAAATTGACCAGGAATAAAGACTTGTGGGACATAGTAGAGGCCTGCATTCCCGCGGGATCCAACGCAAAAGTATGCAGCGTGGGACGATTGGTGAGCTCCGCTTGCGGTCGGGAGTAGAGAGATACTTTCGCGGGTGCGGTAAAAGCAGATGGTTCGCGGCAGTCCCGCAAAATTAAATCAAAATAAAATGGTAATGTCTCTAAATTTGCAAACAGGCCTAATTGCTATGTCACTTGATTTTCTGTAATAAATGCATGAAGACTAGCCTACTTCAGCAAACCCATAGGTTACTGGCTGTAGCATCAGTTTCGCTTTTAAAATGTAACAGTGTAGCGTTAGAGGAAGAATGCCTGTTGCAGGCTATTTAATTTATTGCGTAAGAGGGCATTGGAGTGCAATCTATGAACCAGCGGCATATTTATTGCATTGTATTTACCCCAGCAACTAGTTAAGCATCATCAATTACAACAATTCAGCAAGATAGATTTGGCCAAAAGTGGGTCCCAGTTAGCCGTGGGCCCGGAGCGACCGCTTCCTCTGCTCCACCGCTTATGCTTGGGGTAATTTTGCAGGCGGGAGCGGGAAGTGATTGTATAGGTGCGGGTGGGAGCGGGACAAAAAAATTATTTTCATTGCAGGTGCGGGTGGGCGCGGGATGGACTGCTGCGGGAGCGGGACAGAACATCTAGTACTGCGTAGACCTCTAGGACATAGTACTACTTAGCCTCAAATGGCCATCCACTTGGTTGCGCTGTCACCAACAACTAACCAAGCGCTATACCAGTAAACATTTAAATATTTGTTTTTAGCTGAAGGCAAGCATCGTCTCATGGTGCTGCTAATTTTGACCACTGCTATTTTTTGTTTGTTTTTTTAAAACTGCACGTTAATGCTTTTTTGTGTGACGTTGCCTAGAAATTCATGTATCGTCTAATTGAACTGTTTGTTCTGGATTTGTCCTGTCCTGAAAAAATGTATTATTGTTATGCATAAATATATATTTTACCTTTAGTTTATCAGTTGAGTCCCATTGAGACATTCAGCCTCTTTTTCATGGGATCCCTGACATACTGTACATATGTATAAAACACACATAACACGGGAAAAAAGAAATATTGAAGTGGTCTAGAAGTAGTGTTATTTGAACGCAAACTATAAGATGAGTCTGGGACAGTAGGAGCATCTGGGACTGTAGATTTGAGAGATATGAAGGCAGTGTTCTAATAATACCTTTGTAGACACAAATATGCCAATGGATACATCTGCACAGTGAGAGAACTGAAACCAGTCAGTTCATAGAGCATTCTATAATGAGTGTGGAGTTTCCCTAATAAGCAACTGCCTGCAAAATTTGCTTTTGGTTTTATAATAATCAGCTTTCCACTGTTTTTCCAGAGCTGGGTTTTGTTTGAGAGTGAAGAGTGCGTCCTCTACCTGATAGGTTAGCTCCTTGACCCTCCTCTCGTATTTGCGGACCCCCTTGACAGCATCGACACCACGCCTCTGTTCAGCCTCAACTTCAGATTCCAGCTCACGGACCTTAACATGAAAAAATGAAACATTTCAGACATGGACATTTATTTAACAAATGTGGAGGATCATCTTAAATGATGCTGCTTACCCTGGACTCCAGTTTCTGGAGCTGTTTCTTGCCGCCCTTCATGGCCAGGTTCTCAGCCTCATCCAAGCGGTGCTGGAGATCCTTCACAGTGATTTCCAAGTTCTTCTTCATCCTCTCCAGATGAGCACTGGTGTCCTGCTCCTTCTTCAGCTCCTCTGCCATCATAGCAGCCTAAATAAGGGGACAAATATACAGTTTTTAAATGACTTATTATACTTTCACACATAATTTTCAAATAGAAGTCATGTTACTTACATCAGTGATGGCCTTCTTAGCCTTCTCCTCAGCATTTTTAGCTTCCTGGACAATGTCATCAACCTCACCTTGGACCTGAACCAAGTCAGACTCAAGCTTCTTCTTGGTGTTAATCAGGCTTGTGTTCTATAAATCGAAAATAAGATGGTATCAGATCAGATAGTATAAGATCAGAATAAGATGGAATCAATTTTCATTTTTTTTAACACTCCTCTCCTTACTTGGGAATGCAGGAGGCCAACACGCTCACTAATATCAACCAGCTCCTGCTCAGCCACTTTGCGGCCTCTTTCTGTCTGCTCCAGGGCAGCTCTCAGCTCCTCAATCTCAGCCACCATCAAGCCATTCCTGCGCTCAACCATGGCAACCTGCTCCTTCATGTCCTCTTGGCCTCTGACAGCATCATCAAGGTGCAGTTGAGAATCCTTAAAAAAATATATGGTAAGAGAACAGTTATGAGTTGCAAATACATTTTCTTATTAATCAGAAGTGATCTTACTTTTTTATTGATATTACTGACCTTGAGCTGACCCTGGACAGTCCTCAGATGTTTCTGGGACTCAGAAGCCTGGCGGTTTGCGTGGCTGAGCTGAATCTCCATCTCGTTGAGGTCTCCCTCCATCTTCTTCTTGACTCTGAGGGCATCATTCCTGCTCCTGACCTCTGAGTCGAGAGTGCCCTGCATGGATTCAATCACCCTCTGGCTGTTCCTCTTGATCTGTTCCATCTCCTCATCCTTTTCTGCAAGTTTCCGGTCAATCTCACCCTTAACCTGGTTGAGCTCAAGCTGGACACGAAGAATCTTAGACTCCTCATGCTCAAGAGTTCCCTAGATGAGAAAACAATGCATCTTAAATTGAAAATATTTTCCCCTCTGAAGCATCACCGTTACAGATTCTGTACGCTCTGTCACAGTGTCTGGCATATTCCCACCAGTTATGAACAATTGTGTGTGTGTTGCAATGGTTAATATTCTGTATATGTGATTAGTGATTAATGTGGGTGTTCTTTTTTTAACAAAATGTCTACCTCAGCCTCTTCCAGGGCTGACTGTATCTCAGACTTCTCAGTCTCAACTGTCTTTTTGGCCTTCTCAAGTTCATGGATGCTCTTTCCAGTCTCACCCAGCTGCTCAGTCAGGTCTGAGATCTCCTCTGTGAATGTAAATTTACAGTATGAGAATTACGGTAATATATGCTTACCATTCCAAAGAGTACTACCAGAGCTGTATAGAAACAGAGTGGCGACACTTCCATAGACTCACGTTGTAAAAAATGGCGGACGCTACTTCCGGGTTGTGGAGGCTCGAATAGTTCCAAACAAGCGCTGGAACTACGTTGAAGTCTATGGCTCGTCAACAACATTCACCGGTAAGTTGATGAAAACACTTATTTTAAAACGTTTTTTTACAGTTGTAAGTGTTAGATATCATAAGTATACACGTTGGCCTCGTGAGTTATATATTTGGTTTGCTAAATATGTCGACGTAGAAGTTAAAAATGTAATAGATTTAAGGGCCCAACCAGACACTTGGTATTGTGGTGGCACCTTATTGAGGTGATAATTTAACTATTGGTCAAATTACTTGTTTGTTAGAACGTGATATTATTTGCAGTTGTTGTTGATTGTCATGTTTTATGATCACAGTTAGCTGTAGGCTACATTTATGACTAATGCAATGCTGAAAATTAATCCAAGTGTAGCTGACTAGTTAGCCTAACCTTGCATTGTTTCAGCATGGTGGCTAACTTATATTTTCATGATAAAGTTAATCTACCCCATTGATTTGCCAAGAAATTGTGGTGATTTCTATGATTCCATGATTTCTAAGTTATGTCAGGTATAAATGGTATTTCCATATTGTATTTAGTACTGGAAATTGCATGGGTAACGCTTTAGATTAGGCTTCAGCCTGTGAGGTGCTTGGTAGGCCTATAATAGAAAAAATAAGCTAGGTCTATCAAAGGATCATACTTTTGTGCAAGTAGGACTAACACAAATTGCAAAAAGTTATCTTCCTATGATGCATGTTTTAATTTTGACCCTTGGAATAATTATAGTACACCTTTGTGCTTCTTATTCTGCCTAGTCTAAATATGTGCACCATGTATTTTGGATAAATTGTGTAGATAGGCTACACTTTTTAGTTCAGTTCCATCCCATGAATTCCATCTCAGTGCAGTGTTAGTGTAGGCCTACTATAGACAGTTACGACTTCCATGTTTTTGTGTTATTCCAGCATACAGTAGGCCTATGTTTACTGAGCCTATAATTTATCCCTTGATACTTTTTGTTATGCATTTCTTACCTGCTCATGACCCAGAACTTCACATGCTGTATCATTAACATTGCATTTAAACTCCTTACACCTGGCAATAGGCCTACATGCTAAAAAGCTTCTGTATACGACCTCAATAAGTAAATGCTTTAGTTGATCCCTGAAATTGATTATACCAAATAACATGATTTGTGTATTTGACACTTCTTTTGTTGTAGGTCTTTCTGCACTGCATGCCAGATGGAGATCTAATGCTTGCTGACTGACCTAAGACTGTCTCTTGACAAGTGCAGGGCTCCTCCTTGCCTTGGCTGGCCTCACAATTAAGCGGCAGTTGAAATGACTGAATGTGAACATGTTTTTAAATGTGTTGTCCCAGTGTTTCTACTCCACAAACCAGTAACACATAAGACTACAGAAGAGATTGCACTCTGTTTTAGATGCAAGCATGCATCATGAAAACACACGTTACCTCTATTATATTCCAAGGACTGGTTGATAACATTTTCTTATTGCATTATACTGTATGCCGATTTAATGTTAAGAGACACATAACAAATATCACCTGGATTTACATTTCACACATTGCCATAGGGCCTATACACCATACAATACTTCTACTTGCCATGCTACTTCTGGTCACCAGTCTTTCTTGTAAGATTTATCGAGATTGCAGTCCTGTAACTATGTAGCAGTGACCAACATTTTGCAATTACCTAGATTATTTGATGCTTACAAAGTGGTCATTGTGTACAATGTACATATCCAAGCAGTTTTGTGCCATCAGTGTCCAGCTGTCTATTGGCACACCAGACAGCTCTTTGGACACAATTGTAATGTAGAGAATACAAATGAGTCAGGATGACCAAACTTTTAACTGTTGCGAACCCCAGGCCCTCTATCATAACCATTGCCTCATGTTCATGTTACTGTGATTATTCATGATTTGTTACTGCTCAAAAATACCAAACACTAGGCTATGATATGTAGGCCAAAGATGCATAGTAGTGATGCAATATGCTTGTACTGTGTTAAATACAGCTGCAATTCTAGCTATATTTTAAAATCCATAACCTACTGACACTGAATTTTCAGAGGTACCACCTGAATTCATTTCCATATTAAAAAGTCCAAACTGGACTGTGTGATACTGTATATTACATTATGTAAAGTATATATGTTCATGAGATAACAATAAAGCTGAAGTTGACATGCATATTGTCTCACTTATACAGAAGAGTTTCACAAAACCAGCATTAGGACTGCTTAGCACTGTGTGTAGCCTGTGTTCACAATGACATTGCATACTTGCCCTTGTTGCAATTTTATTTTAACATCTGGACACTATAACAGTTAGACTGAAATCACTTGCACGACCTGTTTTGGGGAGAAATATAGGCTACTGTGATAATACAACGATGTGATCGCTAAGAGAGGTAAGATCTTTGGCTAAGCAGCAGAGAAATGGTGGCTAACCAAATTAGCAAGTTCTACGTGAAGCTATATATAACTATACAGTCAATACTGCAATTAAATCCTAAACTATCGATATTACCTAAGTGTTTGCTGTCCTCATGATACAGAATGTAAATGAATTTACACACAAAAAAATATTTTACCACCTCTAGGATCTGTCATCTACTGCCATACGCTAGCCGAATTATGCTAACATGAACAAACTTTTCCCCTACGAGATATTAAATTCCTTTAATTGTCACCACAGTAGACTCACGTATCAAAGTGCCACATGCCACAAATATTTCATAACAATGAAAAAAATCGCTAAATTGACGGTTAAATCCTCCATTTAATCCCGTCTTCACTGGCAGGGCCGGTTCTAGGCATAGACGAGACGAGGCGGTCGCCTAGGGCACCAAATATCAGGGGGGCATCACAACATACATTTCTTACTTTTTTCTTCAGTTTTTCTGTTATATTTTTAGAAAAAGGGGGTGGGGTGGGGGCAAAACTCAGATCTGGCCTAGGGCACCAAAAAGGCTAGAACCGGCCCTGTTCACTGGCGTCTGTACCATAGGATATCGTTGCAGCGCGGGTTTGTTTGGAACTATTCAGGCTTACATGAACCACGTGACCGCCTGGCGGCGACATCAAAGCGTGTCGTAACTCTCTCTCTCTATGGCTCTGAGTACTACTATGTAATTGGATCTTTATCACTGCTTTTATGTCTTGGGTTTTACAGGCATAGCAGGCGACCCTGTCCCTTCACTCAATCCATGTAGATTTTTTTACAGACCAAACAATAGACCCCAGAAAAGATCATTTTACTAGAAATATGCTGACTTGATGATGTAAAAATTGTGATTTGCTGATTAAGTAGGACTCAGGTAGAGGTATCCAAGAGAGCCTTCAATCACTCTAATGAGCAGTTTAACCATCAAACTGACAATGAAGCCTAAACAGTTGACTTTAACTTACGTTGAAGATTCTTGTTCTCCCTCTTCAGAGTCTCCAAATGGTCAAGTGACTCTTCATAAGAGTTCTTCATCTTGAACAGTTCAGTGCCAAGAGAGCGAGCCTCTTTCTGGGCACCCTCCAGCTCTGCCTGGCCTTCTTCAAACTTTTGTTTCCATTCTGCCAGAACCTATGAGAAACATGTCCATTCAGTCAGTGAAATTCAAAAGATAATTGAATCAAATTCACAAAATATGATCTGTTTAAAGATGTGGATTAAGACTAAGACTAATTCCCTCACATTATTAATTAAACACCTGTAGAGAGCAATAACTGTGTCTAGTGCAATAACTTACCTTATCAAAGTTTCTCTGCTTCTTGTCAAGATTAGCAGCCAGAGCATTGCCTCTCTCCACATCAATCATGAGATCCTCAACTTCACCCTGAAGTCTCTGCTTGGTCTTCTCCAGAGAGGCACACTTGGAATTGACAGCTTCAATTTGTTCTTCAGCATCCTGTAGACGCTGGGCAAGCTTTTTCCTGATAAAGTGATGGAATAGAGTCAGAATATCTTATGGTTCCCATCATATCAATAATCAACATTCTTTATCTTCACATTGCTTGAATGCTCGGTAGATGCATACTGTACTATTTGGGTTGTACTTACTTGGACTCCTCAAGTTCTTCAGTACGTTGGATAGCATCAGTTTCATATTTAGACCTCCACTGAGCTACCTCGCTGTTGGCCTTGGACATGCCACGCTGAAGCTCAGCCTTTGCTTCCTGCTCCTCCTCAAACTGCTCCCTCAGGAGGTCACAGTCATGGCGAGCTGACTGAACAGCATGGGCCAGGGCATTCTTGGCCTGTTTGTGGAATAGTGTTTATTGTCTTAAGTAAAGGCATAGGCCCACAATACATGTCTCCAATGTCAGTTCCCTGTTAATAAATCATGATTTTTTTTTTTTTACCTTGACCTCCTCTTCAATGTGCCTCTTCAGTTCCTCTATTTGCTGTGTATATGCCTGTTTACTTCTGGTCAGCTGAGAAACTAGAGCATCTTTCTCCTCAACCTGACGTCCAAGCTCACCTGAAAAATATTTGGGGTTTTACCATTCATTTCTTTTCAGAAATTACAGATGGATTCATCAATGTATTCTGTAAGACATACCATTTTCAGTCTGAAGTCTTGCTCTCTGACCACTGAGGTCATTGACCTGGCGAACACCCTCATCACTCTTAGCCTTGACTTCACTGAGTTGGTCCTCAAGAGTGCGGCACATCTTTTCAAGATTTGCCTATGAGAATGTATGAGTAACAAGAACTTAGCTCTATGGAAAACAATGTATGCTTTTTTTAAACTATCACATATAAGTTGATCCATCTCATCAACCTTAGCTTTGGCAACAGCCTCCATGTTGCTGGAAAGATCATCAATCTCCATCTTATATTCACTCTTCTCCTTCTCAAGCTTCTGCTTGACACGCTGGAGGTTGTCGATCTGCTCTCCCAGCTCAGCTACGCTATCAGCCTGCTTCTTGCGAAGAGCTGCTGCAGTTGCTTCATGCTGCAGGGTGGACTCTTCAAGGTCACGACGCAGCTTCTGGAACTCAGCCTCACGCTTCTTGTTCATCTCAATTTGAGCAGCAGTGGCACCACCAGCCTCCTCAAGCCTCTCACTGATCTCCTCAAGTTCCCTGGAGAGATCAGCTCTCTGCTTCTCCACCTTGGCACGAGCAGCGCGCTCAGCCTCAATCTCTTCCTCCAGTTCCTCAATGCGGGCCTATTGGTGAATAATACAAAATATTGTTGAAAAGAGAAGGTTCTGAAAAACATTTTTGTTTTTTTGCAAGAAATGAATATTATACCTGAAGCTCTTTGATCTTCTTTTGCAGCTGTGCTCCCAGGGACTGTTCATCTTCAATCTTACTGAGAAGCTGGCTTGTCTCAAAGTCCTTCCTGTTTCATTATAAATCAAAACAATATTTGGTGGTATACATTGTAATGGTTCTGGAACTTATTACTAAGGAATTGCTCAAAGGAATAGTACATTACTTCTTCAGTTTCTCCTCGGATTGCTGCTTGTCATTCTCAAGATCCATTACGTTCTCCTGGGACAACTTCAGGTCACCCTCAAGCTTCCTCTTTGCTCTCTCAAGGTCCATGCGAAGCTTCTTTTCTTGCTCCAATGAACCCTCAAGCTGTGAATTTAATTAGTTAATTACTTTATCATGTACAAACCCTTCATCACCTGGCAAATTCGGACACTACAACCATAACTCACATCATCCACTTGCTGTTCAAGCTTGGTCTTGGATTTGGTCAGAGTGTTGACTTTGTCTTCCTCTGCCTGAAGGTCATCAAGGGTCTGCTGGTGGGCCTCTTGGAGGCCTTTCTTCTCCTTGGTCAGCTTAGCAATGGATTCATCCTGAGAGGCCATTTCCTCAGTGAGGTTTTTAACCTGTTCATAAAGTGTACATGTAAATCAGTAACCCTGGTTTCCACAGACATCCATTTTTGTTTTCTGCCTTTACAGGAATTTCCCAACCTTATTCTCTGTTGCATGTTTCTCTTTCTCCACTTTGGCCAAGGTCAGCTCCAGATCATCAATGTCTTTCTTGAGCTCAGAGCATTCATCCTCCAGTTTCCTCTTCTTGGCAGTTAGCTCAGCATTGATTTCCTCCTCATCCTCCAGTCTCTCAGAGGTCTCTTTGAGTCTGGCCTCAAGCTGAATCTTACTCTTGATCAGACCCTCACACCTCTCCTCAGCATCATTAAGACTTTCAGAGCCCTATGATAAATATGACAAAAAGAAGAAAGCTTAT
>JAODXP020000008.1:16530006-16610569 GCA_027497455.2 Sardinella longiceps | reverse complement strand
GTGTGTGTGTGTGTGTGTGTGTGTGTGTGTGTGTGTGTGAACAGGCACCTGAACCATGAGCACCAGATGTGTGTGTGTGTGTAGCTCATCTGCCAGGGAAGGTAATCCCCAATATTTCTGTTTTACTATTCTGTGCATTTGGTTAAATTCCTTGTATCTGTGGTGGCAGCCACTATTCTCCCCATCGTGCTTCCTTTAGCCTAGTACCTACAATACTACCAAGGCAATACAACTTATCTTATTTCTGATTAATTATTAATAAATATTAATTTTTTTGAATACCACGCCTCTGTCATTTACTAACTTACCTGTGTGTGTGGAACCTACTTGTGCAAAGATAGGTGCTCTAGCTAAAATCCAGTGTAAAGCATATCTTGGGGTGAAAGGCACCTCGTGGCATAGTCACAAACCTAAACTGCCCTAAACTAATAAGACCCTTACCACTTCACTTGGTTACACCTGAAACAAGACCAACTGCCCCTGTTACTCTGAGGACTTTATTTCGTTCCTTTCTTCTGATCCGTAATTCTGTCTGTTACTATTTCCTTTCCTCTCCTTGCTTCCTATTCTCCTCATCTTGTGGGCACCCTCAAACTGTTCAGGACTATAGAAGCCTCCTTTATTTAATTCCAGCATGTCCGTGATCATCTCCAATAACTCTTTCACCTGACTTTGGCAGTTCTTCTCTTTATTGTTGAAGGCAAGAAATCGATTTCCACAGTCTTTAATGAGCTTCAGTACTAATGGATCTTTTTACACAAATGACTGCTCCCCCTGCTTTTTCTTTTCTCTCAGAGGTTTATGTAAACATGGTTTTAGCTAAATGGCCTCTTTCAAATTATCTTTAAAACTTTTTTTCTTTTTTTTTTTTTACGATGTGAAATAACCCAGATAGCCAACCATTGTTGTGATCACAGACTGAAACAGTAATACAGCCAGACTGTGTGTGTGTGTGTGTGTGTGTGTGTGTGTGGGTGTGTGTGTTTCCTTGAGCAGACCAGAGCAACACCAACCGTGCAGAAGACTTTCGGTCCGGTACTCACTCCCAAATAACTAGGCAAGAATTCCTCTCTTCAGAAGGAAGAAGAAAACTGTTAAGACTCAAGACTGATTCTGGCCTCTAGTGGCCGCTATTGTGCCTCTGTGATTTTGTTTGACATGTCTTTGTTTGTAGTGATCATGTGTTTCATGCACTGCCTCTTACTTTGCACTGATTTTCCCGCCTTTTCTTAATTGCCCACCTGAATGCTGTAATTACTCTAAGTCATGTGATCCATTTGTCAATGTATTTATACTGGCTCTTTTGTGTCTTGCCTTCACTGAGTCTTTGGGTTTATGTCGGTGAGTGAAACTCTTGCTTGTTGCTGCTCTAAGTTTTTTACGTTTTTTGAATTCTCTCTGCCCTTGTATTTTGCTGGACTTAGTCATACTTTTTCTGTTTGGATTTTTGTTCAGTTGGATTACTTTTTCCCTGTTGGATTGTGATCACCTGGACTGTTTTTTGTTGTGACTCTGGACTGTTGGATATTTTTAGTTTGTTTTTTTTCCCCTGATCTTCTGAGTGTTTGGCTGTCTTGAAAATAAATCATTTGAAGATAATTTTTGCCTCTGCATTTGAGTTCCCTCAGTAGGCAACTCATCTAGCACTCCAGTGACCCCGGTTCAATCCCTGACGCCGGCATGACAAAGACTCAGTCATGATAGACTCAACCTCAAGCTTCTTGTCCTGTGTCAGTGTTTGACAAACTAATGGCAGCGCTCACAAATTTTGGATCTACCATGGAGACGTATGGCCAAGCACTCACTAATCAACAAGAGACTCTGGCTCGTCATGATTCTATGCTACAGCAAATTGGCGTGACTCTTCAACAGCTGACTACTCAGGCTCCCCCAGCTCAACCTCCTCCTGCTGAACCAGTTCCCCGGAATCCACCTCCTGTGCCATCACACAGCAATGAACCTCGTCTCCCTGCTCCACAAAGGTATGACGGAAAGCAGGGTGAGTGCCGCGGTTTCCTGACCCAATGTTAACTCACATTTGAACTTCAGCCAGCCTCCTATCCCACAAACAGCAGTGTTATTACATATGCAATCTTGGCTCTAATTGACCTTCTGCAGGTGACATATTAATAGTTCCCGCCACGGCTGTGGACGGCAAACTTGGCTATCGACTAAGTGAGTTTCAATGAGACGCCTCCATGCAGTTCACTGATTTCAGTAGGATATATGCCTTTTTAAGTCTATTGCTTACATTTTTTTGAATAAATGAAGATTCATATAAATATCCTTCAATTCATTACCTAAAAGTTTAGTAGTATTTTAGCGATCGTTTTGACATGCACACACCCGATTTTTCCCATAGCAACGCCCGTTGCTATAGACTCAAATGCGTTAATCAGTCGTTTTTATCGTCTTTTATTCATAACTTGCCTTCTGACCATCGACAAATCACTTTGACGACATCACAGACGGTATACTGTTACTACCATATTGAAATTGTTGCAACAGATAAAATAACGAAGCCACAGGAGAATATTTTATACTTCGCTGCACAGGTTGTCAATATACTTCCGCCGTCCAAGACGATAGATCATGTGGTAACGATGACGTGCTTGCAAAAGGTCAATAGAGAAAGCCTGAGCATGGGCAACGTCTGTCTGGCAGCGGGAGGGTTCAGACTTCAAGAGGTTTTCTGAAGAGATGCTTAGAGTCTTTGATCAATCACTTGCTAACCAAGACGCAGCTAAACGACAATTCAACAGGGCAAAGGCAGTGTATCAGATTATGCTATTTCATTCCAGACCCTTGCAGCAGTGAGCGGGTGGAATGATCCTGCTCTGGTTTCAGCTTTTCACCATGGCTTGTCAGATCCTGTTAAAGATGGATTGGCATCTGTGGGGTGCCCTGATGATCTGGAGGTCCAGATATCACATGCCATACGCCTAGACAACCGGCTCAGGGAGTGTTGCCGGGACCAGGCTCCTTCCCAGCAGTCTACTGATGTTCCTGTCCCCTCCTGGAACCCTCCTTCACCAGCCTTGGATTCCTCAGGGCCAATGCAGTTTGGGCGCAAACGCTCGTCTGCAGCCGAGAAGGAGCGCCGCAGAAGGGAGAGGTGCTGCATTTACTATGGAAAATCTGGCCACTTCCGAACATCCTGTCCTGAGCTCTTGGGAAAAGAGCAAGCCCGTCCAGCCAAGGGAGGGTTGTGACGGGAGCCACTCTGTCTCCCAAGTTTCCCGGCCAAGGGGTCTTCCTTCCTGTTTCCATCTCCTGGGGTGATTCTGTTCATTCATGTCAGGCCCTGATAGACTCTGGGGCGGCTGGGAATTTCATGGACACTAACTTTGCCCTTAAATTAAATGTTCCTCTTCTCCCTCTCAAGGTTCCTTTGTCTGTGTCTGCTCTAGATGGCCAAGCATTGGCAAATGGCAAAGTCACTCAAATAACCATGTCACGGGGTGCCTAGAGTGGGAACTGGTGTGAGTAGTTCCTGGGGGAAATGTTTTGCGGTAACGCCGTTGGCCAATATGGCAGCGTCCGTGATGTAAACAATCATTCATTTAGATCTTTATTATCCTATCGATATCAGGTGTTTGGCGGGTGAAAGGGTGTTGTGCTATTGGTGTGTGGGGTTTGGGGAGTGCTTTTTATACCCCAGGAAATGAACAGCTTGCAGAGATCGCCGGGAGGGGAATCCGGACGGCAGCACAGAGCATCGGAGATAGCCGCGGCTGGACTGAAGAGGATCCCTTGACGAACGGCTACCTGGATTGAATTGTCGTGAGACCATACTGCTCTGGATCTCGGGAAAGCGGGACACATTCCCTAGGTTGAGATAAGTGCTGCCTGTCTCTGTCTATTGCCTGTGCTGTTAAGGAATCACGTTCCGGAGAAAACGTTAAATGCTCACCTCATCTGTGTTTGTGATGCACTTACTGTGTGTGTAGCCTAAGGCAAACAAACGCCGTTAAACAGCGGGAGACCTATTGTAACGTATGTACCCTCAACATTAATTCAGTGCCTTAACCTTATCCAACACAAGTTGAGACGTTTGCCTTGTATTGGCCTTTGAAAGCAAATGCTTCCCTGTGCACTGACTAACTGTTGATGTACCTAATCTGCTGTCTGAAATAGCCTGCTGCATTGAGCACTGTATAGCCTGTCGACTGTCCGTCTCCCTGTGGGTCTGTAGAGTGGCTGCTACATCCAACACTGAACTGCCTGTAACCTGTCGAGCCCCCGCTGGCCATTTTGAGGTATCGCCACGTTGAACACTGAATTGCCTGCTGGGCCCCCGCTGGCCATTTGAGGTACTGCTACATTGAACACTGACCTGCCTAATGCTGTTGAGTCCCCGCTGGCTATTTGAGGTACTGCTACATTGAACACTGACCTGCCTAGTGCTTGTTGAGCCCCCGCTGGCTATTTGAGTTACTGCTACGTTGAACACTGAATTGCCTGTTGGGCCCCCACTGGCCATTTGAGGTACTGCTACATTGAACAATGAACTGCCTAATGCTTGTTGAGCCCCCGCTGGCTATTTGAGTTGCTGCTACGTTGAACACTGAATTGTCCACCGCTTGGTGATTAACCTGCTGTCTCCCGTCGATCTTGCAGCCACTGTTGCAATTGTTGCAGACTGACCCACTGCCCGCCTGGTCCCCCTGTTGGCTGTCAAAGAGTGCCTGCCGTGCCGAAGGCTGACTAGCCGCTGTCTGTCTGCGCCTCCTGCTGGCTGTTGAAGAAGTGCCTGCCGTGCCGAACGTTGACGAGGCCACCGCCTGCCTGGCCCCCTGCTGGCTGTTGGAGAGTGCCTGCCGTGCCGAACGTTGACTAGGCCACCGCCTGCCTGGCCCCCTGCTGGCTGTTGGAGAGTGCCTGCTGTGCCGAACGTTGGACTAGGCCACCGCCTGCCTGGCCCCTGCTGGCTGCTGGGAGGTACTGTGCCACTGATTGCTGCTAACCTGTTGTCTGTCTGTCCCTGCGTGTGTCTAGAGCATCTGGATACTGACTCACTGGCTGCCTGTCTGGTCCCTCATGGCCATCTGAGGAGTTGCCCTATTGTGCCTGGATCCGCCAGCCGCCCCTGCCCTGACGGGAGTCTGTCTCACTAACTCGTGACTGGGTCCCCATCCGCTGACCACCGTGCACTACCGGACCTCTCGCTGTCCCACTCTCAACTTCGCAGCTGTGGCCGAAGAGGACACTGTGCCAATTGACCAGGAAATACCGGAACGTCCTTTTTCTCTTTTTTGTGGATTTTGCCTCCCACTGACGTGGTGTGAAGCCCGGACCACCTGCCTTGGGCTTGACTGACTTTTCCGTGCTGCTCCTTTTTAGAAGTCCAAGAACCCTTTCCCCTCTTTTACCTTAATAAATTCATTGTTATTTATACTTGATCCTTGTTGTCCTGGTCTATTGGGTGGGTGTGGTCTGCTCCTCAGTGTAGGGGGAGAGTTAGAAGTTACACAGGCATCTGGCCTGGTTACAACCACGCCTGTTTGTCTCCAGTCAGAAGCTCACCCGGAAGAGATATCCCTACATCTCATTCATTCACCTGAGTTTCCCGTGATCCTGGGCATCCCGTGGCTTAACCGTCACAATCCTCACATTGATTGGGTGACCGGCCGCATTCTAGAGTGGGGCCCTACTTGCCATGCCACCTGTCTCCTGTGTTGCCTGCCGAGTCTATAGATCCCGCTGAGTTGTCTCAAGTTCCTGCCGAGTACTGGGATCTAAAGGAGGTTTTCAGTAAAAGTAGAGCAGCTTCTCTTCCTCCACATAGGCACTATGATTGTGCCATTGGCCTGCTCCCTGGCTCCACTCCTCCACGTGGGTGAATCTTCTCACTCTCTTTACCAGAGCACAAGGCCATGAATGACTACATTAAAGATGCCTTGGCCGGGGGTTGAACAAGGTAACCATCCGAAATCGTTATCCTCTTCCACTCATTTCCTCTGCTTTTGACCTGCTCCAGGGGGCCACGGTTTTTACCAAATTGGACTTGCGAAATGCTTACCACCTCATTCGCATAAGGCAAGGTGATGAATGGAAGACCGCTTTCAACACACCTTCAGGACACTATGAGTACCAAGTGATGTCTTTTGGACTAATTAATACACCTGCTGTTTTTCAAGCCGTTATAAATGATGTTTTGAGGGATATGATTAATCACTTTGTTTTTGTTTACCTGGATGATATCCTCATTTTCTCAAAGACACTGGAGGAACATCAGCACCATGTGCAGAGTGTGCTCCAAAGGCTGTTAAAGAATCATCTTTACGTCAAGTCCCAGACTTGGCTGTACGGGACTGGCCCATTTCCAAGTCAGTAAAGGAGGTCCAACAATTCCTTGGGTTTGCGAATTTTTATTGCAAATTCATTCGGAATTTTAGCTCAGTGACTGCGTCCATTTCAACTCTTACCAAGAAGACAGGAGCACCATTTGCCTGGACCTCAGAGGCAGAGGAAGATTTTAACAACCTCAAGCTCCGCTTCTCTACTGCACCTGTGTTGGTCCTCCCTGACCCTTCACAGCCTTTTGTTGTTGAGGTGGACGCCTCTGATGTAGGTGTAGGGGCAGTTCTGTCTCAACGGTCCAGTGGCAGATTGCACCATTGTGCCTACTTTTCACACCGCCTTAGCCCCACTAGCCCCGTTTATACTGGGGGCCAAACCTGGTGCTAGAACTTAAGCCCGGCCCTGCTAGGAGTTTATACTAGCCTGGGCCAGGCTTAAACAGGGCTAAACCTGGAACTGTTGCCCCAGTAACAGGCCCACCTCAAGGGGTAGGGCCAGGGGCCAAGCCCTGGTGCTTACACATCATAATAGGTGGTTTCCACGGTTACGGATTTCTGTTCTTACCTTTTTATCTGTTAATGGAATGTTGCGTTTATTTAAATTTTTGTCAGTTGGCTACTTGGCCCACTAGTATAAACCCACCAGGAACCCACCAGGAACCTGGGCTAAAGTTCCTGGGCTTAAGTTCCTGGGCTAATGGCCCACAGTATAAATGGGGCTATTGAGTCCCGATATGATGTTGGAGATCGAGAACTTCTGACTGTTAAGATAGTACTTTATAAATGGAGGCACTGGTTGGAGGGAGCTCTGCATCCGTTTCTAGTTTGGACGGATCTTAAAAACCTAGAGTACCTCCAGCAAGCAGAACGCCTTAACCCTCGTCAGGCACGGTGGGCCTTGTTCTTCAACCGGTTTGATTTTACCATATTACATCGCCCTGGATCAAAGAACCAGAAGCCCAACGCTTTGTCTAGGCAGCTGGAAAGGAGAGCGAGGTCAGCACAGTGGTTCCTGCATCTTGGATCGTTGCTCCCGTCCGCTGGGGTGTGGAAGCCTTAGTCAGACGTACTCAGCGCCAAGACCGGATCCTGGATCAGGTCCACCGTGACTTTTGTATGTGCCTAGTCAAGTACGGGGCAAGGTACTCAAATGGGGGCACTCTTCCCATCTCACTGCTCACCCTGCATCTCGCAGAACCCTGGAATTCCTGCGGAGACTATTCTGGTGGCCTGGCATGGACAAGGAGGTGAAGTTCTTTGTGATGGCCTGTTCTGTGTGCACCCGGGGTAAGAACCCTTGCCAGTCTCCTCAAGGTCTGCTACATCCCCTTCCCATCCCAAGGCACCCCTGGTCCCATGTGTCTGCAGACTTCGTCACAGGCCTCCCCAACTCTGAGGGTAACACTGTTATTTTAGTAGTGGTTGACAGGTTTTCTAAGGCCTGTCGATTTATACCTTTACAAAAACTTCCATCTGCCCTTGAAACTGCCAAACTAATATTCAATCATGTTTTCCGAGTGTTAGGGCTTCCCCAGGACATTGTGTCAGACCGAGGGCCCCAGTTTTCCTCCCGGGTGTGGCGGGCGTTCTGCAGACTCCTGAGTGCCACCGCCAGCCTTTCCTCCGGCTTCCACCCTCAGTCTAATGGACAGACAGAGAGGCTCAACAGAGAGGCTCAACCAAGACCTTGAGGCCACCCTGAGGAGTTTGGCGATGGACAACCCGTCATCTTGGAGTTCCTGGCTGCCGTGGGCAGAATACACCCACAGTGCCAACTCGGCTTCCAGCCACCTCTGTTTCCAGAACAAGAGGAGGATGCTGGAGTTCCCTCAGTCACCCACTTCATGAGGCAACCCGTCATCTTGGAGTTCCTGGCTGCCGTGGGCAGAATACACCCACAACACCCTCCAGTCTTCCCCAACCAACTTGTCCCCTTTCCAGTGCCAATTCGGCTTCCAGCCACCTCTGTTTCCAGAACAAGAGGAGTTCCCTCAGTCACCCACTTCATGAGGCGCTGCCGGAGGACCTGGAACAAGACCCGCAAGGCCTGCTTCTGGCCTCCAAATCCTACCAGAGACAGGCCAACCGCCGCTGGAGACCAGCACAGCATTTTCTCCCTGGCCAAAGGATTTGGCTGTCCTCCAAGGATCTTCCCCTGTGGGTAGAATCCCGCAAGCTTGCTCCTCGTTATGTGGGTCCTTTCAAGGTGGTCCGCAAGGTCAACCCTGTTGCCTACCAGCTCCAGTTGCCCCGGTCCCTCAGAATTAACCCCACTTTCCATGCCTCCCTGTTGCGTCCTGTGCCGTCATCTCCGCATACCCCTGCCCCAAAGCTCCTACTCCTCCCCGAATCATTAATGGAGAAACTGTCTTCACCATCCGCCGTCTACTGGACTCCCGCCGAGTACGGGGTGGAGTTCAATACTTGGTAGACTGGGAGGGCCTGAGGAACTTTCCTGGGTTCCGGTTTGTGACATTATGGACAAAGCTCTTTGTAGGGAGTTCCACCGCGAACGTTCTTGTGACCCGAGGAACGTCCGGAGACGTTCTTAGGGAGGGTGTCTGGTTAAGACTAAAGACTGATTCTTGCCTCTAGTGGCCGCTATTGTGCCTCTGTGATTTTGTTTGACATGTCTTTGTTTGTAGTGATCATGTGTTTCATGCACTGCCTCTTACTTTGCACTGATTTTCCCGCCTTTTCTTAATTGCCCACCTGAATGCTGTACTCTAGTCATGTGATCCATTTGTCAATGTATTTATACTGGCTCTTTTGTGTCTTGCCTTCACTGAGTCTTTGGGTTTATGTCGGTGAGTGAAACTCTTGCTTGTTTCTTCTCTAAGTTTTTTACATTTTGTGAATTCTCTCTGCCCTTTTTGTGAATTCTCTCTGCCCTCTCTGCCATTTTGCTGGACTTCTGTTTGGATTTTGTTCAGTTGGATTACTTTTTCCCTGTTGGATTGTGATCACCTGGACTGTTTTTTTGTTGTGAGACTGGATTGTTGGATATAATTTTAGTTCCCTCAATAGCTCACTCATTAGGCAACCCGCCTAGCACTCCAGTGACCTACGTTCAATCTCTGACCCCGGTATGTTAAAAATTATGTTTCAAACTGCCATATGTCTACTTTACGGTTTATCTCTACAGTTTACAGTTTCAAAACTTCCAACACTGTCGTTATACACACACCACACCCTCATCATCAAAACATTCTCAACATGAAAACCTCAGGTCAGGGTATTACACAAACTATTTATATTATTTTGTATGTGTGATAATATTGTATTCTATTGATGACTCCTGGCAGACTGCTTTGTAAAAACATTCTGCCTAGCAGTGCAAAGAAAATTAAGGACATAAGTTGCATATTTTGTATCGAAGAGTTTGATAATATTGTATTCTTTAAAGACAGATTCTTCCCTTAGCGGCCTTTCGCACTGAATGTGGTTTTCCGCTCTAAAAGCGTGAGTGTTCTGAAATAGTGAGTGAGAAAATCATGCAAGGTCGAAAGTGACAAATGTACGTCTTGTTGCTATGACAGCTAGATTTGGCTACACCGCTAACTCCCTGACTTAGCTATGACTGGCAGCTACGGGCCCATGGTTGAAGAAACAACGGGCCCATTGTTGAACAAAACAGGACCTCAAAACTTAAACTATTTTCAAATTTGAGAGCTTGCATTTCTTAGTCAAAAACTTGAAAATTTTTTGATGAAAATTTAAAAAATCCTGTATTGTCCTTTAGATGTACATACTTTGTCATGTAGTGGTTAACATTGTTGGAAAAACAAGGAAAGACTTTGGATAACAGTACAGTGCAAGGTCAACTTTTATTATGTCAATTTTACAGAAAAGTTACTTGAATCAGGATATTATATCCAGGTCAGCAACATGCCACAAGCCTTGAAGGTTTACTCTTCAGTCTTGCCCTGGAAAAGAGAACATGAGTGCCAAGAAATTTAATATATACTTATTGCAAATGTATAACATACGCCTAAAATATCACAACAATTTGATTTACCTTTCCAGAATCGCGGGTCTTGGCTCTGAGCTTGTTGACTTGGGACTCAGCAATGTCAGCACGCTCCTCAGCCTCCTCCAGCTCATGCTGCACCTTCCTGAGCTTGGACAGGTGGCCATTGGCTTGTTCCTCCTGTGTTAATACATACCCAAGCAGATTTCATTTAAAATTGAGGAACCCAAACCGAGTAAAACTGTATTTAGAAAGGCCACTCTTTGTTTTATAAGAAACTACTTACAGCTTCCTCAGCCTGCCTCTTATAGGCCTTGACCTTTGACTGCAACTTGTCAACCAGACCCTGTAGTCTGCCCAGATTCTTCTTGTCCTCCTCAGTCTAAAGGGGAAAAAAGTGTATCAGGCCTTTTTTTGAAAGGGGGAATTCAAGTCAATACCTGACATGTTTCTTGCAAAAGAGCTCCTATTAATTTCTCCTATTAATCCTAAAGAGCCTTTAGAAGCTGTATTGGTTATAATTTAAAAGGGACATATAAATAAAATAATTTCTTTGTGTGATTTCCAATCCAAATTATCAGCAACTTGCTCTTGTTGTACTCAACATTGACCAGGAATAAAAGATTTTGGGACATAGAGTTGACTTCTTTACCTCAAATGGCCATGCACTTGGTGGCGCTGTAAACAACAACTAACCACCAAACGCTATAATAGTAACCATTTAAATATTTGTTTTTAGTTGAAGGCAAGCATTGTGTCATGTTGCTGCTAATTTTGACCACTGCTATTTACTTTATTTATTTTATTTACTTATAAACAATTAACAAAACAAAATAAACTGCACGTTAATGCTTCTTCAAATAGCTTTGCCTATGTTGTTCTATTTATCTTCTGCCACTCGGCTACGTGCACATTTTTGTTTGACATTGCCTAAAAATCCATGTATTATAGAAATAGAAATAGCAATTTAACCCCTTTTTGAAGGAGATTCCAGCACCAGGGAGCCGCAAAATTAAAAGCTGTTATGTAACTCAGTTTGTGGTCATGAAGTGTGTAGAAGTAATGTTATTTGAACGCAAACTATAAGACGTGTGCATCTGGGACAGTAGATTTGAGAGATATGAAGGCAGTGTTATAATAATACCTTTGTAAACAAAAATATTCCAATAGATCATATCTGCACAGTGAGAGAACTGAAACCCGTCAGTTCATAGAGCATGCTATAATGAGTGTGGCGTTTGCCAAATAAGCAACTGCCTGCAACATTTGCTCCTGGTTTTCATAATAATCAGCTTTCCACTGTTTTTCTAGAGCTGGGGTTTGTTTGAGAGAGTGAGGAGTGCGTCCTTTACCTGATAGGTTAGCTCCTTAACCCTCCTCTCGTATTTGCGGACCCCCTTAACAGCATCAACACCACGTCTCTGTTCAGCCTCAACTTCAGATTCCAGCTCACGGACCTTAACATTACAATACACACATATAACATATTCAGACATGGACATTTATTTAACAAATGTGGAGGATCATTTTAAATGATGCTACTTACCCTGGACTCCAGTTTCTGGAGCTGTTTCTTGCCGCCCTTCATGGCCAGGTTCTCAGCCTCATCCAAGCGGTGCTGGAGATCCTTCACAGTGACTTCCAGGTTCTTCTTCATCCTCTCCAGATGAGCACTGGTGTCCTGCTCCTTCTTCAGCTCCTCTGCCATCATAGCAGCCTAAATAAGGGGACCAATATACAGTTTTTAAATGACTTATTATTAGACTTTCACGCATAATTTTCAAATAGAAATCATAATGTTACTTACATCAGTGATGGCCTTCTTGGCCTTCTCCTCAGCATTTTTAGCCTCCTGGACAATGTCATCAACCTCACCTTGGACCTGAACCAAGTCAGACTCAAGCTTCTTCTTGGTGTTAAGCAGGCTTGTGTTCTATAAATCGAAAATCAGATGGCATTAGATCAGATAGTATAAAATCTAAATAAGAATAGAATCAATTTTCATTTTTTTTAAACACTCCTCTCCTTACTTGGGAATGCAGGAGGCCAACACGCTCACTGACATCAACCAACTCCTGCTCAGCCACTTTGCGGCCTCTTTCTGTCTGCTCCAGGGCAGCTCTCAGCTCCTCAATCTCAGCCACCATCAGGCCATTCCTGCGCTCAACCATGGCAACCTGTTCCTTCATGTCCTCTTGGCCTCTGACAGCATCATCAAGGTGCAGTTGAGCATCCTTAAAAAATATATGGTAAGAGAAAAGTTATGAGTTACACATACATTTTATTATTAATCAGAAGTTATCTTACTTTTTTATTGATACTACTGACCTTGAGCTGACCCTGGACAGTCCTCAGATGTTTCTGGGACTCAGAAGCCTGGCGGTTTGCGTGGCTGAGCTGAATCTCCATCTCGTTGAGGTCTCCCTCCATCTTCTTCTTGACTCTGAGGGCATCATTCCTGCTCCTGACCTCTGAGTCGAGAGTGCCCTGCATGGATTCAATCACCCTCTGGCTGTTCCTCTTGATCTGTTCCATCTCCTCATCCTTTTCTGCAAGTTTTCTGTCAATCTCACCCTTGACCTGGTTGAGCTCAAGCTGGACACGAAGAATCTTAGACTCCTCATGCTCAAGAGTTCCCTAAATGAGAAAACATCTGAAATTGAGAATACTTTCCCCTCTGAGGCATCACTGTGTAGTGTGTACCGAGTCTGTCACAAAGTCTGGCATATTTCCACCAGTTATGAACAATGGGCTGAAAGAATGAACTGAATTAAATTGACTGACTCATAATATCATGTCTGTTTTGCAAGGGCTTATATTCTGTAGGCTATACAGTATGTGATTGGTAATTAATGTGGGTGTTCTTTTTTAATAAAATGTCTACCTCAGCCTCTTCCAGGGCTGTCTGGATCTCAGACTTCTCAGTCTCAACTGTCTTTTTGGCCTTCTCAAGTTCATGGATGCTCTTTCCAGTCTCACCCAGCTGCTCAGTCAGGTCTGAGATCTCCTCTGTGAATGTAAATTTACAGTATGAGAATTACAGTAATATATGCTTATCATTCCAAAGAGTACTACTATGTAATTGGATCTTTATCACTGCTTTTATGTCTTGGGTTTTACAGGCATAGCAGGCGACCCTGTCCCTTCACTCAATCCATGTAGATTTTTTTACAGACCAAACAATAGACCCCAGAAAAGATCATTTTACTAGAAATATGCTGACTTGATGATGTAAAAATTGTGATTTGCTGATTAAGTAGGACTCAGGTAGAGGTATCCAAGAGAGCCTTCAATCACTCTAATGAGCAGTTAAACCATCAAACTGATGATGAAGCCTAAAAAGTTGACTTTAACTTACGTTGAAGATTCTTGTTCTCCCTCTTCAGAGTCTCCAAATGGTCAAGCGACTCTTCATAAGAGTTCTTCATCTTGAACAGTTCAGTGCCAAGAGAGCGAGCCTCTTTCTGGGCACCCTCCAGCTCTGCCTGGCCTTCTTCAAACTTTTGTTTCCATTCTGCCAGAACCTTTGAGAAACATGTCCATTTGGTCAGTCAAATTCAAAAGATAATTCAATCAAATTTGATCTGTATAAAGATTTGGATTAAGACCCTCACATTATTAATTAAACATCTGTAGAGAGCAATAACTGTGTATAATGCAATAACTTACCTTATCAAAGTTTCTCTGCTTCTTGTCAAGATTAGCAGCCAGAGCATTTGCTCTCTCCACATCAATCATGAGGTCCTCAACTTCACCCTGAAGTCTCTGCTTGGTCTTCTCCAGAGAGGCACACTTGGAATTGACAGCTTCAATTTGTTCTTCAGCATCCTGTAGACGCTGGGCAAGCTTTTTCCTGATAAGGTAATGGAATAGAGTCAGAATATATTATGGTTCCCATCATATCAACAATCAACATGTTTTGCTGCCCATGCTCACCTCTACTGTTTGCTTTATCCTTAGAACCTCTGGCACAAGCCATCAGAGAAAGTGATGTAATAACCCCCATTACTGTGGATAATTCTAGACACTACCTCTCACTTTATGCAGATGACTGCCTTCTGTTCATCTCTAACATCCAGCAATCCCTACCACGCCTCTTATCTCTATTCAGTGATTTTCACCAAATGGCTGGATATAAAATAAACTGGTCTAAATCTGCCCTCCTCCCTCTGAACACAACAGCTAAGAAGGCCCAACTACCAGCAGGCATTCCTGTTTGTTCATCTTTCACTTACCTTGGAATAGAAATCTACCCTAACCTTCATAGAATTGTTCAGGAAAATTTTCATAGGGTCAAAAATAACATAGAACATGATCTAAAGAGGTGGAGCTCTCTTCACGTTTCTATGCAAGGCAGAATTTCAACTATCAAAATGAACGTGTTGCCACGTATAAACTTTCTGTTCTTTATGATCCCCCTTGCCCCCCTTCAAATTACATACCTGAGATGCACTCTCTTATTTCAAAATTTATATGGGGAGGAAAGCGTGCAAGAATCAAACTAACAACTTTACAAAGTAGCAAGCTCACTGGAGGCCTGGCGGTCCCAAATCTAAACTTCTACTACAATGCCTTTCAGATTAGACCGTTGCAGACATGGAGGCGCCAAGATTCTCAAGTCCCATGGCGTGCAATAGAGGCTGCACGTGTGAAACCACACCGCTTAGAGGACTTGCCCTATACAGGCACAGGCCGCAAGAATATTCAGCTACGCTATGGGAGCATTATAGTTAACTCTCTTAATGTTTGGAAAAAAACAGAAAAACTGATGGGTGTAACAGGTGTATTCCATAAGACAACCCCACTATGGAACAATAACAACTTTCAATCAGGTGGGAAGCCATTTGTATTTTCCCCATGGGCTCATAAAGGAGTTTATGTTTTTGGTGATTTATTTGATAATTCTGCCCTACGCTCATTTCTAGACATAAAGTCTGATCATGATCTGCCAGGTACTTCATACTTTCTCTATCTAAGACTGAGATCTGCTATGAAAGCGTATGGAGTGCCCTGGAGTCAGCCGATTTCAGAACACCCCATGGAGAAATGGGTTGGACCAAAGCAGGGCTCTAGAGGAACTGTAACAGTCATCTACAATGCTTTAATCTCTCATCAGTCCAAAGGCTTAGCTGTAGAAAGGGTGTGGGAAAGGGACCTGAACGCCTCTGGTTTAGAGCCATCATGGGAGGACATATGGGAAAACCTTAATAGTGCTTCCAAAAATCTTGCACATCAACTTATACACTATAAACTGATACACAGGGCATATGCAACTCCCATGAAATGCTTTAAAATGAAATTGTTACCAAGCCCCAATTGCACTCACTGCCAAGATCAGGCACTTGGTACAACAATGCACATGTTCTGGGAGTGCAGTCCGATCAGGCGTTTTTGGAACGAGGCATTTTCCATCATTTCTTCACTACTTAATATTGACATACAACCTAACCCCTGTCTTTGTCTTCTCAATGATGACTCACATCTGTCCCTCACTCTCATTCAGCGTAGACTGCTTCTAGCAGGGCTCACAGCAGCAAAAAAAGCCATATTAAGACTCTGGTTCTACCCTAATCTACCTTTGAAACAGTACTGGCTAACGGCCTACCAGTATGTTGCAGCCTTGGAGTGCACAACTGCACGCCTCAATAACGCCAAACCCAAAACTATTCAGGCTTGGTCAGACATTAGCCTATCCATCCAAGACCTTCTTAGGATGTGATTTTATTGTTTAACGTCAGATACACCCCCCCCCCCCCTTTTTTTTTTCTTTTTTTTTTCTGGTATATACAAACTATACACATTTACTTTTGTGTCCTATGGTTTACTTTTCTTGCAACTTTTTGTTATAGTCCGCATATTGCGAATACATTCACTTCTATTTATTTTTATTTCATCAACAAAATGTATTATTATCACTATTGTTTTTCTTTCTTTTTTGGCATGAGATATATACTGTGTTGTACTGTACCGTATGTTGGTTTGTGTTTTAATAAAAAATGTTAATCACAAAAAAAAAAAAAAAAACAATCAACATGTTTTATGTTCACATTGCTTGAATGTTTGATAGATGGACACTTGACAATATGTGTTGTACTTACTTGGACTCCTCAAGTTCTTCAGTACGTTGGATAGCATCAGTTTCATATTTAGACCTCCACTGAGCTACCTCACTATTGGCCTTGGACATGCCACGCTGAAGCTCAGCCTTTGCTTCCTGCTCCTCCTCAAACTGCTCCCTCAGGAGGTCACAGTCATGGCGAGCTGACTGAACAGCATGGGCCAGGGCATTCTTGGCCTGTTTGTGGAATAGTGTTTATTGTCTTAAGTATAGACATAGGCCCCACAATACTTGTCTCCAATATGAGTTCCCTATCAATAAATCATGATTTTTTAATTTTATTTATTTTTTTTTTTTTACCTTGACCTCCTCTTCAATATGCCTCTTCAGTTCCTCTATTTGCTGTGTGAATGCCTGTTTACTTCTGGTCAGCTGAGAAACTAGAGCATCTTTCTCCTCAACCTGACGTCCAAGCTCACCTGAAAAACATCTGGGGTTTTACCATTCATTTCTTTTCAGAAATTACAGATGGATTCATCATTGTATTCTGTAAGACATACCATTTTCAGTCTGAAGTCTTGCTCTCTGACCACTGAGGTCATTGACCTGGCGAACACCCTCATCACTCTTAGCCTTGACTTCACTGAGTTGGTCCTCAAGAGTGCGGCACATCTTCTCAAGATTTGCCTATGAGAGTATATGAGTAACAAGAACTTAGCTCTATGGAATACAATGTATGTTTTTATAAGCTACCACATATAAGTTGATCCATCTCATCAACCTTAGCTTTGGCAACAGCCTCCATGTTGCTGGAAAGATCATCAATCTCCATCTTATATTCACTCTTCTCCTTCTCAAGCTTCTGCTTGACACGCTGGAGGTTGTCGATCTGCTCTCCCAGCTCAGCTACGCTATCAGCCTGCTTCTTGCGAAGAGCTGCTGCAGTTGCTTCATGCTGCAGGGTGGACTCTTCAAGGTCACGACGCAGCTTCTGGAACTCAGCCTCACGCTTCTTGTTCATCTCAATTTGAGCAGCAGTGGCACCACCAGCCTCCTCAAGCCTCTCACTGATCTCCTCAAGTTCCCTGGAGAGATCAGCTCTCTGCTTCTCCACCTTGGCACGAGCAGCACGCTCAGCCTCAATCTCTTCTTCCAGTTCCTCAATGCGGGCCTATTGATGAATATAAAATATTGTTAAAAAGAAAAGGTTCTGAAAACCATTTTTGTTTTTGTTTTTTGCAAGGAATGAACATTATACCTGAAGCTCTTTGATCTTCTTTTGTAGCTGTGCTCCCAGGGACTGTTCATCTTCAATCTTACTGAGAAGCTGGCTTGTCTCAAAGTCCTTCCTGTTTCATTGTAAATCAAAACAATATTTGGTGGTATTCATTGTAATCATTCTGGAACTTATTACTAAGAAATTTCTCAAAGGAATTGTACATTACTTCTTCAGTTTCTCCTCGGATTGCTGCTTGTCATTCTCCAGATCCATGATGTTCTCCTGGGACAACTTCAGGTCACCCTCAAGCTTTCTCTTGGCTCTTTCAAGGTCCATGCGAAGCTTCTTTTCTTGCTCCAATGAACCCTCAAGCTGTGAATGTAATTAGTTAATTACTTTATCATGTACAAAATCTTCATCACCTGGCAGTTTCAGATACTAGACCCATAACTCACATCATCCACTTGCTGTTCAAGCTTGGTCTTGGATTTGGTCAGAGTGTTGACTTTGTCTTCCTCTGCCTGAAGGTCATCAAGGGTCTGCTGGTGGGCCTCTTGGAGGCCTTTCTTCTCCTTGGTCAGCTTAGCAATGGACTCATCCTGAGAGGCCATTTCCTCAGTGAGGTTTTTAACCTGTTCATAGAGTGTAAATCAGTAACCCTGGTTTCCACAGACATACATTTAGTTTTCTGCCTTTACAGGAATTTCCCAACCTTATTCTCTGTTGCATGTTTCTCTTTCTCCACTTTGGCCAAGGTCAACTCCAGATCATCAATATCTTTCTTGAGCTCAGAGCACTCATCCTCCAGTTTCCTCTTCTTGGCAGTCAGCTCAGCATTGATTTCCTCCTCATCTTCCAGTCTCTCGGTTGTCTCTTTGAGTCTGGCCTCGAGCTGAATCTTACTCTTGATCAGACCCTCACATCTCTCCTCAGCATCATTAAGATTTTCAGAGCCCTACGATAAATATGACAAAAAGAAGAAAGCTTGGTAACATTTTCTATGAACTCAGTATTGATAGAGCATTATAAATGTATTCATAAATGGTTGTAACCACTGACATTAGAATTCATAACTAATTATATGTTCTCATGACTGTACTCAAATTATAATGTTACTATATAAGCCTTTATAACCTGAGGTGTCACAAAACATAAACCCTCCTGGGCCTGTATGTAAAAATGTGCTTAAGGGAAACTGTTTTAAAATGAAAACATACTGATGACACTTGGAGCGAAAGGTCATTCCTTTCTTGCACAAGAGCGACCATCTTCTCCTCCAGTTCTTTTTTCCTGGCCTCAGTTTTTGCGTGAGTCACTTTGAGTTTTTCAAATTCCTCCTTCATGTTAGCAAGCTCTTTTTCTGTCTCAGCACTCTTCAGCAGAGGCTTGATCTTGTAGTAAACCTTCATCCATGGCCAATGCTTGACATTCATGAAGGAGCGGATATTCCACTGGATGGTGAAGATTGACTCCCTATGAATTGTATTTCACAAAGTGAATTAATATTCTCAGTTATATTTTCAAACATCAAATGGTGTCAAACTTTAAATGTCAAAACCAGGGCCAACATTTCTTTTATCAGTGTTTGCAAATTACCTCCTCTCCATCATTTTGACGAATTCCTTCCTCATCAGATATGCACGGCAAAGGGCCTGAGTCATTGTGACCAAGGCTGCCAGTTTTTCATCTCTCATCTCCTCAAGGGTACCCAGAAGACCAGCTTTGAAGAACACCTTTGAGATAGAATAAGTAAAATCTATGTGAGCAACATATAGAAAGAAGTGTGACTCAACTTGAGTTACAGATCTGCCGTTAGTATTTTACCTTAGTGTGTCCAAACTTGTACTGGGTGTGATCAACATCAATTGATCCCAAGAGCTTCTCTGAAGCCTTCTTGTTGTCAATGAACTGACCTTCAGGGATGACACTGGCATTCAACACTTTGTATCTGTAGCATAGAAATAAAACATATTTATATTTTTTGGACTGGAATTACCGGTAACCAAACATATAGTACCCCCTCCTCCCTCAGTGATTTTCTTTCTCAATGTACCTCTGCTTGAAGTCACCATAGAGGATTCTGCTTGGGAAACCCTTTCTGCAGATTCTGATACCCTCTAGCACACCATTACACCTGAGCTGGTGAATGACCAGGAAGTTCTGCATGTAACCTTTAAAAAAAAGCATAATTTTGATTTCATAAATTGTGACATAAAATTGAACATATGCAAGTTTATATTCCATCAAATTCCATTTACCTGGTTTCTTAATCTCATTTGGGATCAGACAACGCACAAAGTGAGGATGGGTGCTTCTCAAGTTGGTCATGAGTTTACCCAAATTCTCCTGTGGGGAGGAATGCAATATAAGTAAGGAGTGTTCCAGTATTTCGCCCTTTTGCCCCCTTTTTGAACTTGTATTTCAGAACAGTACTTGTTTTCTCACTCTGTGAGTTGCCCATTAAAAAGAATGGTTATGATTATAAGGACAAGATGGTGTATGCCCATAGCAAGTCATCTCGAAGCAGGCAAGGGACATTCTGAATGAGCAAATAGCCATGCTATTTCATCCCAGACAACCTTGGAAAGGGACTCTAAAAATTGATCAATTGATTATTATTGGCTAGATATACTTACTCTGAACTGTGAAGACACAGTCATCATGGAACCACCCTTCTTCTTCTTACCACCCTTTCCACCAGTCTCTGTTGACATACAATGATTAATTCAATAACTGAATCAATTAGAAATTGTTACAGTAGACATTTTTGTATTAGCTCAGACATGTAAAAATAGTTATACCCTCAACAACAGGTGGGTACAGGACAGGCAGAAGTTTCACTCCTGACTTCTGGTACAGCTGCACCACAGACTCGTTCAGTGGATCCTTGTTCTTGTCCAGCCAGCCAGCAACATTGTAGTCCACAGTGCCGGCATAGTGCACCAGGGAGAAGTGGGCTTCAGCCTTGCCTTTGGCAGGCTTGGGCTTCTCAAAGGCCTTGTTCTTGCCAAGATGCTGGTCATACAGCTTGTTCTTGAAAGTGGTGTCAGAGGCCTTGGGGAACATGCACTCCTCTTCAAGGATGGCAAAGATACCCATGGGCTGTTAAAAAAAATAATAAAAAATTAAAAGTGAGCATCAGTAAACATTAGACATTATAGCTCTTGATTTGGAAAATGTATTTAAAATTGACCTTCTCAATCAGCTCAATGCAAGCGGCCAAGTCCATGCCGAAGTCAATGAACTCCCAGACAATGCCCTCTTTCTTGTACTCCTCTTGCTCCAGAACGAACATGTGGTGGTTGAAGAACTGTTGCAGTTTCTCATTGGTGAAGTTGATGCACAGCTGTTCCATGCTGTTGAACTGTGAGTGCAGAAATGTTATCATTTGATAATTTGATAATTGTTTTGAGAAATGGAGAATTCTTAATTCAAAATGTTTCTTGAAAAGTTTTTTTTCCTCACATCGAAAATCTCAAAGCCAGCAATATCCAGCACACCAATGAAGAACTGCCTTGGCTGCTTTGTGTCCAACATCTGGTTGATACGGATGACCATCCACAAGAACATCCTCTCATAGATGGACTTGGCCAAGGCCATAACTGAGTTATTGACCTGCCGGTAAACAATTTGCCAAAATATTAGTTCAACTAAGTGAGTGACCATTTATGATGACCGAAAAGCACAATCAACAGTAAACTACACCTCCTAATGGGAGAAAGAATACCTGTGGCACAGTCTGACCCTTGGTGACAAACTCATTTCCGACCTTCACTCTTGGGTAGCACAGACCCTTCAGCATATCAGCAGAGTTCAAGCCCAAGAGGTAAGCGACTTTGTCAGCATCTGTAAGCAATTAAACACTGTTAAATTTGTGATTTTTGACAAGTAAAACTTATGCTGTGTACTGAAATGCTAAATCATGCCCTCTATGAACTACAATTGTTTTATATTTGTGGGAGGGTACAACCAGAACTACAACTAATCTAAGGCTGTATAGTTCTTACACCTACCCTCAGTGCCATCAGGCTCAGCCTGCTCCTCACGCTGCTTCTGCTTGAATTTCATGTTGCCATGATGGAGCACAGCACCAGTCAGCTTGTAAATGGTGACTTTCTCCTCTTGACTGAAGCCCAGGATGTCAATGGCAGTCTGCAATTGCAAGGTGCAGATATATTTTAAATGAAGTACACTTACTGTGACTATTATTACTAAGAAGAAATGTTTATGAAAAACATACATCTGTGGCCTCCAACTCCTCTTTGTCATCAATGCTGGCCACAGTGATCTGACCCTGACTGCACATGGGGAAGTCGTAGGGGTTGGTTGTGATGAGGGACATCTCTGGAGAGGGTGGTACATTAGAGAGGGTGTTAAATCAAATGTTGTGTTGCTACATCCACTGTAAGATGTTGGGTTTGGGAAAGCACTATTAGCATGGTTATAGTATAGTATAGTTTACTTTATTTGACATGGACATAGCAATTACATTGGACAAAACCAGATGCATTGTTTAAGTGTTTGAGCACAGGTGCTAATTCTCAACACTAGTCCATAGGCAGCTTTGAAGCTTTTACTGTGAGATGTTAAGGTACAGGATAAACAACTGTCTTTCAAATCCATCTGTCACACCATATGTACACACAGTATATAATGTTGCTAGTTGTCCTTGGCTGTAAACTACATTTGGGCTTCTACAGTAGATTTCTTGACAAGTATAGGGTGACGTACAAAAATACGTAATCTTCCCATTCACTATGGCTGACCGGAAGGGGAGAAGATTGCACTTCCCTCTTTGCAGACAGGTGAAACTATGGACCTTACCAATCAACTCAGGCATGTGGTTGGTCATCATCTGGTAGAAGATGTGGTAGCCTCTCTCATCAGGAAGCTGGAATGTCACTCTTGACTTCTCCAGCAGATCTGTTTACCCATAGAAAATATACTATGTGATAGATAGCTTATATAAATCTATAGTGTATTATGACCATGTCTCCTGCAGATGTAACAAGGCCTATTAGATACACACATACTGTACATTATATGAAACATAGGCCTGCAGTGTATGTGACCATATACCACAAAATCAGTCAAGCTATGGTTTCAAGATATTTTGAGATATGGAATACACCACAAAAACTGCATGAACATTTCTATCTGCATTAAATGTTAAATTTAGTTATCGGTGGGAAAGGTGTAGAAGTGTGTAAAGCACATACAGTATGTGGCCATATATTACATCTTTTGTGTGCAGCACAAACTTTCATGAAACAGAATTATGGCATATAAAAAATATAAATGTGTAATGCTAATAATGATACTTACAAGTCTCAATATCAGCACTAGCCAGTTTTCCACTTGTCCCAAAGTGAATTCTGATGAATTTACCCTGTGTGAAATAAAGCAGTGTCCAATTTTCCAATCAAGAACTCTGGATTCTGTAAACAGACAAGTAGTTTTTGGGAGGAAATGAACTTACAAAACGGGAAGAGTTGTCATTCCTCACAGTCTTGGCATTACCATAAGCCTCCAGCAGTGGGTTGGCAGCAATAATCTGGTCTTCAAGAGAGCCCTGCAAATGAAATACACTTTTTTGTTATGTAGATCTTTGGTTATCTTAGAGCAATTTCAAAAACTATACACCATACATGCATTCATGTCAACAACAGCTTTCGTGTCTTCATTGTATTTTTCAAGCAGATCTTACTTCTACTTTTGAACTTTATTATCATGTTTGTATTACCTGCATTTTTGAGGCTTGCTTTGGTGCGTCGTCTTTTTTACCACCACCTACTGCAATTGTTGCAAAGTACTGGATGACACGCTTGGTGTTCACAGTCTTTCCAGCACCGGATTCTCCACTAGATTACACATGTAATTATTAGAATCATATCGTCATTATCCAACAACAGTCTAATAGGAAGTCAAAATGCCTTACAAAACTTACTAAAAAGATATTAGTTTATTATCACTTACGTGATCAGAACAGACTGGTTTTCCCTGTCTGTAAGACAAAATGTATTTTGGGTTTGTAGACAAATTTATCATTAAATGAAAAATATATCTATAAATATATATATATATATATATATATATATATATATATATATATATATATATATATATATATATATATATATATATATAGCTTAGTTTAAAAGCTTACCTTGGAGCATGAACTGGTAGGCATTGTCAGAGACAGAGAAGATGTGGGGTGGGGCCTCCATGCGCTTCTTGCCTCTGTAAGCAGTCACCACTTCTTGATCATACACTGGGAGCCACTTGTAGGGGTTTACTGTGGCGCAGAAAAGCCCAGAGTAGGTCTGCATGAAAGAGGAACAAAAAGAGTTATTTTGTGCCTCTGATTTGACAATTGCAAACAGTTGTACTGGAAAAGAGCTTACATAGATCATCCATGCTGCATAACGCTCTTTGAGGTTATACAACACAGCAGCTTCATTGAGGTGGGTCATCATGGCCATGTCCTCAATTTTGTCAAACTTGGGAGGATTCATGGGGGTGACATCCTCCTCCTTCACTGTCCTTTCCTTAATGTCAGGAGATAAAATAAAATGTAATGAAAGACATACAGATTAAAGAACACAGATAGATAGATAGATAGATAGATAGATAGATAGATAGATACAAAGATAGATAGACACACACACAGAAAGTGCACCATAACATAATGTGAACAATGTCAATACAATCATATGTCCATGTGAGAATTGTGCGGTTTCAAACACTTTATGAACACAAGTCTGATTATGTAGTCATGTATCATACCTCTTTAGTGTCAAGGACCTCAACGGTGACTTTGCCACCTTCCCTCTTTTTGATTGTAGCCTTCAGGTACAATTCCTCCTTGTCAACCACATAGCAAGCTGACTTTGCATCAAAGGGCTTGGTCTGGGCTTCAAGTCTCTCCTTCTCAGGCTTACGGAGGTAAATGGCAGCCTTGCCATAAGTGGCCATGTCCGAGTCCCCCATGGCTGTTGGTTACTGCAGTTATCACAAACATAGAAAGAGAAATTTTCATATTTTTCTTTCATCATAGGATAAAAATACCATAGGATAAAAAAATATTTTTACTGTTATAACAATGTGGGCAGAATTTTGAAATTGTAAATGATATGTCAGTATACACTAATAACAGGCGACATAACAATAATAAGCAAATGTTGATATCACTTGTGCGCTTTCTGCGATATGTTAGCCTTATCCAAAGCACATTGGATTCAAATCAGTATGTATTCTGGTTGACACATACTGATATGCGAGCTTGATTTAATTTGACTCTTAAGCTCAGTACTATGGCCCCTAAAGCAATAATACAGGGTGAATCAACATCAATAACCCTGCTGTTTCACAGTGCTAAGTGCTATTGATAGCCAGACAATGACTGAACTTCTGTGCAACACAGGCCGAGATAGCGAAACGACAGCTAACGGAATCAGAAGCGGTATATCAAAAAGAAACCTAATCGATTTGGTTTGTGTTGAAATGCCCCACACCTTTGCTGGTTTGCCATTTGGGTCTGCATTGCACGAAATTGGGTCATTTTCTGGCTATGAATACATAGCGCTGTGCATTTTGATAATTCCTTTAAGCCAGACCCTAGATCAGGCAATGACAATAATTATGATACTACAAGTTATTAGTAGAGACATTTTAATAAACCATAAACAGGCTCTGTTATTAGCGAGCTAACACTATGCTTGGGGCGTCTAGATTTCTAGGCTAATCATGTGCAGAGGCGACTTGACAGACAACGGCTGTGTCCGCTCTCTACCCAATCCAGCCCTTCCAGACTCAAGTACAGAACATTTTCTGTACAGAGGTGGCCTACCAGGCTAAACATGTCTTCTAAAGAAAGTGGGGCTACTGGTTTGACATTCCCATGCTCTATCTCAAGGCAACAATAAAACACAACACTGAAAGCTGATTAAAGATATATTCAGGCCCATATACATATAAATCCAGGTTGCAAGGTTGTAAAAGCCTACCATGTTTTATTTTTTTCTTGGGGGCTGATATATCAAGTAATATGTGACATATAGAATATTGAAGTAATATGTGAGATATAGTGTTTAAAAGCCATGTGCCCTTTTTCAAACATGTGAGCCCCTTCACCTCTTGCTTGGCCATGAAACAAATTTAAATGTCTGTAGCTTTGAGTCGTCTCAAACGAAGCCTTAAGGCAGCCTTGACTTGCTTTGTATTCAATCCAGTGTCACACAGACTAATATCACGAGAACTGGGCCAATGCTAGTTTGCTAACACATATTGGATATCTGTTTGACACAGCCCACAAGTACTTTTCACATTACGCTAAATACGCCTGTTTTTCATTGAATTCTCTTGAGAGATTAAGGTCATTTTTGTTTCACTGAGATACCAGTCTAGAAGTAATGAATGGAGCAGGCTTTCCAAGAGGCCAGCGACCAGAAAGGTTGAACCAATCAGCAACAAGAGGGGATGATGATGTTGTTAGTTTTGAAATCAAATTTGCTAATGTTGAAGAGTAACAACTCTAACAGTGCACAGTAAGTAAGTAGTAGGAACTACATTAGGAAAGGTGTACAACACATAGGCCTACAGTAGACAGTGTGATTTGTTATAGCAAGCATTATTAGTGAATTGGTATCAGTGTGTCTGGGAAGGCTGGACCAATGATTTCAAAGTCAATACAACTTCAGTGCTTGACGATGATGTTGTTAGTTTTGAAATCAAATGTGGCAATGTTGAAGGGTAACAACTCTAACGAGCAGTGGGAACTACATTAGGAAAGGTGTCCAAAACATAGGCCTACAGTAGACAGTGTGATTTGTTATAGCAAGCATTATTAGTGAATTGGTATCAGTGTGTTAGGGGAGACTAGACTAATGATTTCAAAGTTAACTTCAGTGCCTGATGGGAAACATCCCTATCAATACTAGCTAGACATTCCCACAGAGAGGCTGGATCAATCCCGGTTAACAAGTCAGTTAAGTTTCCTTAATTTTATTTAGCTAATATGAGGACAATTTACTTTTTTCAAACAGTGTTTTGAGAAATCAGATTTACTGTCTTACCTTTTCTTCCCAATATATGATGAAATGTCCAAGTGGTGTCTGAAAAACAAAATCATCAATAAGGCTAAGTCAAAACATCTTACAGCAAACATGCCATAGGCATGACTGCAGTCTAATAGTAGCTTCATCCTATGTGTGAGCTGTCTGGAAGGTGATGACTTACTGAGCAGTGAAACGCTGGGCCCCTGGAGTCCTCCTCTCTCTCTCCCTCTCCCTGTGCATCTCCTTATATTGGGCAACTTCTGCAAACTAAGCAATTCACTAATAAGGTAATAAGGCGTCTGATTTATTTAGAGATAATCTCAACCTCTTTATCATGCATAACAGCAAATTCAATGGTAACTTGAAAATAATGACCAGAATCCAAAACATTCTGTTATTATCTTTGGATTTAGTTTGTGTATAATTTATTCTATTATGGAATGCAATGACATGAAAACAACAAGAGGAAACAACTTGTGATAAAATCTTGACATGCCACTTATGGTCAAATCTTAAGGAACTATTTTTAACTGTAAATATTCATGGGAGGGACCCATCAAGTGATGTCCATAAATTTGTGTAACAGTTGAATAACATATACTTAAGTTGACTTTACCATTTTTATTATGTATTTATATTTCTAAATGGTTTATATATCATACTCCAGTGTTAGTGCACTAAATGCTGTTACCCTATGATTTATAATGTCCCTGAAAGTAATAGGCCTATCCAATTTAATGTGGCATATGCTATTTATGCTTCATGGACATGCACACCATGTCTCTTTTCTGACAGTGGCAGAACTACTCAAATTTAAGGGCAACTTCTCCACAGTTTTATTGCTGGTGTTCAGTGACACATTTCTTGCAATCTTGTTCAGACTCATGGACATCTGGGGGGTGTTTGACATGGGTGTACAGTACTGAATCCAATCACTTCATGGAACATATTAGGTATTCATTAATCAAGTCATATTGTGTGCCCCCATAACTTTATCAAGAAAGTTGCTTAACTGTTTGAGGTAGCCCCTTTCTGACAGCTGCCTTAGTTAGCAAAACTCGCATAGCTCATATAGTGCATTGTGTGCCCGTACTGAAATGGGTGTAGTAGAAAGCAGCAATCATATTCAGCTGGTCAAGGCCTAATCCACTGTTAAGGCCTATGCAGCTTGTAAAACTCATGTAGACTGTACTGTAAAGAATTGTAAACTGTGTAAACTGTACAACAAAAAAGAGCTCACAATAGTTTGTAAAATTGTCCAGTAAGCAAATATGTTTACATTGCATTTCAATAACTTTGTATTATTATTATGTGTTTATGTTCCAGTAAATGCTAGTGTACTAAATGTTGTTTCCCATTGATTTATACTGCTCCTGAAATAAAATTGCATGAAATTAATAGGCCTATCTAACCTAACATGGTGTGCAGTATTCTATTTATGCCTCTTGGACATGCACAACATATCTTAGTAGCTGCTTTTGGCATTGGCAGAACAACTGAAATTTAGGGCATGCACCCAAAAGTGAAGGGCACAGGCGTTTTATTGCTGGTGTTCAGTGACACATTTCTTGTGAACTTAAAAGACTGCTAGGAATGCAGGGGTGTAATGGCCTTTGGATGTGGGGGGTCATTAAACTAATTTATAATGTAGCATTGATTTATGATATATTGCATATCCCTGCTAAAAAAAATCCCCTCCACAACTCTCTGGTTGCTCCAGTATATCACCCCTAGTATAACAACTATCTTAGGAGTCAAGGCCAAGTCCTGTGCAGCTGTAAGAGTCATGGAGACAGTAAGGTTTGGAGTAAACGGTACAGTACCGTATGTCTATTTTATAATACGGCTCTCTAGAATCTTGTGGGAGGCTTCCTTCAGTTCCTCAAAGGTCAGTTATTTTAGCTTAGTTTATAGTTTACTGCAGGTTCATAAAGACATACAAACAGCTGTCATCATAAACAATGAATTACAATATGCTTTTACAATAAAAACATTCATTAAAAAACATGATATGCACAAGCTAAAATATGTCAAATAGGCGACATCTGCAATCCATTGTCATTTAAGAGTCCACACATGTATGGGATTGATGATTTTTTGTATCTCTCGGTTCTGCATGAAGGAATGGACAATTTATTTGAATTTCTTGTTTTCCGATCAGTTAATTTTTCTCAAAGGGGAGGTAGCCAGTCTCTGTAGCTGGACTTCATCAGCTTTTTGGCAAAGCCCAGACATCGTTGAGTGTGCCTTTCTGTTAACGTGCACAATCCAAGAGTAGTAAGAGCCTCTGGGTACCCTGAGTCAGTTATTTTATTTATTATAATGACCACTGCTAAAGTATAATGACCGCTGGCAATGGCAACAGGTTTTTTTTTTTGCTTGAGATTCATGTGTCCGTATAGAAAATATAATTTCTTTGTTTTTATTTAAGCCAATGTACTGTATTTGTCTCACAATAAATGACATGCCAGATATAGATATAGGCAATTCCAGCATTATGGACGTGACATTTTCATGCATTATTGATGAACAAAATGCCACATAACTTCCTCAAACCTAGCAATATTTCACAATTTCGTTCATATTCTTATGCAAACTCCATGGCTGAATATAGGCAAACTCAAAAAAAATATATCATGATTTACATCAGGGGTGGGCAATTATTTTGGCCAAAGGGCCACATTGGCTTTTACATTTTGACTAACTGGCCGGGTGTTAACAGTTAACAAGTTGATGCCGGTAAACTGGCAAGTCTCAGACCATAGCCCCACTTTCTTCAGACGACATGTAAATATGCAAGTATGACAGGGTGGCATTCAATTTCATGAATACAACAAAATTGATGAATCAGGCCTATAATCTAAGTCACCATGACAGATTATATAGTTTAAATAGTTCCGCGGGCCGGGTGTGGCCCCCGGCCCTTAGTTTGCCCAGGCATGATTTACATCATAAGAATATGAGCCTTTCAATTTGCGTTATGGACGTGACGGAAAATGGACAAACTTTTATGGGAGACTAGTTTTTGCTGTGAAGTCTGTGAAATTTCTAGAGAAATGTAAATATTGCTACATTCATACCAAACAGAACAGCTTAGGAAACACAGAGAAAGACTTAATTTTAAATGTAAATGTAAAAAAGTTGGTTTTCATTTGGAGAAATTGCGTTATGAACATGACGTCTGGAAAAACCTTCCAAAACAATTCAAAACAATTGTGAATGGTGGATTTTAACCTGTAATGACAGAAACAGTAATATAACAATAGAAAATAACTGATAGCATTGCAGCTTTGTTTGTGTTATCACCCCCTTATGCCCATTATAAGCCCCTCCATAGGCAAGGCAAGGCAAGTTTATTTATATAGCGCATTTCATACACAAAGGCAATTCAATGTGCTGTACAAAAATAAAAGCAAGTACACTAATTGGTAAAAAGTAAAAGCACAGTAGACATAAAATAATTACGTGAAAGGTAAACAGGGCAAGAATAAAATTAATAAAATTAAAAATAAAAAAGGAATTTAAGGTTATACAGAATAGACAAAATTAATGGACTTTAAGAGAAAGCATCTGAGAACAGTTTGGTCTTAAGACCGACTTACATTATGGCTGAATAGGGTAAAAATCTTAACAAATAATATCCTTTCAAAACTTGCTTGCAATGTTAGACCTAGCACGATTGTGCGTGACGTGCTAGGTCTAACATTGCCTTCATTTCCTTGTGCCAGAACCCTGCTTGTGCTAACTTTTTATGCATAGGACCTATAATATAATAGCTTTCTATCCATGAGGCTAAGAATCCAGTAAACATGAGACCTCATGTTTGTGTTTATGGCGCAGCTGATTTACAACGGGGGTTTAATTCGTGCACAACATTTTATTCAGTACAAAAGCATAGACGTATGTTCGCTGGAACTTAGAATGTATCATTTACATCCATCTCAACATTTGGTGTCTTCCCAAGATAATGGACTAGCGGTTTATACTGTGCCAGCCTACGTTGACTAGACAACTGTCAGCTCTAATTGAACAAGTTTTAAGTAGCCACTAGCCTAACCACGCCCTCCCAGTGATCTGCCACCCTAATTAGTGGCAGCTGGCATCCCCATTCACTCAACCTCCATACATACAAAAGCCAAGTAAAGCTAGATAGAGCAAAAAATATTTTTTCGTATTTTTGTACACTATGGATAGATATATGTATTATATGATTTTGACATGATCTAAAAAGAAAAAAAACTTCAGCACATTAACAGACTTGGTGCACACCTGGTTAAAAGTTAATTTTCTACGGAATGGAGAGTCACATAGTCTTGACAATAAAATGAAATGGGCAGGGGGCTTTGCAGATCACCATACCATGCCCAAAATGTACATCCAAGACTCAGAAAAATAAGACTTTTAAAATTTCGGTGGAATTCTTGGATTCTGTCGTAGACTTCAATGCAACAGAATGAGCTTCTCCACGGCATAAATGCTAGCGCCGCCTACCATACCATAGAACTACCTTATTTGGCATGTCCCTCATGACTCCAGGAAGTTGGTCCTCATGATTTATCTCCGTAATGAAGGATCTCTGCTTAACCTTATGCAACAGGCAGCCAGAGTCTGCTTGCTATATTTCTCTTGGTTGCTTCCTCACCTCCCTCACGGACCATTCAGACGGGGCAGGCCGATGGCAACGCTCGGCGTTAACGCTCACATCAGCCAGTCACAAGCGTGAATCTTTTGACGCTGTGTTTTGATAGGACAACACTGGCTACACAGCGTTGAAACCAGGGGTTCATTCAACAGCACATTGTTACGCACCGGTGCGTTGCGTTAGCCTAATTGAATGATAAGTTTGCTCGTTACGCTGCACACCGGTGCGCAATATGCTTCTGACGGATCATTCAGACGGGGCGGCAGGCCGACGGCAACGCTCGGCGTTAACGCTCACATCAGCCAGTCACAAGCGTGAATCTTTTGACGCTGTGTTTTGATAGGACAACACTGGCTACAGAGCATTGAAACTTTTGCCGGATGACGTGCCAGCGGCAGCGAGCGTTGTCCTATCAAAACAGGGCGTCAAAAGATTCATGATTTTGACTGGCTGGTGTGAGCGTTAACGCAGAGCGTTGCCGTCGGCCTGCCGCCCCGTCTGAATGATCCGTGAGGTAGTTCACTCTCGTTTGATGGGTGTGTCAGAGGTGTTCACCAATCAGCACGTAGTTGTATTGGAAGCTCTGAGATTTAAAGCGCTAGTGCTAAATATAACACAAATTCATGTTGTGTTGGCTAGTCCTCTGGTGACAGCAAAAGCAGTGGTAATATTATAATTATGTAGTACTCCTAACAATGATGCATTTAAACTACTGAGGTTGTTGTATAGTTCAGCTATTTCCTTGTTTGACACCAAGAGCAGAATGGCCCTCCAGGCTTCCATTGTTGCTGCACTGACGTGACACAACAGTATGTTCAGCCCGACGTCGTTTGCGTTGGGTTCAACGTTATGGACCGTTACGGCCGTTCTGAATAGCCTCCTGGCAAAAGTTTCAACGCTGTGTAGCCAGCGTTGTCCTATCAAAACACAGCGTCAAAAGATTCACGCTTGTGACTGGCTGATGTGAGCGTTAACGCCGAGCGCTGCCGTCGGCCTGCCGCCCCGTCTGAATGGTTCGTCCGTAACGAGGGGGGCAGGGCAATTAACCAATGATTCAATTTGGCTGCCAGTTTATAAGGCTCCAGTTAGCCAACAGCATGGTAGGCTCTGCTCACCTTGCTCTCGATTTTGGAGCGTGCTGGGAGTCCTCCAGCAGGTATGTCACCCTCCAAAAGGATTTGCTTAATCAAAATATGTTTTGTGTTGTCATGATGTGTTATTTATGTTGTAGCCCCACATGTCTGTGCCTCAGACTAGGTAGAAGTCTGTCTGATGTATCCATATCATCATCCTCAGGTATGTCATTTTACCTTGACTCAATCTCCTCGTAAACATGGAGTCTGTCTTCAACTGTTTGAGTACTCATGATGTGTGGGCTTTTTGTTTTGCAGGTAGCACGACCTGCCTGTCTGTGCTACACTCGTCTTTGGTCAGTCTCCTTGTCTTGTTTTGTTTTATTTTATTGTTTCTTTTAGTTTGCTTCGTGTCTAATGTTGTTTGGTTTTGTGACTAAGGTTTTGTCGTTACTTTACTAGTTTGTCTAGCTGTATGTGATTATTTGTTTTGCAGGTGCTTTGTCTGCACCTGGCAACTGTTTGCATAGCGCCTGTTTGTCCTATTTGGTCATTCTCAGTCCTTGTTTTAATTGTTTCTTTAATTTGGCAGGCAGAGGGCTTCTCCTTGGGAGGGTGGCTAGTCACCGAGTGGTAGTGTGGTGTAACTGCACGTTTTGGTGCGTAACTCAAAATGGTTGCTGTGGACTACTGTTTATTACTGCTATGTCACGGTTTGCTGTGCATGGGTGTGAGCTGTGTACACACTTTCTGTTAGTCTGCCCCCTTCAGGTGAGCCCTTGCCTTGCTCCATTTATCATGCAACATTCAATCTTTAAGAAAAAGTAAGTTAATTACCAAATCTATTAAATAATTTTGTACTTTTCTAACTGCTGCCTGTTTTTCAGGTCTTTCGCACACACTCCCTTTTCCCTTTCCCCTTCCACAATTTCAATAAAACTACCAGTTGTTTGGAATTCATGTCTCCAGACTTGTCTATTCGAACCTGTGTTTGTGACCAAGTGTCCATGGTATCCATGTGTTAATTTGTTGTTAGTTCCCTGGGTGTTACATGTACTAACTTCCCAGGGTGGCGTAGTCGTAACTCCCTCACTATCCCAGTCTATTTAGCTTTCCCTGCTACACTTACGTTCACACCACAGATTCTTCAGAAGCCAGATATGTCGTGGTAGTTCATGTCTATGGGAGCAAATTGGAGTCATCCGAGCTAGCAGCCACTAGCCTGGGTTAATTCTCTCAATTCCGATTGGTTGACGGATCCGTTGCCAGCTAAAAAGTTGAACATTTTCCAACTTTTCGACAGACGCAATGGAGCTTTTTGGACGGACGGACCCACAATGCTTTTTGCGAAAGCTCCATTCAAAGTCAATGAGATCCGTCGAGGGACCGATGCAGTGTGAAAGCACCGTAAGCCTAGACTGTGATCGCGAGCACTGTTACTTCCTTGTTCCTCGTCATGTGTACCTGTGTCTCGTCCTCTTGTTTGCTTCCTGGTCCTCCATGTGCTCCTTTGTTTTTCCCTGCCTAGTGTCAGAGCCAGTTTACGGCAAGCCATGTCACACAAAAATCTCATTTCATATTCAAAGGCAACTCAATGTGCTGTACAGACACCAAAGCACAATACAAGGCAGAAAGTAAAAGCACACACAAGTCCAGAAATAGCATAATTATAAAAGCGTACAATAAAAAATTAAAATTGAAAGGAAAGAATAAAAAAGATGAATAATTAGATAGATTAGATACATAGAAATGTAAATATGTGTTATATCATTAAAAGAAAAATAATAATGAAACCAAATAGTTAAATAATTAAAATCATGAGGCATTAGGAGTAAGGCCCAGTCCCATTTCTATCACTTCACTACCACTTCCCCTCGATTTTGGCCCTAACACTCGGTTTGCGCGTTCATGTGTAAGTGTAGGGTGTCCCAATACTTTCGGGACCGAGGGATAGTGGCTTTCAGCCCTTCAAATCGCCACTTCAAACGGAGGGAGGTCTGGTGCAGACTTCGAACGAAGTGAAGTTGAAGTGAAGATGAAATTACCCACGATTCTTTGCGAACTGCGTGTCGGTACCCGATCTGTGTCCGACTGCCCGAGCTGTGTCCCGTTCTCTCAGCTCTGGATAAGAACTTCAAAAATATAGCTACTGTTGCAATTAAGCATGTATATATATATTTTAATGTTGGGATATCTTAGTTTGATGTAAATTCAGTTGAATTCCGCACTGGTGTGTTAAAACATGACTATTAGAAAGATCGATATTTTTCAAAGTGCGCAAATCTTTCACCAGAATTACCAGAGTCTCTCATGTGGGTGATGATAATTGTCGATGACGGCTTTTGAACAGTTTACCCCGGTTAAGAGCCTTATATCCGTTCAGTGTTAACGATAGACGCATGAAACAGGCGAAGACGTTTTTATGCGAAGTGCTGTCCCATTTATTAGGGGAAGATCGCACTTCTCACTACACAATCGAGGGGTGTCTCATCTTGGAGGGAACTCGAAAACGAGTGCTAGTGTTAGGGAATAGAAATGGGATTGAGCCTAAGTGTCAGAAAACAATTTGGTCTGAAGTCTGGATTTAAAACGGTCAACAGTAGGTGCATTATTTTTATATTTTCTGGAAGTTGGTTCCATAGCTGCACAGCATAGTGTCTGAAAGCTGCTTCACCACATTTTGTTTTGACAGTGGATCTGACCAACAAATGACACATGTCTAAAATATAAACAGGTCCTTTGCCATTCAAAGATTTAAAGTACGGGTTCACTCAAAATAATGTTAAGCCCTATTTTCTTATATCTTACGATGAAATTTGATGGTTAAGATTGACACAGCAGGTTCTAGCATTATTTTGGATTTCCTGTGAGTGACGTATTACTTCCCAGCAGTCAGTGGGGTTTGACTACAAACCTCAATAAAACTTGCTAGGAGTCATATTTTGCGGTGATATTCATGTCAGCATATCAGGATACTTGGTGAGTTTCATACCTTTGTAGACGGACGTTTAATGCGTTTTAGGAAGGATTGTTCCAGCGGCAACAAGCTGCTGTTAAGATGCTACAGCAACAAGCGGAAATTCTCGGAACAGAAGCATTTAACAAAATGTCAATATTAACCATCATATTTCATCGTAAGAGAAAACAGGGCTTGACATTATTTTGAGCGAACCTGTAGTAATGCTTTGAAATCAACTCTAAAACTCACAGGAATCCAGTGCAGGGATTTCAAAATTGATAATATAATATGGTCAGTTATTTTTGTTCTTGTAAGGACCCTAGCAGCTGCTTTTTGTATGAGTTGAAGGGGCTTGATGGTCTTTTTGGGAAGACAGAGTTGCAACGGAGAGAGAGAGAGAGTTCACAAGGAGGCCTAATATTTATGCAGACAGATACAATTGAAGGCCTACATCTCTCTCATCATCAAATTATTTTAATGTTGTTTTTGTTTGATGTGTGTGTGTGTGTGTGTGTGTGTGTGTGTGTGTGTGCGTATGAACCATCACATTTCTCAGTCTTTGAGAGACCTCCCACATCTGGCCCATCGTTAGGCCAGCACTATCAGGCATAACTCCCAAAAATGAACAAAAATTTACACATGGATATTACATGACAAGAATGATATTGGCATGGTGTGTCTGTGTCCTTGAGGGTCATTCCGTGCCATTTCACCCAATGCCTCCAGCTTGACCATCTCAGAATTTCCTGAAAAAATCATTGTAAAAAGATACCATTTTCAATAGTTATATCATATCATCATATCATATATATACTAAATATTAGCTTCATACGGTCAATATATTTTATATATATATATATATGTCATTACTTCCTCATGAAATATTTGTTATATTTGTTATATATATATATATATATATATATATATATATATATATATATATATATATATATATGGGCAATTCCACGAAAAAGTGAACCTCACCTTAAACCTTTAAGTCTCACCTACATGGACATACAAATTCTTTCAGAAAACTTCCAATACAAAAAAGTATTGTCTCGATGTAAATATTCAACTGAGCAAGTTTCGAAAGGATGTAAGTCTATGGAGGGGCTTATAATGGGCATAAGTGGGTGATAACACACACAAAGCTGCAATACTATCAGTTATTTTTCATTGTTATATTACTATTTATCTTGTTACAGGTTAAAATCCACCGTTCACAATTGTTTTGTATCGTTTTGGAGGGTTTTTCCAGACGTCACGTCCATAACGTCACATCCATAACGCCATGTCTCCCAATGAAAACCAACTTTTTTTACATTTACATTTGAAATTAAGTCTTTCTCTGTCTTTACTGAGGTGTCCTGTTTGGTATGAATGTAGTAATATTTACATTTCTCTAGAAATTTCACACACTTCACAGCAAAAACTACGCTCTCTCAAAAGTTTGTCCGTTTTTCGTCACGTCCATAACGCAAATTGAAAGGCTCATATTCTTATGATGCAAATCATGATATTTTTTTCTGTTTGCCTGTATTCAGCCATGGAGTTTGCAGAAGAATATGAAAAAAAATTGTGAAATACTGCTAGGTTTGCAGAGGTTATCTGGCCTTTTGTTCATCAATAATGCACGAAAATGTCACGTCCATAACGCTGGAATTGCCCATATATATATATATATATATATATATATATATATATATATATATATATATATATAAAATATATATATATATAACAAATATTTCATGAGGAAGGAATGACATGCTTTTTGGGCATGAAAATCAGAAAGGCCATTTTTAAACAGAAATATCTGGAAAACCATCTCACCTATAGCCTCCAAATTTTCTACTGTTAATATGTGGTAGTTATAGCCTCCAGACAGGATTGTAGCTCATGATATAGGCACTCAAACTTCTACCAAACTTCATTTTTTTCTTTTTGAAATATCAAATTATTGTTAAGCTTACATAAACAATTTGAGAGGGTGTTATGCCCCATTTCATCACCAGGGGCGTCGTAGTGGGGGAAAAGGGGTACTGAGTTACCAGGGCCCCAAAAGGGGGAGGGGCCTTGAAGAGTCTGAAATTGTATACCAGGTTGTGAGGGGGGCCCATGGCCACTAGCTTTTGCACAGGGCCCAGAATTTGGTGCTACGCCCCTGTTCATCTATCTAATAATCTATCTAATAATTCAAGGAACGTCTGTCTGTGTGTCAGTGTGTGCCACGCAGAACTCCCGAACCGTTGGTCCGACTGACCTCAGATTTGGTACGCATCTTGATAATGGCATGAGTGAGTGCAGTGCCAAGTTTCGTGATGTTTGGATAAAAAATACTAAAGATATCGGTAAATAAAGCACTCTTGCCCTCTACCGTTCTAACCTTAACCACTCCCCCTTAGGTCTCGCGGCAGTGTGTTTCCTATAGCCTTCCGCTCTGAACCAAGTAGCCCCAGCTGCGGCCTTGCAGCCTCAATGTGGGCTGGGCTCAATGTTGAGCACAACCCTCGCTGTAGCCTACGCGGCTCAATGTTGCGCACAACCCTCCCTGTAGCCTACCGTAAGGCCTGTCGATGGTAGGACCAGAGTGGCATAGAAAAATCTCTGGCAGTGTTTAACAGCAGTTCAAAACATGCTTTTGCCTAAGTGGATACCTAGCGACAGGTTCGTTTGTTAAGCTAGCCATTTAACTTAGCCTGCTTTCATTCAGTGCAACAGCAAAACACACAGGTAGGAAACATGTCAAACAAAAATATATGTTGGAAAGATGTGCTATAAACAGTGTTTAACTAAATGAAATTATAATTTTCCAGGTCAGTACAGAATTTTTCCAGGACATTTTAACATTTTAGCCAATTTCCAGGTGTTTTCAATGACTGGAAATGCCATCTCTAAAATTTCAGGTTTTCCAGGACGCGTGGGAACCCTGGGTACTGAGTTACCAGGGCCCCAAAAGGGGGAGGGGCCTTGAAGAGTCTGAAATTGTATACCAGGTTGTGAGGGGGGCCCATGGCCACTGCTTTTGCACAGGGCACAGAATTTGGTGCTACGCCCCTGTTCATCACAATTAATTTTCAAACACGTGCCAATCATGCAAGCTTCTTAGCTTCTCTCCTTGACATTTATAGTCTTAGTTTGGCACTGCAAATATTGTTGATGCTTTCATGTCAGCAGCTTATTAAAACTTCTCCAAGTAGATAATTTATTGCCAGAGTTACAGCTACCCCTCTGCCCTTCCAGCAGGCATCATCTTCCCCAAAGAGCAGTTATAAATAGATCCAGACTATTTACTGAAGCTACAGCACAGTGTATGTTCACTTCCATAACTGACACAAAGATTAAGCTTTCATAGTGGCATTATTATCTGTGAATCAAATAGTTCAATATTCTCACTGGTAGCCCATGTTTTAAATGCTAAGCAAAACAGCTTCTTCATGTATGCTATACAAAAAATACTAGACTAAGGGTGCTTTCACACTGATAGTCTAGAGGCATTTTGATAAATATGCATCCTAGAAGCATTTTCATCCATTTTAAAGTTTAATATTTATATTACATTTCTGAGATGCTTAAGGATATTTGAAAATCTGAGTTAACCAAATGCACTGATTAAAGTGACCTATATGCAGTATAATTTGAATATGTTGGAGATGTAGACAAAGGCTGCGTCCGAAACGGGAAGGTAGTGGCTTGCTGCCTCGCTGCCTTCACTCTCTACAAAGTTACCTGCCGTAGGAGGTATCAAGGCAGCCGCTGAAATATTCGTTTCGGACGACCTATCAAGTTAGCAATTTAGAACGTCTTTTTGTTTATTTAATTGTCCAGGTGCCGTTGCCAAGAGATCGGTAGATTCTATAGAATGTTGGGCGCTGAAGGCAGTATCCACAAGTTTCCTGAGGCCGTTACTGGGGATACTAATGTGGGACGTTCTTCCGGTCAATCGGCTGCGAAAATTCTGACCGCTTTATTCAATGGGAGCCCATAGAAATATAACGGCGTCGCATCACAGCATCTGTCAAGAAATATAACTATCCTCCACCAAATTGCATGTCCAAATGTGCTCAGTGAACATCATAACATGTTGATGTATGGGTTAGAAGAGGCATTGGGAATTAAATATCGCTATTTGTATTACACCCAACTTCTGTTAAACCAGGGTGCCTCGGTAATAAACCAGAAAGAGATACGTGACTTCAATGGTCCGTTTGCTTACGAAACCTAAAATTTACTGTAGCAAATATTTCTGATTCACCAACGGAAATGTACCTTAGTGTCCCAGAACAGACATTAGTAGAAAAAGACCATGACCTGCACTCATTTTATAAAGTAATGGAGGCTCAAATCCCGCTAGCAAACATTAGCTAATTTAGCTCAGATCCCGCTAGCAAACATTAGCCTAAATAGCTAATTCAATACAGGTATTAGATAGGTGTTGACGTTAGCTTACAAGCTAACGTGTATGACTAATGCCGTGTACTGGCTTAGTTACTGTTTTAAGAGCTCATGGTTCATGAGAATCGTGAAACACTCATAATTATCTAACCTACATGTATTATAAGCCTAAATAAAAGCATATAGATTTTTTGTCAATGCCATATTACTTTCTACAAAGTTGTCATCTCCGTTGTTGAGTTAGCAGTTGCTAACGTCGTAATGTAGGCTGTTACCTTACTTGAATTCAACACCATACAGGAATAGCAGCTGTAAATAATCCACAATGTTGGTGATTTCTTGATTTATTTAAACGAATACAATAAAAAGACAGTAAAGTTGAGATTGCAGGCCCACATAATATAACAAGCAGCCAGTATCAGACTCCTAAGTGCTACGATAAAATGGGCTGTTTTGATCATTTTTCTAACTCTCGCACGGCAAGAATATTTTTCAAAACACGCTGGCAACCGCTCCGGAAGCTATCGGCTGTCAAAATAAAAGCTCACGGTTAAGTTTTAAAGTTTAACAGGGTCAGAAAAAAGTAATTTGAATGCCGATGGCGCACCATTTGATTCAATATTAAAACGCCGAAGCGGAAATAGCTCCCACATTTCGCGCTAAGCATCATGGGACTCTGGAAACTTGTGGATAAAGGAAGCATCGATGCTTCCTTCAAAATTGGCCAAAACGTAGGTACCTTCGAAGGCAGGATTTTATGCATTTATTCGTTTCGGACATGCCTTGATGCCTCGCTGCCACCTAATGCTTCCTTCAAAGGCAGCATTTCCCCCATTTCGGACGCACCGTTCCAAACCGGCACCAACCAACAGGCTGGATCAAACAAACTGTCACGAACCACACGGAAGCAGGATGCAATTGCAGAACGGACTTTTACTGGTGCAACCAAACAAAACAAAACTGAGCACATATGCTCCTCGAAGAACAGAGAATAAAACGATATTGGCAAATCACACGCACAGAGTTGGAGCGTTGCTGATTGTGAGCAGGTGTGGGCGTGGTCGTGGACGTGGAAAGTAGTCTAAAATAAAACAACATAAAATCTGGTTTAAATTTAACCCAGCATTTTTTGAGTGTTGGTTAAAAGTTCGGAACAGCTATGTCGTCACCATGCAGATGAAACTGCTTGTCCAGCATATGTGTATGCATTTTGAATCAAAATATTATTAAAAGCAGTGGGCTTTAAAGGTCCGTGTATGATTTGTTCTTTGATTTTCAATTAAGACCGAAATAACAATAAAATGAAAAAATTACTTGTTACATGATTTTTTGGCTTTCCAGTGTTGAACAAAAAACAAAATAACGACTTATTTTTGGAAACTTTCATTTAATGCTCAGGTCAAAAATGAAACATTTCAAAAACGGTATTGGCACCAATTTTGATTTTATATTTTAATATGGGCGTCCGTTTGATTTCCAAAGTGCTGGGGAAAAAAAAAACATGCTTGCTGGGGATAAGCCTAGACTATAGTTTTGCTTTTATGCCTTCGTTGTGCTATGTCTATACAAAATTGCAGCGTAATGCAAGAACAAACTTGCATATCCACCCTTCACATATCATCTAAATTTGGAGATGGTACCAAAACAAATCTCTGATAAAAAAAAGGATACTTCAAACAGTGGCAAAAAGATCCCTGTCCCTTTAATTGAGTGGACTGATCAATACTTGTCAGGTTGAAGTTGGTCAGTGTCTGTGGATACTGAAAATCTTGTTGATTATTATACATCATAATATATTCAAGTGAACCACAACCTATCTGATACCCTTGCATACTTACACTTAATTGAGATCAGTAGAGCTTCATTTGTATTAACATGTAGGCTACTTCATAGCATAGCAATAGCAACCTCTGAGACTGAAGTGATTTTTTTCCTGAATCAAGCAAATATTTCTTCATTTCCTGAAACTACACTTTTTTTAGAAACCAATATATGGTGTGTGCTTAAAATTAATTGTCTTTTGCCCAAGACAAAAACTTGTTTTACTTGAAATTTTTTATTGAAATAAGATTTGTGTGAGACATTCTCACTTCACAAGAAAGTTATAATAAGTTATATTGTCTTATTACTAGTATTTTTAGCTTAAGTAAGTTTTGCCTTTTGGTTGATTTAGACTTGAATTAAGAGGGACAAGATGTTTTCACTTGAAACATGACAAATTAGCTATGTGAGATTTTGATTTTTTTTGCCGTGACATAGACAGACTCAGGAATAGTATTTATGTGGACATACACGAGAGTATGTATGAGCAGAGTTACATTGCAAGGGAACAGCAACACTGAACTGTAGCCTAGTTTATTGACAGCACTATGTCTAATATCATTCACAGACTACATGGGTCAGACTAGGTCAAACTTTTAGGGCATACTGTCCAGACAAAAACAAGTTATATAGTGTGTGTCAGTGGCCCCTTAAAACGATAAGAGACTAAAAGTAAAAGTAGCGTCAGGTTCAAAGGGACTAGTTCACTGATATCTCTGCTCTGCTTTTGGATTTTGATGCTAAACTTCTCCCATAAAAACCTGACAAGTCATACTATACTTATAAAGTATCGCCTGGTGATGAAGTATATAGACCACAGCTTAATCCTTTGGGCAGAATCAGCTCTGTCTTTCAAACTGTCAGCACTCAATAAAATAGGGAGCCAAAGTCACGCCCTCTTCCGAGTTAGCCTAGGGACCTATCGAGCCCACTAAAATGAATGAACAGATACATATAACTTCTGGTTCGCTTTGGTATGAGCCGTGGGTTTCACATAATGTTTAAACTTACATTTTGAACTTCACAAACGTAAAAAATAAATTCATTGTAGACGAACGTCAAAAGTTACGTTACATAAAACAACAAACATAGTCTTGTTTGGCATGAATGATTATCATTTAAATTCACATGCAACATATGTGTGACTCAGGTTATAAATCAAAGTGGACCAGAAAGTCATGTTTATATGTCCATTCACTCTCCGGCCAAAAGGTCCCTATGCTAAACCGGAAGTTAGCGTGACTTCGGTTCCCTATAACGTTACAAACAGAGTCTTTCTATTGTCACGGGGTGCCTAGAATAGACAATCGTTCCAAAGGGGAATGTTTTTGTGGTGACACCGCTATCCAAAATGGCGGCGCCCAGTAACTTGACAACAATCAGTGTTCTCCATTTAGCTAATTGTTATCAGGTTAATTATAGGTATTCGGCGGGTGAAATACGGGTGTGTGATTGGCGTGGGGATGTTGGGGAGTGCTTTATATACCCCAGACAGCGACTGAGGACGGTCGAAGGGGGAGACGAGACGGCAGCACCGGTCGGCGTGAGACGGTGGAATGCGGGCGAGTCGAAGAGGATCTGTCACGGAATATCTCTCGGACTAGTGTACGGATTTTCTCATTCCGGACCGAGTTGAAAGTGGATCTAATGCCCTGGATTGTAACAAAGGAAAACGATCGCCGTCTGCTGAGTTAAGTGTTCTGTTTCTTGTTCACTGAGCATACGTGACGTTGTTCTGCTCACTGCCCGACTGCCTTCCTGTTTGTAACGTGAGCCGCTGTTTAACCGAGTATTGGCTGCTCTAGCCACCAGCTTGTTTCTCCTGCTGCTTGTAGGAACTGATGCTCAACGTTGCCTTGACTCGCCGCCCCCGTTTGACCTCTGCCAGCCATATCTGTGGCTATTTTGTCTAAACGGAGAATTGACTACGCTGCCTGCCTCCCCCCTGCCCGTGTATTACTGCTGAACTGAACGCTGCTGTCTGTCTACCCCCTGCTGCTCATGTGAGTTACCGTTTACCTGAGCCACTGAACACTCTGCCTTTTCTGAGGTAGCCGTTTAGCTGAGCCGGACTGTTTTGCCTACTGCAAGCTACTATTTAGCCAAGTACAACTGTCTGCCCACTGTGAGCCACTGTCTAGTTGAGCCCTGACTGTTCTGCCTCCTCTAAGCTACTGTTTAGTCAAACACTGACTGTTTACCCCCTGCGAGCCACTGTTTAATTGAGCCACTGACTGTTCTGCCTCCTGTAAGCTAGGCTACTGTTTGGATGAGCATTGACCATTCTGCCTCCTGTAAGCTACTGTTAGCCAAGCACTGACTGTCTCCTGTGTGTCACTGTTTAACCGAGCCACTGTTTAATTGAGCCACTGACCGTCTGCCTCCTGTAAGCTAGGCTACTGTTTGGATGAGCACTGACCATTCTGCCTCCTGTAAACTACTGTATAGTGGAGCACTGACCATCCTGCCTCCTGTACAGCACTGCTTAGCCCAGCGCCAGCTGCCTGTCTCCTGTGAGCCACTGTTACCTGAGCCATTGACCGTTCTGCCTACTGTAAGTTGCTGTTGGCCGAGCATTGACCATCCTGCCTCCTGTACAGCACTGCTTAGCCCAGCGCCAACTGTCTGCCTCCTGTGGGCCACCGTTACCTGAGCCACTGACCATTCTGCCTCCTGTACAGCGTTGCTTAGCCCAGCACCAACTGTCTGCCTCCTGTGAGCCACCGTCACCTGAGCCACCGACCCTTCTGCCTCCTGTAAGTTACTGTTGGCCGAGCACTGACCATTCTGCCTTCTGTAAGCCACTGTTTTGCTGAGCACTGACTGTCTTGCCTCCTGTTGCTGCTTAGCCGAATACTGACCGTTTTGCCTCCTGTAAGCTTCTGTCTAGCATTGACCATCCTGTCTCCTGTGAGCCACTGTTAGCTGGACACGGACCTTTCGGCCTCCTGGAGCTGCCGTGTAGTGAGCCCTGATAGCTCCACCTCCTGAGAGCTTTTGTGTGTGTGAGTTCCTGCCTGCCTGAGTATTGCCGTGTCTGCACCGGTCTATCTGCTGTTGACTGTTCTCTCCATCTTGTAACACAGTATCGGTTAGCGTGCCACCTATGTGCCTGCCTGCCCCCTACTGACCATCCGGGAGCCGCCGACCGAGTACTGGATCCGAGGAGTCCTTTGGCTGCTCGTCGCTGGCCTGTTTGCCCCTGCTGGCCGCCAGAGGTACTGTCAATACAAACACTGCCTACTATTCCTCCGACCCCCCCAAGTGGCGTAGTCGTGGCAGGATTCCTACACTGAGTTTGAGCAACCCCACCCCTCAATATGTCCACCGAAGAGCAAACGGCACCATCGACGTCAACCGCTCGCCCCCAAGTCCTGCCTGTTTTTGTAGGGGCGCCTTGGGCCCCGAAGTTTAGTGGATCCAACTCTGAACTGAGCCTCAAAGACTGGGTCTCACAAACCACTTACCTGGCCAATCTACAAGGGCTTACAGAACAACAGAAGTTGCAGTTTGTACTTGGGTCTTTGGAGGGTGAAGCGAAGAGGGAGGTGAGAGCTGCACCGGTGGCCAAACGAAATTCCTTCCAGGCTGTCCTCAATTTGTTAGAAGATCTTTATGGTGATAAGACTCCCGTAGCAGCTTTAAGGGCTCAGTTTTTTAACTGTAGACAAGGTCCAAACCAGTCCATCCGGTCTTTTGCCCTGCAGCTGCGAGAGTTTTTGGTACGCCTGAAGAGCCGAGCCAACCACGGGCTTGGAGAGGAAGATGCCTTGATGCGGGATCAGTTCCTCTTGGGACTCCGTGATGGGCCGATACGCCAATGTTTGAAGACCCAGCTCCGTCCGTAATGCCGCTTTGACCTATGATGATGTCCGGAAGGAAGCACTGGCGCTCGAAGTGGACCAACAAGAGATGAACGAGCACCCTGTGGGTGTAGCTGCGAGTAGCGCCTGTGCCCCGGGTCGTCCTGCAGTGGCTGACTGGAAACGCGAGCTGCATGAGGAAATAATGAAAGACGTAAAAGAGCAAATGGCTGAGTTATCAAAAACCCTCCTTGAAGAGCTTCGCCGGAGCCGCACTGTCAGCCCCCCACCTCGAGGGAGACCTTCCTCTGAAGCTGTGAGAGAGCGGCGGGGAGTTCGAGCTAGTGGCTCTCGGTTTCAGTGGGACGCTGACGGCAGGCCGATCTGCAACCGATGTGGGGGAGTGGGCCATGTGAGCCGGCATTGTGATGCACGACGTGCTTCCCAACAGGATTTTTAGCTTTGCCGGCCACTGTGGGTCAAGTGGCCGGGACCCCTTCAGACGACCCTTCGCGTAACCCTAGAGACGTTTTGGTTGGCTGTTGTCCTGTTGTAACGATACAGGTGAATGGAAAAGAGGTCCAGTGTCTGGTCGACACTGGCTCACAAGTCACACTTTTTGCAGAAAGCTTGTGCAAAGAGGTTTTTGGGGAGCAACGACTACAAGAGGCGGAGGCATCTTGGCTGACCCTGCGAGGGGCTAATGGGCTTAATATCCCATACACCGGTTACATAGTTGCCGACTTTCAGGTTCAAGGGGTTGTCGTAGCGGGGAAGGGGGCTGTTGTTGTGAGAGACCACTGTCTTGGCAAGCACCGTGCCCTATTGGGCATGAACATCATCTCCGCTTGCTGGGAAGAGTTGTTCCGGAACCAGCAGGGCCAGGCTCGACATCCTCTCCACTCAGGAAATAGGGAATGGGAAACTATCGTTGCTGATTGCCGTCGTATCCATGCTGCTCGGGCACAGCAGGAGCGTGAGGATACTGCCCGAGTAGCTTGTCACTATGCCCTTGCCATTCCTGGCCACAGCGAAGCTCTAATCTGGGCTAAAGTGCCAGATCGAAGCTATGGACAGGAGGGCTGGGTAATGGTAGAGCCACACCGTGAGTGCCAGGAAGTTGAAGTGGCCCGAGCCATCGCTACAGTCACACGAGGCAGAGTCCCTGTCCGGGTAAGGAACACCAAGCCCTACCCCATCCGTCTGCATCGCCACCAAGGGTTGGCCCGCGTTGCCTTCATATCACCAGCCCAAGTGGTTGAAGGTAACGATGTTCACTTTACTAGAGTGGGGCCTGAGCTGGTTGAAGTGGGCATTGTCCATGCAGCTCAGGGGGATGGGGCATCAACTGGGGACCTACCTGACTATTTATGTTGTGAGTCATTGCAGGGTAATGGACTGGATGAAGATCAACGGCAGCAACTGCAACAGCTCCTGGCTAAATGGCAGCACGTGTTCTCTACTCATGAGGAGGACTATGGGTGCACGAACGTGGTCAAACACCAGATCCCCACCGGCGACGCAGCCCCCAGCCGTGAACGCTACAGACCCGTGCCGCCCACTCTCTATCAGGAGGTGCGTTCCCTGCTGAAAGGTATGTTGGAAGGGGGTGTTATCCGAGAGAGCAGCAGTCCTTGGGCCGCTCCAATAGTACTTGTACAAAAGAAGAGTGGCGCGTGGAGGTTTTGCGTTGATTATCGCAAGTTAAACAGTGTCACCAGGAAAGATGCGTTCCCCTTGCCCCGCATTGAAGATTCACTCACCAGCCTGTCTCAAGCCGCTTGGTATTCTACCTTGGACCTTGCCAGTGGCTACTGGCAGGTCCAAGTGGAAGAACAAGATCGTGAAAAGACTGCATTCACCACTCCATTTGGGCTGTTTGAGTGGGAAAGGATGCCCTTTGGCCTCTGCAATGCCCCGGCCACTTTTCAGAGGCTGATGCAGCGGTGCCTTGGGGGGCAGTTAGTGGAGTCAACATTAGTATATCTTGATGACGTGATTGTCTTCTCCCCAGACTTCCCCACTCATCTGCGGCATCTGGAGGAGGTGTTTCGGGCCATGGAGCGGTATGGATTGAAGTTACGGCCGGAAAAGTGCCAGCTGTTTCAGCAAGAGGTGAAGTTCCTGGGCCACCACGTTAGCCATCAAGGTGTTTCCCCTGACCCTGAGAAGGTATCGGCAGTGCAGGAATGGCAGCCACCTAGAACTGTGCGACAGGTGCGTGCCTTCTTGGGGTTTGTTGGGTATTATAGGCGCTTCATAAAGGATTTTTCAAAGATCGCCAAGCCATTGCATGAGCTCCTCGCTGGGACTGGACGACCTCGTGGCAGGGGGTCGCCCCCTGTTGTTTGGAGCTCCGAGTGCGATGTTGCCTTCCAGAGGCTGAAAGCAGAGTTGGTGCAAGCTCCCATCTTGGCATATGCCGATTTCTCTCAGCCGTTCACCCTTTACACTGATGCCAGTAATGCTGGGCTGGGGGCGGTACTGGCACAGCAACAAGGGGGGTGGAGAGGGTAATCGCATATGCAAGTCGCAGCCTCCATCCGGCAGAACGGAATGACTCAAATTATAGCTCCTTTAAACTTGAGCTCTTGGCCCTAAAGTGGGCCCTGAGCGAAAAGTTTAAAGATTACCTATGGGGTGCTAAGGTGACAGTGGTGACTGACAACAACCCCCTGGTACATCTTCATACGGCGAAACTGGGGGCGGTAGAGCAGCGTTGGGTAGCCCAATTGGCAAACTATGACTATCAGATCAAATATCGACCTGGTAAGGAACATACTAATGCCGATGTACTTTCTAGGCTTCCTACGGCAGATGGAGTGGCCCCAGTCGCAGCCCCGCATCACCGCCTGGAGGAGCGATTGCTGGTGGGAGTTATAGAGGCCCCAGGGGGAGACGGAGGAGCCGTGCCAACTAGTTGGGGCTGGGACCCAAGACGGTGGGAACAATTGCAGGCTCAGGATCGGGATCTGCGGGCTCTCCAGACCTATTTGAAGCGTGGGGGGTTGCCCCCTGCTGCCGAGAGGAAGGGCCAGACCTCGACTGTGCGGAAGCTACTGAGCCATTGGAGTAGGCTGAGCCTTAAAGATGGGGTACTTTGTCGGGCCATCCAAGACAAGACGACGCACGAAATCATGCTGCAGGTGGTTGTGCCGCGGGACCAAATACAGTCTCTGTTGAAGGCCTACCACACCGACATGGGCCATCAGGGACAGGAGAGGACGTTGTCGTTGCTTAGAAGGAACTTCTACTGGATCCGGATGGAAGAGTCTGTGGTAGCATTCATCCAAAGCTGTCCCCGCTGCACGCTTCGTAAGACGAGACCTGATGCCAGAGCCCCCTTGGTCCCTATGATTCCTAGGGCTCCGCTGCACATTCTCGCTACCGATTTTCTGACGTTGAGCCGGCCAACGGATCGGTACCAGAACATCTTGGTGGCTACCGATCTATTCACCAAGTATGCCTGGGCCATACCTACATTTGATCAGTCAGCTACTACCACCGCCAGGGTCCTGTGGAGTAACGTGTTCCAGCCGTTTGGTTGCCCCGAAACCCTTCACACGGACCAAGGCCCGAATTTTCAGGCCAAGGTCATTCAGGAGCTCTGCCAGATGTATGGGTGCCTGAAGACTCGCACTACCCCGTACCATCCCCAGGGTAATGGGGGATGCGAGCGCTTCAACCAGACGCTGCTCAGCTTGTTGGGGACCCTGGAGGTAGAGCAGCAAGAGCGTTGGGTAGAATACCTCCCTTCTTTAGTACAAGCCTATAACAATAGTGTGCACAGTACCACCGGCTACGCTCCATCTTACTTGATGTTTGGGAGGCATGTTCGACTACCCACGGACTTACTCCTGGGAACCGCGCCATCGGATGAGGCCCAGTGTACCACCGACTGGGTGAGCCGACACCACCAGCACCTCCTCTACGCCTACGGGAAGGTAACAGAACATTTAGGGGCTGCAGCCGAAAAGAACAAACGTCTGTACGATCGAACGGCTCAGGACGCCCCTCTGTTGCCGGGTGAACGGGTGTTGGTCCGAGAGAACCGGCGCCGAGGCCGAGGAAAACTGGCTGACCGTTGGGAGGTGGGGCCCTATGTGGTAGTTGGCTGCCCCCGACCTAATGTGCCTGTCTACACGGTGCGGCCTGAAGGTAGATCTGGCCCTGACCGCGTCTTGCACCGCAATCTACTCCGACCCTGCCCCAACTATCCAAAGGTGAATAGTGAGACGTCAGAGACGGCTGAAGCCCCACAAGAACCCCTCATTGGATGGGCCCTAGCCCCTGGGGCTCCAGTGCCGGGCATGGACGAAGACCTCTCACAACCGCCTAGGCGTTCCCATCGGGAGACCCAGGGAAGACCACCAACCAGGTATGGGGACTGGGCCGAATAGATGTGGATTCCAGGGACTGGAACCCTTTGGTGTGGGAGGGTGTCACGGGGTGCCTAGAATAGACAATCGTTCCAAAGGGGAATGTTTTTGTGGTGACACCGCTATCCAAAATGGCGGCGCCCAGTAACTTGACAACAATCAGTGTTCTCCATTTAGCTAATTGTTATCAGGTTAATTATAGGTATTCGGCGGGTGAAATACGGGTGTGTGATTGGCGTGTGGATGTTGGGGAGTGCTTTATATACCCCAGACAGCTGACTGAGGATTCGGAAAGGGGAGATGAGACGGCAGCACCGGCAGGCGTGAGACGGTGGAATGCGGGCGAGTCGAAGAGGATCTGTCACGGAATATCTCTCGGACTAGTGTACGGATTTTCTCATTCCGGACCGAGTTGAAAGTGGATCTAATGCCCTGGATTGTAACAAAGGAAAACGATCGCCGTCTGCTGAGTTAAGTGTTCTGTTTCTTGTTCACTGAGCATACGTGACGTTGTTCTGCTCACTGCCCGACTGCCTTCCTGTTTGTAACGTGAGCCGCTGTTTAACCGAGTATTGGCTGCTCTAGCCACCAGCTTGTTTCTCCTGCTGCTTGTAGGAACTGATGCTCAACGTTGCCTTGACTCGCCGCCCCCGTTTGACCTCTGCCAGCCATATCTGTGGCTATTTTGTCTAAACGGAGAATTGACTACGCTGCCTGCCTCCCCCTGCCCGTGTATTACTGCTGAACTGAACGCTGCTGTCTGTCTACCCCCTGCTGCTCATGTGAGTTACCGTTTACCTGAGCCACTGAACACTCTGCCTTTTCTGAGGTAGCCGTTTAGCTGAGCCGGACTGTTGTGCCTACTGCAAGCTACTATTTAGCCAAGTACAACTGTCTGCCCACTGTGAGCCACTGTCTAGTTGAGCCCTGACTGTTCTGCCTCCTCTAAGCTACTGTTTAGTCAAACACTGACTGTTTACCCCCTGCGAGCCACTGTTTAATTGAGCCACTGACTGTTCTGCCTCCTGTAAGCTAGGCTACTGTTTGGATGAGCATTGACCATTCTGCCTCCTGTACAGCACTGCTTAGGCCAGCGCCGACTGTCTGCCTCCTGTGTGTCACTGTTTAACCGAGCCACTGTTTAATTGAGCCACTGACCGTCTGCCTCCTGTAAGCTAGGCTACTGTTTGGCTGAGCACTGACCATTCTGCCTCCTGTAAACTACTGTATAGTGGAGCACTGACCATCCTGCCTCCTGTACAGCACTGCTTAGCCCAGCGCCAGCTGCCTGTCTCCTGTGAGCCACTGTTACCTGAGCCATTGACCGTTCTGCCTACTGTAAGTTGCTGTTGGCCGAGCATTGACCATCCTGCCTCCTGTACAGCACTGCTTAGCCCAGCGCCAACTGTCTGCCTCCTGTGGGCCACCGTTACCTGAGCCACTGACCATTCTGCCTCCTGTACAGCGTTGCTTAGCCCAGCACCAACTGTCTGCCTCCTGTGAGCCACCGTCACCTGAGCCACCGACCCTTCTGCCTCCTGTAAGTTACTGTTGGCCGAGCACTGACCATTCTGCCTTCTGTAAGCCACTGTTTTGCTGAGCACTGACTGTCTTGCCTCCTGTTGCTGCTTAGCCGAATACTGACCGTTTTGCCTCCTGTAAGCTTCTGTCTAGCATTGACCATCCTGTCTCCTGTGAGCCACTGTTAGCTGGACACGGACCTTTCGGCCTCCTGGAGCTGCCGTGTAGTGAGCCCTGATAGCTCCACCTCCTGAGAGCTTTTGTGTGTGTGAGTTCCTGCCTGCCTGAGTATTGCCGTGTCTGCACCGGTCTATCTGCTGTTGACTGTTCTCTCCATCTTGTAACACAGTATCGGTTAGCGTGCCACCTATGTGCCTGCCTGCCCCCTACTGACCATCCGGGAGCCGCCGACCGAGTACTGGATCCGAGGAGTCCTTTGGCTGCTCGTCGCTGGCCTGTTTGCCCCTGCTGGCCGCCAGAGGTACTGTCAATACAAACACTGCCTACTATTCCTCCGACCCCCCCAGTGGCCGTTCGAGGGACTGCCATGGAATACTGATGTCTGCCTGAAGTGCCTGACGTCTGCTGCCTTGTTGGAGCCCCACTGAGCCTGGAGTGGGTGTGACGAGACTGGACTGGGTTCGTCCTTGTTGAAGTGTGGCTACACCCCCCCCCCCTACTCCGGGGGTGACTCTAGACTGGCCTATCCTGGACTTGACTTTTTACCTTTTTTTATCCCAAAGACCCCTCTCCCTTTTTGTGTCTAAATAAACTTTGTAATTTTCTACTTGATCCGCTGTGTCCTGGTCTATTGGGTGGGTGTGGGTCTGCTCCTCAGTGTAGTGTGTAGCTAGTTATTCAGGCGCTTAGCCTGGTTACACTATGGCTCTGGCTACAACCAATCAGAACTACAAGCCAGATGCTGTTTCTTGGCTAAGCGCGCTCAATGACTCCCTACACAAATGGAGCATTTTGATTGATCACAAACCATGGATGATTAACCAATCACAAGTCCACTAGACATACTGGCTGATCAAATCAATTTGCTACTGTTAGGATTTCTAGGCTAATCCCCTAACCTTGTGTCTTTGGATTTTGTTTTGTTCTCACTTCATTTTCACCGAACTTTCATATGAATTAAACTTGGATAGTTTCTTTTTTCTTTTCCTTTGTCAATGGAATAGGTTAAATCTCAAAATTGAAACCGTTTTTGCACTTTGCACTTGCACTTGTAGATCATTGTCTGTCTGTGAGAGAGAGAGAGAGAGAGGGAGAGAGAGAGAGAGAGAGAGAAAACATCCTGAAGACACATACATATCTGATTTCATACAGTTTTTACTCAGTTTTGGGACAATAATTGAATCAAATCTTGAAAGTTAAGCAATGAAATACCTGATGAACAAACTATTAACATTATGAAGTCCTAAAAACTGATGAAATGACATTGGAATGGAAACGTGATTAGTGAGGAAATTCGGGTTGCCAGATATGAAATGATGAGGAATGATGTCAGTGAAATCATTTTTGTGATTTATCAGAAGTTAATATTGTGTGTTTCTTTGGTTTCTGTTTCATCCAACTCGCTCCGTTTAACTGTAGGGCTTCTTAGGATGGTATAGTGACTGCCTAGGCTAATTGTACCTGGCTAACTAATAGGCCTTAACCTGTCCTCTCTCTCTCCTGGCTAGACAGAGTAGCACGGCTGTCCCCAGGTAGACTGGAACCGAGTCTTCACGCACGTCACACCTATTTTTTGTAGTGGTAACATGCACCCCACCATTTGCAGTGATCCCCCATTATGCCCGTAAGTGTATTTTTGTGTATACGTGTGTGTGTGTGTGTGTGTGTGTGTGTGTGAACAGGCACCTGAACCATGAGCACCAGATGTGTGTGTGTAGCTCATCTGCCAGGGAAGGTAATCCCCAATATTTCTGTTTTACTATTCTGTGCATTTGGTTAAATTCCTTGTATCTGTGGTGGCAGCCACTATTCTCCCCATCGTGCTTCCTTTAGCCTAGTACCTACAATACTACCAAGGCAATACAACTTATCTTATTTCTGATTAATTATTAATAAATATTAATTTTTTGGAATACCACGCCTCTGTATTTACTAACTTACCTGTGTATGTGGAACCTACTTGTACAAAGATAGGTGTTCTGGCTAAAACCCATTGTAAAGCATACCTTGGGGTGAAAGGCACCTCGTGGCATAGTCACAAACCTAAACTGCCCTAAACTAAGGCTATGTTCAGACTGCACTCCAAATCTGATTTTTTGCATATCGGATCAACATCTTATCTCTCTATCGACCGCGTTCACACTGCTTGTCATATCGGATCTCCATGTCCGCTAATCACCTGCCATATCCACGTGGGTTACTATGGTACCCTAAAGCATCATGCCCACAAATAATAAACAAAACCGCGGAGGGCAGAATGTTGGTTGTTTCTCTCTCAGATGGTTAAGTGGGGCCGTAGCACACAGCTACAAGTAACAAGGAAGTGTCAGAGATGGAAGAATAGCGTTACTCATCTTTATTTCAGTGCATCAATGCAGTCCAGCACAGCTGTTAGTTGCCTTTCTGATGCGTGGTTGAAAACTTTCACTGACGTTACTTTCCACACGCGAGGTAAACCTTGCTTTCCACACACGAGGTAAACTCCAACTTGCGGCAAATCCATAACGCGCACTGACACGTTGTTATAGCAAACGATACTGTTTTTTAAAAGGAGAATTAACATTGATCTCTCACTTCCGTCCATCTGCATTCCATGTGTTGATGTTTGTGTCACGTGACAAATGACGCAAGTGACACGGTGAAATCTTATCCCATGTGGAAAAGCTGTTCAGATCGCAGCATATCCGATATGAATCGCAATTGACACCACATGGGTATGTAGGGCGTAACGGATTCGGAGAAATCGGAATTCATGTGGTTTTCTGCTGTTCAGACCACCTGAAATCAATTCTAGATACAATCTGGATATGAAAAAATCGGATTTGGGATGCCAATCTGAACGAGGCCTAATAAGACCCTTACCACTTCACTTGGTTACACCTGAAACAAGACCAACTGCCCCTGTTACTCTGGGGACTTTATTTCGTTCCTTTCTTCTGATCCATTCTGAATTACTGACAAATCCCACACTCCAACTACTGACTCCATCCCTTGGCCCTGACTGTCACACAAACTATGTGTATATCATCTCTGACTACATTCAGTACTCATACTGTTTTGTGTTAACCATGGTCAATCTATGCATCAGACTTTACGGATACTTTATTAGGCCCCAGGCAGGTAGGCTGAGTCCATGAGGCGTGGATCTGACCAAGGTTTCTTCCTACATAACAAATTATTTACAAAGCGAGGGAGTTTTTCCTTGCCCCTGATTCTCATGGATGCTTCCCGTACTGTCTCTAAAGCGCCGTGAGACAATGTACTGTATTTGAGCGCTATACAAATAAAATTGAATTGAATTGAATTCATAATTCTGTCTGTTTCTTTTTCCTTTCCTCTCCTTGCTTCCTATTCTCACCCTCAAACTGTTCAGGACTATAGAAGCCTCCTTTATTTGATTCCAGCATGTCCGTGATCATCTCCAATAACTCTTTCACCTGACTTTGGCAGTTCTTATCTTTATTGTTGAAGGCAAGAAATCGATTTCCACAATCTTTAATGAGCTTCAGTAGTAATGGATCTTTTTACACAATTGACTGCTCCCCCTGCTTTTTCTTTTCTCTCAGAGGTTTATGTAAACATGGTTTTAGCTAAATGGCCTCTTTCAAATTATCTTTAAAACTTTTTTTCTTTTTTTTTTTACGATGTGAAATAACCCAGATAGCCAACCATTGTTGTGATCACAGACTGAAACAGCAATACAGCCAGACTGTGTGTGTGTGTGTGTGTGTGTGTGTTTCCTTGAGCAGACCAGAGCAACACCAACCGTGCAGAAGACTTTCGGTCCGGTACTCACTCCCAAATAACTAGGCAAGAATTCCTCTCTTCAGAAGGAAGAAGAAAACTGTTAAGACTCATGTCTTTGTTTGTAGTGATCATGTGTTTCATGCCCTGCCTCTTACTTTGCACTGATTTTCCCGCCTTTTCTTAATTGCCCACCTGAATGCTGTACTCTAGTCATGTGATCCATTTGTCAATGTATTTATACTGGCTCTTTTGTGTCTTGCCTTCACTGAGTCTTTGGGTTTATGTCGGTGAGTGAAACTCTTGCTTGTTGCTGCTCTAAGTTTTTTACGTTTTTTGAATTCTCTCTGCCCTTGTATTTTGCTGGACTTAGTCATACTTTTTCTGTTTGGATTTTGTTCAGTTGGATTGCTTTTTCCCTGTTGGATTCTGATCACCTGGACTGTTTTTTTGTTGTGACTCTGGACTGTTGGATATTTTAGTTTGTTTTTTTCCCCTGATCTTCTGAGTGTTTGGCTGTCTTGAAAATAAATCTTTTGAAGATAATTTTTGCCTCTGCATTTGAGTTCCCTCAATAGCTCAGTAGGCAACTCATCTAGCACTCCAGTGACCCCGGTTCAATCCCTGACGCCGGCATGACAGAAAGACTCAGTCATGACATACTCAACCTCAAGCTTCTTGTCCTGTGTCAGTGTTTGACAAACTAATGGCAGCGCTCACAAATGTTGGATCTACCATGGAGACGTATGGCCAAGCACTCACTAATCAACAAGAGACTCTGGCTCGTCATGATTCTATGCTACAGCAAATTGGCGTGACTCTTCAACAGCTGACTACTCAGGCTCCCCCAGCTCAACCTCCTCCTGCTAAACCAGTTCCCCCGAATCCACCTCCTGTGCCATCACACAGCAATGGACCTCGTCTCCCTGTTCCACAAAGGTATGACGGAAAGCAGGGTGAGTGCCGCGGTTTCCTGACCCAATGTTAACTCATGTTTGAACTTCAGCCAGCCTCCTATCCCACAGACAGAGCCAAGATTGCATATGTAATAACACTGCTAATTGACCTTCTGCAGGTGACATATTAATAGTTCCCGCCACGGCTGTGGACGGCAAACTTGGCTATCGACTAAGTGAGTTTCAATGAGACGCCTCCAGCACTTCACTGATTTCAGTAGGATATATGCCTTTTTAAGTCTATTGCTTACATTTCTTGAATAGATGAAGATTCATATAAATATCCTTCAATTCATTACCTAAAAGTTTAGTAGTATTTTAGCGATCGTTTTGACATGCACACACCCGATTTTTCCCATAGCAACGCTCGTTGCTATAGACTCAAATGCGTTAATCAGTCGCTTTTATCGTCTTTTATTCATAACTTGCCTTCTGACCATCAACAAATCACTTTGACGACATAACAGACGGTATACTGTTACTACCATATTGAAATTGTTGCAACAGATAAAATTATAAAGCCACAGGAGAATATTTTATACTTCGCTGCACAGGTTGTCAATATACTTCCGCCGTCCAAGACGATAGATCATGTGGTAACGATGACGTGCTTGCAAAAGGTCAATAGAGAAAGCCTGAGCATGGGCAACGTCTGTCTGGCAGCGGGAGGGTTCAGACTTCAAGAGGTTTTCTGAAGAGATGCTTAGAGTCTTTGATCAATCACTTGCTAACCAAGACGCAGCTAAACGACTTATGTCAATCCAACAGGGCAAAGGCAGTGTATCAGATTATGCTATTTCATTCCAGACCCTTGCAGCAGTGAGCGGGTGGAATGATCCTGCTCTGGTTTCAGCTTTTCACCATGGCTTGTCAGATCCTGTTAAAGATGGATTGGCATCTGTGGGGTGCCCTGATGATCTGGAGGTCCAGATATCACATGCCATACGCCTAGACAACCGGCTCAGGGAGTGTCGCCGGGACCAGGCTCCTTCCCACCGGTCTACTGATGTTCCTGTCCCCTCCTGGAACCCTCCTTCACCAGCCTTGGATTCCTCAGGGCCAATGCAGTTTGGGCGCAAACACTTGTCTGCAGCCGAGAAGGAGCGCCACAGAAGGGAGAGGTGCTGCTATTACTATGGAAAATCTGGCCACTTCCGAACATCCTGTCCTGAGCTCTTGGGAAAAGAGCAAGCCCGTCCAGCCAAGGGAGGGTTGTGACGGGAGCCACTCTGTCTCCCAAGTTTCCCGGCCAAGGGGTCTTCCTTCCTGTTTCCATCTCCTGGGGTGATTCTGTTCATTCATGTCAGGCCCTGATAGACTCTGGGGCGGCTGGGAATTTCATGGACACTAACTTTGCCCTTAAATTAAATGTTCCTCTTCTCCCTCTCAAGGTTCCTTTGTCTGCGTCTGCTCTAGATGGCCAAGCATTGGCAAATGGCAAAGTCACTCAAAAAACCACGCCTGTTTGTCTCCAGTCAGAAGCTCACCGGGAAGAGATATCCCTACATCTCATTCATTCACCTGAGTTTCCCGTGATCCTGGGCATCCCGTGGCTTAACCGTCACAATCCTCACATTGATTGGGTGACCGGCCGCATTCTAGAGTGGGGCCCTACTTGCCATGCCACCTGTCTCCTGTGTTGCCTGCCAAGTCTATAGATCCCACTGAGTTGTCTCAAGTTCCTGCCGAGTACTGGGATCTAAAGGAGGTTTTCAAGTAGAGCAGCTTCTCTTCCTCCACATAGGCACTATGATTGTGCCATTGGCCTGCTCCCTGGCTCCACTCCTCCACGTGGGTGAATCTTCTCACTCTCTTTACCAGAGCCCAAGGCCATGAATGACTACATTAAAGATGCCTTGGCCGGGGGTTGAACAAGGTAACCATCCGAAATCGTTATCCTCTTCCACTCATTTCCTCTGCTTTTGACCTGTTCCAGGGGGCCACGGTTTTTACCAAATTGGACTTGCGAAATGCTTACCACCTCATTCGCATAAGGCAGGGTGATGAATGGAAGACCACTTTCAACACACCTTCAGGACACTATGAGTACCAAGTGATGCCTTTTGGACTAATTAATACACCTGCTGTTTTTCAAGCCGTTATAAATGATGTTTTGAGGGATATGATTAATCACTTTGTTTTTGTTTACCTGGATGATATCCTCATTTTCTCAAAGACACTGGAGGAACATCAGCACCATGTGCAGAGTGTGCTCCAAAGGCTGTTAAAGAATCATCTTTACGTCAAGTCCCAGACTTGGCTGTACGGGACTGGCCCATTTCCAAGTCAGTAAAGGAGGTCCAACAATTCCTTGGGTTTGCGAATTTTTATTGCAAATTCATTCGGAATTTTAGCTCAGTGGCTGCGTCCATTTCAACTCTTACCAAGAAGACAGGAGCACCATTTGCCTGGACCTCAGAGGCAGAGGAAGATTTTAACAACCTCAAGCTCCGCTTCTCTACTGCACCTGTGTTGGTCCTCCCTGACCCTTCACAGCCTTTTGTTGTTGAGGTGGACGCCTCTGATGTAGGTGTAGGGGCAGTTCTGTCTCAACGGTCCAGTGGCAGATTGCACCATTGTGCCTACTTTTCACACCGCCTTAGCCCCACTGAGTCCCGATATGATGTTGGAGATCGAGAACTTCTGGCTGTTAAGATGGTACTTTATAAATGGAGGCACTGGTTGGAGGGAGCTCTGCATCCGTTTCTAGTTTGGACGGATCTTAAAAACCTAGAGTACCTCCAGCAAGCAGAACGCCTTAACCCTCGTCAGGCACGGTGGGCCTTGTTCTTCAACCGGTTTGATTTTACCATATTACATCGCCCTGGATCAAAGAACCAGAAGCCCAACGCTTTGTCTAGGCAGCTGGAAAGGAGAGCGAGGTCAGCACAGTGGTTCCTGCATCTTGGATCGTTGCTCCTGTCCGCTGGGGTGTGGAAGCCTTAGTCAGACGTACTCAGCGCCAAGACCGGATCCTGGATCAGGTCCACCGTGACTTTTGTATGTGCCTAGTCAAGTACGGGGCAAGGTACTCAAATGGGGGCACTCTTCCCATCTCACTGCTCACCCTGCATCTCGCAGAACCCTGGAATTCCTGCGGAGACTATTCTGGTGGCCTGGCATGGACAAGGAGGTGAAGTTCTTTGTGATGGCCTGTTCTGTGTGCACCCGGGGTAAGAACCCTTGCCAGTCTCCTCAAGGTCTGCTACATCCCCTTCCCATCCCAAGGCACCCCTGGTCCCATGTGTCTGCAGACTTCGTCACAGGCCTCCCCAACTCTGAGGGTAACACTGTTATTTTAGTAGTGGTTGACAGGTTTTCTAAGGCCTGTCGATTTATACCTTTACAAAAACTTCCATCTGCCCTTGAAACTGCCAAACTAATATTCAATCATGTTTTCCGAGTGTTAGGGCTTCCCCAGGACATTGTGTCAGACCGAGGGCCCCAGTTTTCCTCCCGGGTGTGGCGGGCGTTCTGCAGACTCCTGAGTGCCACCGCCAGCCTTTCCTCCGGCTTCCACCCTCAGTCTAATGGACAGACAGAGAGGCTCAACAGAGAGGCTCAACCAAGACCTTGAGGCCACCCTGAGGAGTTTGGCGATGGACAACCCGTCATCTTGGAGTTCCTGGCTGCCGTGGGCAGAATACACCCACAGTGCCAACTCGGCTTCCAGCCACCTCTGTTTCCAGAACAAGAGGAGGATGCTGGAGTTCCCTCAGTCACCCACTTCATGAGGCAACCCGTCATCTTGGAGTTCCTGGCTGCCGTGGGCAGAATACACCCACAACACCCTCCAGTCTTCCCCAACCAACTTGTCCCCTTTCCAGTGCCAATTCGGCTTCCAGCCACCTCTGTTTCCAGAACAAGAGGAGTTCCCTCAGTCACCCACTTCATGAGGCGCTGCCGGAGGACCTGGAACAAGACCCGCAAGGCCTGCTTCTGGCCTCCAAATCCTACCAGAGACAGGCCAACCGCCGCTGGAGACCAGCACAGCATTTTCTCCCTGGCCAAAGGATTTGGCTGTCCTCCAAGGATCTTCCCCTGTGGGTAGAATCCCGCAAGCTTGCTCCTCGTTATGTGGGTCCTTTCAAGGTGGTCCGCAAGGTCAACCCTGTTGCCTACCAGCTCCAGTTGCCCCGGTCCCTCAGAATTAACCCCACTTTCCATGCCTCCCTGTTGCGTCCTGTGCCGTCATCTCCGCATACCCCTGCCCCAAAGCTCCTACTCCTCCCCGAATCATTAATGGAGAAACTGTCTTCACCATCCGCCGTCTACTGGACTCCCGCCGAGTACGGGGTGGAGTTCAATACTTGGTAGACTGGGAGGGCCTGAGGAACTTTCCTGGGTTCCGGTTTGTGACATTATGGACAAAGCTCTTTGTAGGGAGTTCCACCGCGAACGTTCTTGTGACCCGAGGAACGTCCGGAGACGTTCTTAGGGAGGGTGTCTGGTTAAGACTAAAGACTGATTCTTGCCTCTAGTGGCCGCTATTGTGCCTCTGTGATTTTGTTTGACATGTCTTTGTTTGTAGTGATCATGTGTTTCATGCACTGCCTCTTACTTTGCACTGATTTTCCCGCCTTTTCTTAATTGCCCACCTGAATGCTGTACTCTAGTCATGTGATCCATTTGTCAATGTATTTATACTGGCTCTTTTGTGTCTTGCCTTCACTGAGTCTTTGGGTTTATGTCGGTGAGTGAAACTCTTGCTTGTTTCTTCTCTAAGTTTTTTACGTTTTGTGAATTCTCTCTGCCCTTGTATTTTGCTGGACTTCTGTTTGGATTTTGTTCAGTTGGATTACTTTTTCCCTGTTGGATTGTGATCACCTGGACTGTTTTTTTGTTGTGAGACTGGATTGTTGGATATAATTTTAGTTCCCTCAATAGCTCACTCATTAGGCAACCCGCCTAGCACTCCAGTGACCTACGTTCAATCTCTGACCCCGGTATGTTAAAAATTATGTTTCAAACTGCCATATGTCTACTTTACGGTTTATCTCTACAGTTTACAGTTTCAAAACTTCCAACACTGTCGTTATACACACACCACACCCTCATCATCAAAACATTCTCAACATGAAAACCTCAGGTCAGGGTATTACACAAACTATTTATATTATTTTGTATGTGTGATAATATTGTATTCTATTGATGACTCCTGGCAGACTGCTTTGTAAAAACATTCTGCCTAGCAGTGCAAAGAAAATTAAGGACATAAGTTGCATATTTTGTATCGAAGAGTTTGATAATATTGTATTCTTTAAAGACAGATTCTTCCCTTAGCGGCCTTTCGCACTGAATGTGGTTTTCCGCTCTAAAAGCGTGAGTGTTCTGAAATAGTGAGTGAGAAAGTCATGCAAGGTCGATAGTGACAAATGTACGTCTTGTTGCTATGACAGCTAGATTTGGCAACACCGCTAACTCCCTGACTTAGCTATGACTGGCAGCTACGGGCCCATGGTTGAAGAAACAACGGGCCCATTGTTGAACAAAACAGGACCTCAAAACTTAAACTATTTTCAAATTTGAGAGCTTGCATTTCTTAGTCAAAAACTTGAAAATTTTTTGATGAAAATTTAAAAAATCCTGTATTGTCCTTTAGATGTACATACTTTGTCATGTAGTGGTTAACATTGTTGAAAAAACAAGGAAAGACTTTGGATAACAGTACAGTGCAAGGTCAACTTTTATTATGTCAATTTTACAGAAAAGTTACTTGAATCAGGATATTATATCCAGTTCAGCAACATGCCACAAGCCTTGAAGGTTTACTCTTCTGCCTTGCCCTGGAAAAGAGAACATGAGTGCCAAGAAATTTAATATATACTTATTGCAAATGTATAACATACGCCTAAAATATCACAACAATTTGATTTACCTTTCCAGAATCGCGGGTCTTGGCTCTGAGCTTGTTGACTTGGGACTCAGCAATGTCAGCACGCTCCTCAGCCTCCTCCAGCTCATGCTGCACCTTCCTGAGCTTGGACAGGTGGCCATTGGCTTGTTCCTCCTGTGTTAATACATACCCAAGCAGATTTCATTTAAAATTGAGGAACCCAAACCGAGTAAAACTGTATTTAGAAAGGCCACTCTTTGTTTTATAAGAAACTACTTACAGCTTCCTCAGCCTGCCTCTTATAGGCCTTGACCTTTGACTGCAACTTGTCAACCAGACCCTGTAGTCTGCCCAGATTCTTCTTGTCCTCCTCAGTCTAAAGGGGAAAAAAGTGTATCAGGCCTTTTTTTGAAAGGGGGAATTCAAGTCAATACCTGACATGTTTCTTGCAAAAGAGCTCCTATTAATTTCTCCTATTAATCCTAAAGAGCCTTTAGAAGCTGTATTGGTTATAATTTAAAAGGGACATATAAATAAAATAATTTCTTTGTGTGATTTCCATTTATTCACAAGTATCGAGCAACTTGCTCTTGTTGTACTCAACATTGACCAGGAATAAAAGATTTTGGGACATAGAGTTTACTTCTTTACCTCAAATGGCCATGCACTTGGTGGCGCTGTAAACAACAACTAACCACCAAACGCTATAATAGTAACCATTTAAATATTTGTTTTTAGTTGAAGGCAAGCATTGTGTCATGTTGCTGCTAATTTTGACCACTGCTATTTACTTTATTTATTTTATTTACTTATAAACAATTAACAAAACAAAATAAACTGCACGTTAATGCTTCTTCAAATAGCTTTGCCTATGTTGTTCTATTTATCTTCTGCCACTCGGCTACGTGCACATTTTTGTTTGACATTGCCTAAAAATCCATGTATTATAGAAATAGAAATAGCAATTTAACCCCTTTTTGAAGGAGATTCCAGCACCAGGGAGCCGCAAAATTAAAAGCTGTTATGTAACTCAGTTTGTGGTCATGAAGTGTCTAGAAGTAATGTTATTTGAACGCAAACTATAAGACGTGTGCATCTGGGACAGTAGATTTGAGAGATATGAAGGCAGTGTTATAATAATACCTTTGTAAACAAAAATATTCCAATAGATCATATCTGCACAGTGAGAGAACTGAAACCCGTCAGTTCATAGAGCATGCTATAATGAGTGTGGCGTTTGCCAAATAAGCAACTGCCTGCAACATTTGCTCCTGGTTTTCATAATAATCAGCTTTCCACTGTTTTTCTAGAGCTGGGGTTTGTTTGAGAGAGTGAGGAGTGCGTCCTTTACCTGATAGGTTAGCTCCTTAACCCTCCTCTCGTATTTGCGGACCCCCTTAACAGCATCAACACCACGTCTCTGTTCAGCCTCAACTTCAGATTCCAGCTCACGGACCTTAACATTACAATACACACATATAACATATTCAGACATGGACATTTATTTAACAAATGTGGAGGATCATTTTAAATGATGCTACTTACCCTGGACTCCAGTTTCTGGAGCTGTTTCTTGCCGCCCTTCATGGCCAGGTTCTCAGCCTCATCCAAGCGGTGCTGGAGATCCTTCACAGTGACTTCCAGGTTCTTCTTCATCCTCTCCAGATGAGCACTGGTGTCCTGCTCCTTCTTCAGCTCCTCTGCCATCATAGCAGCCTAAATAAGGGGACCAATATACAGTTTTTAAATGACTTATTATTAGACTTTCACGCATAATTTTCAAATAGAAATCATAATGTTACTTACATCAGTGATGGCCTTCTTGGCCTTCTCCTCAGCATTTTTAGCCTCCTGGACAATGTCATCAACCTCACCTTGGACCTGAACCAAGTCAGACTCAAGCTTCTTCTTGGTGTTAAGCAGGCTTGTGTTCTATAAATCGAAAATCAGATGGCATTAGATCAGATAGTATAAAATCTAAATAAGAATAGAATCAATTTACATTTTTTTAAACACTCCTCTCCTTACTTGGGAATGCAGGAGGCCAACACGCTCACTGACATCAACCAACTCCTGCTCAGCCACTTTGCGGCCTCTTTCTGTCTGCTCCAGGGCAGCTCTCAGCTCCTCAATCTCAGCCACCATCAGGCCATTCCTGCGCTCAACCATGGCAACCTGTTCCTTCATGTCCTCTTGGCCTCTGACAGCATCATCAAGGTGCAGTTGAGCATCCTTAAAAAATATATGGTAAGAGAAAAGTTATGAGTTACACATACATTTTATTATTAATCAGAAGTTAATGACTTTTTTATTGATACTACTGACCTTGAGCTGACCCTGGACAGTCCTCAGATGTTTCTGGGACTCAGAAGCCTGGCGGTTTGCGTGGCTGAGCTGAATCTCCATCTCGTTGAGGTCTCCCTCCATCTTCTTCTTGACTCTGAGGGCATCATTCCTGCTCCTGACCTCTGAGTCGAGAGTGCCCTGCATGGATTCAATCACCCTCTGGCTGTTCCTCTTGATCTGTTCCATCTCCTCATCCTTTTCTGCAAGTTTTCTGTCAATCTCACCCTTGACCTGGTTGAGCTCAAGCTGGACACGAAGAATCTTAGACTCCTCATGCTCAAGAGTTCCCTAAATGAGAAAACATCTGAAATTGAGAATACTTTCCCCTCTGAGGCATCACTGTGTAGTGTGTACCGAGTCTGTCACAAAGTCTGGCATATTTCCACCAGTTATGAACAATGGGCTGAAAGAATGAACTGAATTAAATTGACTGACTCATAATATCATGTCTGTTTTGCAAGGGCTTATATTCTGTAGGCTATACAGTATGTGATTGGTAATTAATGTGGGTGTTCTTTTTTAATAAAATGTCTACCTCAGCCTCTTCCAGGGCTGTCTGGATCTCAGACTTCTCAGTCTCAACTGTCTTTTTGGCCTTCTCAAGTTCATGGATGCTCTTTCCAGTCTCACCCAGCTGCTCAGTCAGGTCTGAGATCTCCTCTGTGAATGTAAATTTACAGTATGAGAATTACAGTAATATATGCTTATCATTCCAAAGAGTACTACTATGTAATTGGATCTTTATCACTGCTTTTATGTCTTGGGTTTTACAGGCATAGCAGGCGACCCTGTCCCTTCACTCAATCCATGTAGATTTTTTTACAGACCAAACAATAGACCCCAGAAAAGATCATTTTACTAGAAATATGCTGACTTGATGATGTAAAAATTGTGATTTGCTGATTAAGTAGGACTCAGGTAGAGGTATCCAAGAGAGCCTTCAATCACTCTAATGAGCAGTTAAACCATCAAACTGATGATGAAGCCTAAAAAGTTGACTTTAACTTACGTTGAAGATTCTTGTTCTCCCTCTTCAGAGTCTCCAAATGGTCAAGCGACTCTTCATAAGAGTTCTTCATCTTGAACAGTTCAGTGCCAAGAGAGCGAGCCTCTTTCTGGGCACCCTCCAGCTCTGCCTGGCCTTCTTCAAACTTTTGTTTCCATTCTGCCAGAACCTTTGAGAAACATGTCCATTTGGTCAGTCAAATTCAAAAGATAATTCAATCAAATTCCAAAATTTGATCTGTATAAAGATTTGGATTAAGACCCTCACATTATTAATTAAACATCTGTAGAGAGCAATAACTGTGTATAATGCAATAACTTACCTTATCAAAGTTTCTCTGCTTCTTGTCAAGATTAGCAGCCAGAGCATTTGCTCTCTCCACATCAATCATGAGGTCCTCAACTTCACCCTGAAGTCTCTGCTTGGTCTTCTCCAGAGAGGCACACTTGGAATTGACAGCTTCAATTTGTTCTTCAGCATCCTGTAGACGCTGGGCAAGCTTTTTCCTGATAAGGTAATGGAATAGAGTCAGAATATATTATGGTTCCCATCATATCAACAATCAACATGTTTTATGTTCACATTGCTTGAATGTTTGATAGATGCACACTTTACAATATGTGTTGTACTTACTTGGACTCCTCAAGTTCTTCAGTACGTTGGATAGCATCAGTTTCATATTTAGACCTCCACTGAGCTACCTCACTATTGGCCTTGGACATGCCACGCTGAAGCTCAGCCTTTGCTTCCTGCTCCTCCTCAAACTGCTCCCTCAGGAGGTCACAGTCATGGCGAGCTGACTGAACAGCATGGGCCAGGGCATTCTTGGCCTGTTTGTGGAATAGTGTTTATTGTCTTAAGTATAGGCATAGGCCCCACAATACTTGTCTCCAATATGAGTTCCCTATCAATAAATCATGTTTTTTTTTTTTTTTTTTTTACCTTGACCTCCTCTTCAATATGCCTCTTCAGTTCCTCTATTTGCTGTGTGAATGCCTGTTTACTTCTGGTCAGCTGAGAAACTAGAGCATCTTTCTCCTCAACCTGACGTCCAAGCTCACCTGAAAAACATCTGGGGTTTTACCATTCATTTCTTTTCAGAAATTACAGATGGATTCATCATTGTATTCTGTAAGACATACCATTTTCAGTCTGAAGTCTTGCTCTCTGACCACTGAGGTCATTGACCTGGCGAACACCCTCATCACTCTTAGCCTTGACTTCACTGAGTTGGTCCTCAAGAGTGCGGCACATCTTCTCAAGATTTGCCTATGAGAGTATATGAGTAACAAGAACTTAGCTCTATGGAATACAATGTATGTTTTTATAAGCTACCACATATAAGTTGATCCATCTCATCAACCTTAGCTTTGGCAACAGCCTCCATGTTGCTGGAAAGATCGTCAATCTCCATCTTATATTCACTCTTCTCCTTCTCAAGCTTCTGCTTGACACGCTGGAGGTTGTCGATCTGTTCTCCCAGCTCAGCTACGCTATCAGCCTGCTTCTTGCGAAGAGCTGCTGCAGTTGCTTCATGCTGCAGGGTGGACTCTTCAAGGTCACGACGCAGCTTCTGGAACTCAGCCTCACGCTTCTTGTTCATCTCAATTTGAGCAGCAGTGGCACCACCAGCCTCCTCAAGCCTCTCACTGATCTCCTCAAGTTCCCTGGAGAGATCAGCTCTCTGCTTCTCCACCTTGGCACGAGCAGCACGCTCAGCCTCAATCTCTTCTTCCAGTTCCTCAATGCGGGCCTATTGATGAATATAAAATATTGTTAAAAAGAAAAGGTTCTGAAACCCATTTTTGTTTTTGTTTTTTGCAAGGAATGAACATTATACCTGAAGCTCTTTGATCTTCTTTTGTAGCTGTGCTCCCAGGGACTGTTCATCTTCAATCTTACTGAGAAGCTGGCTTGTCTCAAAGTCCTTCCTGTTTCATTGTAAATCAAAACAATATTTGGTGGTATTCATTGTAATCATTCTGGAACTTATTACTAAGAAATTTCTCAAAGGAATTGTACATTACTTCTTCAGTTTCTCCTCGGATTGCTGCTTGTCATTCTCCAGATCCATGATGTTCTCCTGGGACAACTTCAGGTCACCCTCAAGCTTTCTCTTGGCTCTTTCAAGGTCCATGCGAAGCTTCTTTTCTTGCTCCAATGAACCCTCAAGCTGTGAATGTAATTAGTTAATTACTTTATCATGTACAAAATCTTCATCACCTGGCAGTTTCAGATACTAGACCCATAACTCACATCATCCACTTGCTGTTCAAGCTTGGTCTTGGATTTGGTCAGAGTGTTGACTTTGTCTTCCTCTGCCTGAAGGTCATCAAGGGTCTGCTGATGGGCCTCTTGGAGGCCTTTCTTCTCCTTGGTCAGCTTAGCAATGGACTCATCCTGAGAGGCCATTTCCTCAGTGAGGTTTTTAACCTGTTCATAGAGTGTAAATCAGTAACCCTGGTTTCCACAGACATACATTTAGTTTTCTGCCTTTACAGGAATTTCCCAACCTTATTCTCTGTTGCATGTTTCTCTTTCTCCACTTTGGCCAAGGTCAACTCCAGATCATCAATATCTTTCTTGAGCTCAGAGCACTCATCCTCCAGTTTCCTCTTCTTGGCAGTCAGCTCAGCATTGATTTCCTCCTCATCTTCCAGTCTCTCGGTTGTCTCTTTGAGTCTGGCCTCGAGCTGAATCTTACTCTTGATCAGACCCTCACATCTCTCCTCAGCATCATTAAGATTTTCAGAGCCCTACGATAAATATGACAAAAAGAAGAAAGCTTGGTAACATTTTCTATAAACTCAGTATTGATAGAGCATTATAAATGTATTCATAAATGGTTGTAACCACTGATATTAGAATTCATAACTAATTATATGTTCTCATGACTGTACTCAAATTATAATGTTACTATATAAGCCTTTATAACCTGAGGTGTCACAAAACATAAACCCTCCTGGGCCTGTATGTAAAAATGTGCTTAAGGGAAACTGTTTTAAAATGAAAACATACTGATGACACTTGGAGCGAAAGGTCATTCCTTTCTTGCACAAGAGCGACCATCTTCTCCTCCAGTTCTTTTTTCCTGGCCTCAGTTTTTGCGTGAGTCACTTTGAGTTTTTCAAATTCCTCCTTCATGTTAGCAAGCTCTTTTTCTGTCTCAGCACTCTTCAGCAGAGGCTTGATCTTGTAATAAACCTTCATCCATGGCCAATGCTTGACATTCATAAAGGAGCGGATATTCCACTGGATGGTGAAGATTGACTCCCTATGAATTGTATTTCACAAAGTGAATTAATATTCTCAGTTATATTTTCAAACATCAAATGGTGTCAAACTTTAAATTTCAAAACCAGGGCCAACATTTCTTCTCATATCAGTGTTTGCAAATTACCTCCTTTCCATCATTTTGACGAATTCCTTCCTCATCAGATATGCACGGCAAAGGGCCTGAGTCATTGTGACCAAGGCTGCCAGTTTTTCATCTCTCATCTCCTCAAGGGTACCCAGAAGACCAGCTTTGAAGAACACCTTTGAGATAGAATAAGTAAAACCTATGTGAGCAACATATAGAAAGAAGTGTGACTCAACTTGAGTTACAGATCTGCCGTTAGTATTTTACCTTAGTGTGTCCAAACTTGTACTGGGTGTGATCAACATCAATTGATCCCAAGAGCTTCTCTGAAGCCTTCTTGTTGTCAATGAACTGACCTTCAGGGATGACACTGGCATTCAACACTTTGTATCTGTAGCATAGAAATAAAACATATTTATATTTTTTGGACTGGAATTACCGGTAACCAAACATATAGTACCCCCTCCTCCCTCAGTGATTTTCTTTCTCAATGTACCTCTGCTTGAAGTCACCATAGAGGATTCTGCTTGGGAAACCCTTTCTGCAGATTCTGATACCCTCTAGCACACCATTACACCTGAGCTGGTGAATGACCAGGAAGTTCTGCATGTAACCTTTAAAAAAAAGCATAATTTTGATTTCATGAATTGTGACTGCAAATTGAACATATGCAAGTTTATATTCCATCAAATTCCATTTACCTGGTTTCTTAATCTCATTTGGGATCAGACAACGCACAAAGTGAGGATGGGTGCTTCTCAAGTTGGTCATGAGTTTACCCAAATTCTCCTGTGGGGAGGAATGCAATATAAGTAAGGAGTGTTCCAGTATTTCGCCCTTTTGCCCCCTTTTTGAACTTGTATTTCAGAACAGTACTTGTTTTCTCACTCTGTGAGTTGCCCATTAAAAAGAATGGTTATGATTATAAGGACAAGATGGTGCCCATAGCAAGTCATCTCGAAGCAGGCAAGGGACATTCTGAATGAGCAAATAGCCATGCTATTTCATCCCAGACAACCTTGGAAAGGGACTCTAAAAATTGATCAATTGATTATTATTGGCTAGATATACTTACTCTGAACTGTGAAGACACAGTCATCATGGAACCACCCTTCTTCTTCTTACCACCCTTTCCACCAGTCTCTGTTGACATACAATGATTAATTCAATAACTGAATCAATTAGAAATTGTTACAGTAGACATTTTTGTATTAGCTCAGACATGTAAAAATAGTTATACCCTCAACAACAGGTGGGTACAGGACAGGCAGAAGTTTCACTCCTGACTTCTGGTACAGCTGCACCACAGACTCGTTCAGTGGATCCTTGTTCTTGTCCAGCCAGCCAGCAACATTGTAGTCCACAGTGCCGGCATAGTGCACCAGGGAGAAGTGGGCTTCAGCCTTGCCTTTGGCAGGCTTGGGCTTCTCAAAGGCTTTGTTCTTGCCAAGATGCTGGTCATACAGCTTGTTCTTGAAAGTGGTGTCAGAGGCCTTGGGGAACATGCACTCCTCTTCAAGGATGGCAAAGATACCCATGGGCTGTTAAAAAAATAATATAAAATTAAAAGTGAGCATCAGTAAACATTAGACATTATAGCTCTTGATTTGGAAAATGTATTTAAAATTGACCTTCTCAATCAGCTCAATGCAAGCGGCCAAGTCCATGCCGAAGTCAATGAACTCCCAGACAATGCCCTCTTTCTTGTACTCCTCTTGCTCCAGAACGAACATGTGGTGGTTGAAGAACTGTTGCAGTTTCTCATTGGTGAAGTTGATGCACAGCTGTTCCATGCTGTTGAACTGTGAGTGCAGAAATGTTATCATTTGATAGTTTGATAATTGTTTTGAGAAATGGAGAATTCTTAATTCAAAATGTTTCTTGAAAAGTTTTTTTTCCTCACATCGAAAATCTCAAAGCCAGCAATATCCAGCACACCAATAAAGAACTGCCTTGGCTGCTTTGTGTCCAACATCTGGTTGATACGGATGACCATCCACAAGAACATCCTCTCATAGATGGACTTGGCCAAGGCCATAACTGAGTTATTGACCTGCCGGTAAACAATTTGCCAAAATATTAGTTCAACTAAGTGAGTGACCATTTATGATGACCGAAAAGCACAATCAACAGTAAACTACACCTCCTAATGGGAGAAAGAATACCTGTGGCACAGTCTGACCCTTGGTGACAAACTCATTTCCGACCTTCACTCTTGGGTAGCACAGACCCTTCAGCATATCAGCAGAGTTCAAGCCCAAGAGGTAAGCGACTTTGTCAGCATCTGTAAGCAATTAAACACTGTTAAATTTGTGATTTTGAGTACAAAGCAAGTGAAGTGATTTCATTGTCAAGACGTTCCTTTAGAAAGTAAAGAAAAAGTGAAATCTACATTACAGTAAACAATAACAATAACAACAACCATAATAATAATAATAATAATAATAATAATAATAATAATAATAATGTTAGTTACAGAAGTGTTTATTATATTTAAATGTTAGAGGGAGGTTTTATACTCGTACAGGCAGCTGCTGGTAATAAATATCTGATTTTGAAATATAACTGTATAAAGTATTCACACTTTACCTAAAGTAAGCTCAAATACAATTTTGCAAGTCCAAGTAAAACTTATGCTGTGTACTGAAATGCTAAATCGTGCCCTCTATGAACTACAATTGTTTTATATTTGTGGGAGGGTACAACCAGAACTACAACTAATCTAAGGCTGTATAGTTCTTACACCTACCCTCAGTGCCATCTGGCTCAGCTTGCTCCTCACGCTGCTTCTGCTTGAATTTCATGTTGCCATGATGGAGCACAGCACCAGTCAGCTTGTAAATGGTGACTTTCTCCTCTTGACTGAAGCCCAGGATGTCAATGGCAGTCTGCAATTACAAGGTGCAGATATATTTTAAATGAAGTACACTTACTGTGACTATTATTACTAAGAAGAAATGTTTATGAAAAACATACATCTGTGGCCTCCAACTCCTCTTTGTCATCAATGCTGGCCACAGTGATCTGACCCTGACTGCACATGGGGAAGTCGTAGGGGTTGGTTGTGATGAGGGACATCTCTGGAGAGGGTGGTACATTAGAGAGGGTGTTAAATCGAATGTTGTGTTGCTACATCCACTTTAAGATGTTGGGTTTGGGAAAGCACTATTAGCACGGTTATAGTATAGTATAGTTTACTTTATTTGATATGGACAAAGCAATTGCATTGGACAAACAGATGCATTGTTTAAGTGTTTTAGCACAGGTGCTAATTCTCAACACTAGTCCATAGGCAGCTTTGAAGCTTTTAAGCTGTTAAGGTACAGGATAAACAACTGTCTTTCAAATCCATCTGTCACACCATATGTACACACAGTATATAATGTTGCTAGTTGTCCTTGGCTGTAAACTACATTTGGGCTTTTACAGTAGATTTCTTAACAAGTATAGGGTGACGTACAAAAATACGTAATCTTCCCATTCACTATGGCTGACCGGAAGGGGAGAAGATTGCACTTCCCTCTTTGCAGACAGGTGAAACTATGGACCTTACCAATCAACTCAGGCATGTGGTTGGTCATCATCTGGTAGAAGATGTGGTAGCCTCTCTCATCAGGAAGCTGGAATGTTACTCTTGACTTCTCCAGCAGATCTGTTTACCCATAAAAAAATGTACTATGTGATAGATAGCTTATATAAATATATAGTGTATTATGACCATGTCTCCTGCAGATGTAACAAGGCCTATTAGATACACACATACAGTACATTATATGAAACATAGGCGTGCAGTGTATGTGACCATATACCACAAAATACAGTCAAGCTATATTTTGAGATATGGAATGCACCACAAAAAAATGCATGAACATTTCTATCTGCATTAAATGTTAAATTTAGTTATCGGTGGGAAAGGTGTATATAGAAGTGTGTAAAGCACATACAGTATGTGGCCATATATTACATCTTTTGTGTGCAGAGGAAACTTTAATGAAACAGAAGTATGGCATACAAAAAATATAAATGTGTAATGCTAATGATGATACTTACAAGTCTCAATATCAGCACTAGCCAGTTTTCCAGTTGTCCCAAAGTGAATTCTGATGAATTTACCCTGTGTGAAATAAAGCAGTGTCCAATTTTCCAATCAAGAACTCTGGATTCTGTAAACAGACAAGTAGTTTTTGGGAGAAAATGAACTTACAAAACGGGAAGAGTTGTCATTCCTCACAGTCTTGGCATTACCATAAGCCTCCAGCAGTGGGTTGGCAGCAATAATCTGGTCTTCAAGAGAGCCCTGCAAATGAAATACACTTTTTTGTTATGTAGATCTTTGGTTATCTTAGAGCAATTTCAAAAACTATATACCATACTACATGCATTCATGTCAACAACAGCTTTCGTGTCGTCATTGTATTTTTCAAGCAGATCTTACTTCTACTTTTGAACTTTATTATCATGTTTGTATTACCTGCATTTTTGAGGCTTGCTTTGGTGCGTCGTCTTTTTTACCACCACCTACTGCAATTGTTGCAAAGTACTGGATGACACGCTTGGTGTTCACAGTCTTTCCAGCACCGGATTCTCCACTAGATTACACATGTAATTATTAGAATCATATCGTCATTATCCAACAACAGTCTAATAGGAAGTCAAAATACCTTACAAAACTTACTAAAAAGATATTAGTTTATTATCACTTACGTGATCAGAACAGACTGGTTTTCCCTGTCTGTAAGACAAAATGTATTTTGGGTTTGTAGACAAATTTATCATTAAATGAAAAATATATCTATAAATATATATATATATATATATATATATATATATATATATATATATATATATATATATAAGCTTAGTTTAAAAGCTTACCTTGGAGCATGAACTGGTAGGCATTGTCAGAGACAGAGAAGATGTGGGGTGGGGCCTCCATGCGCTTCTTGCCTCTGTAAGCAGTCACCACTTCTTGATCATACACTGGGAGCCACTTGTAGGGGTTTACTGTGGCGCAGAAAAGCCCAGAGTAGGTCTGCATGAAAGAGGAACAAAAATAGTTATTTTCTGCCTCTGATTTGACAATTGCAAACAGTTGTACTGGAAAAGAGCTTACATAGATCATCCATGCTGCATAACGCTCTTTGAGGTTATACAACACAGCAGCTTCATTGAGGTGGGTCATCATGGCCATGTCCTCAATTTTGTCAAACTTGGGAGGATTCATGGGGGTGACATCATCCTCCTTCACTGTCCTTTCCTTAATGTCAGGAGATAAAATAAAATGTAATGAAAGACATACAGATTAAAGAACACAGATAGATAGATAGATAGATAGATACAAAGATAGATAGACACACACACAGAAAGTGCACCATAACATAATGTGAACAATGTCAATACAATCATATGTCCATGTGAGAATTGTGCGGTTTCAAACACTTTATGAACACAAGTCTGATTATGTAGTCATGTATCATACCTCTTTAGTGTCAAGGACCTCAACGGTGACTTTGCCACCTTCCCTCTTTTTGATTGTAGCCTTCAGGTACAATTCCTCCTTGTCAACCACATAGCAAGCTGACTTTGCATCAAAGGGCTTGCTCTGGGCTTCAATTCTCTCCTTCTCAGGCTTACGGAGGTAAATGGCAGCCTTGCCATAAGTGGCCATGTCCGCGTCCCCCATGGCTGTTGGTTACTGCAGTTATCACAAACATAGAAAGAGAAATTTTCATATTTTTCTTTCATCATAGGATAAAAAAATATTTTTACTATTATAACAATTTGGGCAGAATTTTGAAATTGTAAATGATATGTCAGTATACACTAATAACAGGCGACATAACAATAATAAGCAAATGTTGATATCACTTGTGCGCTTTCTGCGATATGTTAGCCTTATCCAAAGCACACTGGATTCAAATCAGTATGTATTCTGGTTGATACATACTGATATGCGAGCTTGATTTAATTTGACTCTTAAGCTCAGTACTATGGCCCCTAAAGCAATAATACGGGGTGAATCAACATTAATAACCCTGCTGTTTTCACAGTGCTAAGTGCTATTGATAGCCAGAGAATGACTGAACTTTGTGCAACACAGACCGAGATAGCGAAACGACAGCTAACGGAATCAGAACCGTGCATATCAAAAAGAAACCTAATCGATTTGGTTTGTTTTGACATGCCCCACACGTTTGCTGGTTTGCCATTTGGGTCTGCATTGCACGAAATTGGGTCATTTTCTGGCTATGAATACATAGCGCTGTGCATTTTGATAATTCCTTTAAGCCAGACCCTAGATCAGGCAATGACAATAATTATGATACTACAAGTTATTAGCAGAGACATTTTAATAAACCATAAACAGGCTCTGTTATTAGCAAGCTAACATTAGGCTAGCTTGGGGCGTCTAGATTTCTAGGCTAATCGTGTGCAGAGGCGACTTAACAGACAACGGCTGTGTCCGCCCTCTACCCAATCCAGCCCTTCCAGACTCAAGCACAGAACATTTTCTGTACAGAGGTGGCCTACCAGGCTAAACATGTCTTCTAAAGAAAGTGGGGCTACTGGTTTGACATTCCCATGCTCTATCTCAAGGCAACAATAAAACACAACACTGAAAGCTGATTAAAGATATATTCAGGCCCATATACATATAAATCCAGGTTGCAAAGGTTGCAAAAGCCTACCATGTTATATTTTTTTCTTGGGGGCTGATATATCAAGTAATATGTGACATATAGAATATTGAAGTAATATGTGAGATATAGTGTTTAAAAGCCATGTGCCCTTTTTCAAACATGTGAGCCCCTTCACCTCTTGCTTGGCCATGAAACAAATTTAAATGTCTGTAGCTTTGAGTCGTCTCAAACGAAGCCTTAAGGCAGCCTTGACTTGCTTTGTATTCAATCCAGTGTCACACAGACTAATATCACGAGAACTAGGCCAATGCTAGTTTGCTAACACATATTGGATATCTGTTTGACACAGCCCACAAGTACTTTTCACATTACGCTAAATACGCCTGTTTTTCATTGAATTCTCTTGAGAGATTAAGGTCATTTTTGTTTCACTGAGATACCAGTCTAGAGGTAATGAATGGATCAGGCTTTCCAAGAGGCCAGCGACCAGAAAGGTTGAACCAATCAGCAACAAGAGGATGATGATGTCGTTAGTTTTGAAATCAAATGTGGCAATGCGACCAGAAAGGTTGAACCAATCAGCAACAAGAGGATGATGATGTCGTTAGTTTTGAAATCAAATGCTTAGCAATGTTGAAGGTAACAACTCTAACAGTGCACAGTAAGTAAGTAGTAGGAACTACATTAGGAAAGGTGTACAACACATAGGCCTACAGTAGACAGTGTGATTTGTTATAGCAAGCATTATTAGTGAATTGGGATCAGTGTGTCTGGGAAGGCTGGACCAATGATTTCAAAGTTAATACAACTTCAGTGCTTGACGATGATGTTGTTAGTTTTGAAATCAAATGTGGCAATGTTGAAGGGTAACAACTCTAACGAGCAGTGGGAACTACATTAGGAAAGGTGTCCAAAACATAGGCCTACAGTAGACAGTGTGATTTGTTATAGCAAGCATTATTAGTGAATTGGTATCAGTGTGTTAGGGGAGACTAGACTAATGATTTCAAAGTTAACTTCAGTGCCTGATGGGAAACATCCCTATCAATACTAGCTAGACATTCCCACAGAGAGGCTGGATCAATCCTGGTTAACAAGTCAGTGAAGTGTCCTTAATATTATTTAGCTAATATGAGGGAAATGTACTTTTTTTCAAACAGTGTTTTGAGAAATCAGATTTACTGTCTTACCTTTTCTTCCCAATATATGATGAAATGTCCAAGTGGTGTCTGAAAAACAAAATCATCAATAAGGCTAAGTCAAAACATCTTACAGCAAACATGCCATAGGCATGACTGCAGTCTAATAGTAGCTTCATCCTATGTGTGAGCTGTCTGGAAGGTGATGACTTACTGAGCAGTGAAATGCTGGGCCCCTGGAGTCCTCCTCTCTCTCTCCCTCTCCCTGTGCATCTCCTTATATTGGGCATCTTCTGCAAACTAAGCAATTCACCAATAAGGTAATAAGGCGTCTGATTTATTTAGAGATAATCTCAATCACTTTATCATGAATAACAGCAAATACAATGGTAACTTGAAAATAACGACCATAATCCAAAACATTCTGTTATTATCTTTGGATTTAGTTTGTATATAATTTATTCTATTATGGAATGCAATGACATGAAAACAACAAGAGGAAACAACTTGTGATAAAATCTTGACATGCCACTTATGGTCAAATCTTAAGGAACTATTTTTAACTGTAAATATTCATGGGAGGGACCCATCAAGTGATGTCCATAAATTTGTGTAACAGTTGAATAACATATACTTAAGTTGACTTTACCATTTTTATTATGTATTTATATTTCTAAATGGTTTATATATCATACTCCAGTGTTAGTGCACTAAATGCTGTTACCCTATGATTTATAATGTCCCTGAAAGTAATAGGCCTATCCAATTTAATGTGGCATATGCTATTTATGCTTCATGGACATGCACACCATGTCTCTTTTCTGACAGTGGCAGAACTACTCAAATTTAAGGGCAACTTCTCCACAGTTTTATTGCTGGTGTTCAGTGACACATTTCTTGCAATCTTGTTCAGACTCATGGACATCTGGGGGGTGTTTGACATGGGTGTACAGTACTGAATCCAATCACTTCATGGAACATATTAGGTATTCATTAATCAAGTCATATTGTGTGCCCCCATAACTTTATCAAGAAAATTGCGTAACTGTTTGAGGTAGCCCCTTTTGGACAGCTGCCTTAGTTAGCAAAACTCGCATAGCTCATATAGTGCATTGTGTGCCCGTACTGAAATGGGTGTAGTAGAAAGCAGCAATCATATTCAGCTGGTCAAGGCCTAATCCACTGTTAAGGCCTATGCAGCTTGTAAAACTCATGTAGACTGTACTGTAAAGAATTGTAAACTGTGTAAACTGTACAACAAAAAAGAGCTCACAATAGTTTGTAAAATTGTCCAGTAAGCAAATATGTTTACATTGCATTTCAATAACTTTGTATTATTATTATGTGTTTATGTTCCAGTAAATGCTAGTGTACTAAATGTTGTTTCCCATTGATTTATACTGCTCCTGAAATAAAATTGCATGAAATTAATAGGCCTATCTAACCTAACATGGTGTGCAGTATTCTATTTATGCCTCTTGGACATGCACAACATATCTTAGTAGCTGCTTTTGGCATTGGCAGAACAACTGAAATTTAGGGCATGCACCCAAAAGTGAAGGGCACAGGCGTTTTATTGCTGGTGTTCAGTGACACATTTCTTGTGAACTTAAAAGACTGCTAGGAATGCAGGGGTGTAATGGCCTTTGGATGTGGGGGGTCATTAAACTAATTTATAATGTAGCATTGATTTATGATATATTGCATATCCCTGCTAAAAAAAATCCCCTCCACAACTCTCTGGTTGCTCCAGTATATCACCCCTAGTATAACAACTATCTTAGGAGTCAAGGCCAAGTCCTGTGCAGCTGTAAGAGTCATGGAGACAGTAAGGTTTGGAGTAAACGGTACAGTACCGTATGTCTATTTTATAATACGGCTCTCTAGAATCTTGTGGGAGGCTTCCTTCAGTTCCTCAAAGGTCAGTTATTTTAGCTTAGTTTATAGTTTACTGCAGGTTCATAAAGACATACAAACAGCTGTCATCATAAACAATGAATTACAATATGCTTTTACAATAAAAACATTCATTAAAAAACATGATATGCACAAGCTAAAATATGTCAAATAGGCGACATCTGCAATCCATTGTCATTTAAGAGTCCACACATGTATGGGATTGATGATTTTTTGTATCTCTCGGTTCTGCATGAAGGAATGGACAATTTATTTGAATTTCTTGTTTTCCGATCAGTTAATTTTTCTCAAAGGGGAGGTAGCCAGTCTCTGTAGCTGGACTTCATCAGCTTTTTGGCAAAGCCCAGACATCGTTGAGTGTGCCTTTCTGTTAACGTGCACAATCCAAGAGTAGTAAGAGCCTCTGGGTACCCTGAGTCAGTTATTTTATTTATTATAATGACCACTGCTAAAGTATAATGACCGCTGGCAATGGCAACAGGTTTTTTTTTTTGCTTGAGATTCATGTGTCCGTATAGAAAATATAATTTCTTTGTTTTTATTTAAGCCAATGTACTGTATTTGTCTCACAATAAATGACATGCCAGATATAGATATAGGCAATTCCAGCATTATGGACGTGACATTTTCATGCATTATTGATGAACAAAATGCCACATAACTTCCTCAAACCTAGCAATATTTCACAATTTCGTTCATATTCTTATGCAAACTCCATGGCTGAATATAGGCAAACTCAAAAAAAATATATCATGATTTACATCAGGGGTGGGCAATTATTTTGGCCAAAGGGCCACATTGGCTTTTACATTTTGACTAACTGGCCGGGTGTTAACAGTTAACAAGTTGATGCCGGTAAACTGGCAAGTCTCAGACCATAGCCCCACTTTCTTCAGACGACATGTAAATATGCAAGTATGACAGGGTGGCATTCAATTTCATGAATACAACAAAATTGATGAATCAGGCCTATAATCTAAGTCACCATGACAGATTATATAGTTTAAATAGTTCCGCGGGCCGGGTGTGGCCCCCGGCCCTTAGTTTGCCCAGGCATGATTTACATCATAAGAATATGAGCCTTTCAATTTGCGTTATGGACGTGACGGAAAATGGACAAACTTTTATGGGAGACTAGTTTTTGCTGTGAAGTCTGTGAAATTTCTAGAGAAATGTAAATATTGCTACATTCATACCAAACAGAACAGCTTAGGAAACACAGAGAAAGACTTAATTTTAAATGTAAATGTAAAAAAGTTGGTTTTCATTTGGAGAAATTGCGTTATGAACATGACGTCTGGAAAAACCTTCCAAAACAATTCAAAACAATTGTGAATGGTGGATTTTAACCTGTAATGACAGAAACAGTAATATAACAATAGAAAATAACTGATAGCATTGCAGCTTTGTTTGTGTTATCACCCCCTTATGCCCATTATAAGCCCCTCCATAGGCAAGGCAAGGCAAGTTTATTTATATAGCGCATTTCATACACAAAGGCAATTCAATGTGCTGTACAAAAATAAAAGCAAGTACACTAATTGGTAAAAAGTAAAAGCACAGTAGACATAAAATAATTACGTGAAAGGTAAACAGGGCAAGAATAAAATTAATAAAATTAAAAATAAAAAAGGAATTTAAGGTTATACAGAATAGACAAAATTAATGGACTTTAAGAGAAAGCATCTGAGAACAGTTTGGTCTTAAGACCGACTTACATTATGGCTGAATAGGGTAAAAATCTTAACAAATAATATCCTTTCAAAACTTGCTTGCAATGTTAGACCTAGCACGATTGTGCGTGACGTGCTAGGTCTAACATTGCCTTCATTTCCTTGTGCCAGAACCCTGCTTGTGCTAACTTTTTATGCATAGGACCTATAATATAATAGCTTTCTATCCATGAGGCTAAGAATCCAGTAAACATGAGACCTCATGTTTGTGTTTATGGCGCAGCTGATTTACAACGGGGGTTTAATTCGTGCACAACATTTTATTCAGTACAAAAGCATAGACGTATGTTCGCTGGAACTTAGAATGTATCATTTACATCCATCTCAACATTTGGTGTCTTCCCAAGATAATGGACTAGCGGTTTATACTGTGCCAGCCTACGTTGACTAGACAACTGTCAGCTCTAATTGAACAAGTTTTAAGTAGCCACTAGCCTAACCACGCCCTCCCAGTGATCTGCCACCCTAATTAGTGGCAGCTGGCATCCCCATTCACTCAACCTCCA
>JAODXP020000008.1:16497825-16529906 GCA_027497455.2 Sardinella longiceps | reverse complement strand
AGAGATCAGCTCTCTGCTTCTCCACCTTGGCACGAGCCGCGCGCTCAGCCTCAATCTCTTCCTCCAATTCCTCAATGCGGGCCTATTAGTGAATAATACAACATATTGTTGAAAAGAGAAGCTTCTGAAAACCATTTTTGTTTTGTTTTTTTGCAAGAAATTAATATTATACCTGAAGCTCTTTGATCTTCTTTTGCAGCTGTGCTCCCAGGGACTGTTCATCTTCAATCTTACTGAGAAGCTGGCTTGTCTCAAAGTCCTTCCTATTTCGTTGTAAATCAAAACAATATTTGGTGGTATACATTGTAATGGTTCTGGAAATTACAGTATTTCTAAGGAATTGCTCAAAGGAATTGTACATTACTTCTTCAGTTTCTCCTCGGATTGCTGCTTGTCATTCTCAAGATCCATTATGTTCTCCTGGGACAACTTCAGGTCACCCTCAAGCTTTCTCTTGGCTCTCTCAAGGTCCATGCGAAGCTTCTTCTCTTGCTCCAATGAACCCTCAAGCTGTGAATTTAATTAGTTAATTACTTTATCCTGTACAAACCCTTCATCCCTTGGCAGTTTCGGACACTAGAATCATAACTCACATCATCCACTTGCTGTTCAAGCTTGGTCTTGGATTTGGTCAGAGTGTTGACTTTGTCTTCCTCTGCCTGAAGGTCATCAAGGGTCTGCTGGTGGGCCTCTTGGAGACCTTTCTTCTCCTTGGTCAGCTTAGCAATGGACTCATCCTGAGAGGCCATTTCCTCAGTGAGGTTTTTGACCTGTTCATAGAGTGTAAATCAGTAACCCTGGGGGGTATTCCTGCAAAGTCGTTAATGATATCGGCGTTTATGTGATTAAGCCTCGTTTAAAGTAGCGTCAACTTTGACATAACAGACCATTCAGACGGGGGCGGCAGGCCGACGGCAACGCTCGGCGTTAACGCTCACATCAGCCAGTCACTACCGTGAATCTTTTGACGCTGTGTTTTGATAGGACAACGCTGGCTGCCGCTGGCACTTGATAGGACAACGCTGGCTGCCGCTGGCACGTCATCCGGCAAAAGTTTCAACGCTCTGCAGCGAGCGGTAGCCAACGTTGTCCTATCAAAACACAGCGTCAAAAGATTCACGGTTGTGACTGGCTGATGTGAGCATTAACGCGTTGCCGTCTCTCTAGGCTAAAATTCTTATGGCAACGTAGGCTATTAACACTCAACAATTATTTGTTATTTTTATGAAGCTGGCCTATCTTTGTACAACAAAACTGTCAAAGCAACATGATGGCGTAGGTCTACTTGGCCTGTTTTCACCTCATATCCTCTGGATGTCTCCACTGAGTAGCCCAATTCTTTCTGGTTAAGATCATCTTAGCGGTCTACGATTACTCTAGATCACACGTAGATCTGGGAGTGATCTCACAAATCATCTTAAGCAACGAACATTTCGGGAAATGGTCCGAAAGTGTTAAGATGGTCTTACGTGTGAACCTGCGAACTACTTAAGCTTAAGATCATCGTAACCATGTTTCGGAAATGTTAGTTTGGGAGCATATGTTACCCTAACAACTCAGCTGAGATTACTGTTAGCGAGAGTAATGGAACTGAACTCACACTAAAACTAGCGTGGCTTGCCCAAATTAGCGCGGCTTAGCGAATAGCTTGATTGATGGAATACCCCCCTGGTTTTCGTCCACAGACATACATTTTTGTTTTCTGCCTTTACAGGAATTTCCCAACCTTATTCTCTGTTGCATGTTTCTCTTTCTCCACTTTGGCCAAGGTCAGCTCCAGATCATCAATGTCTTTCTTGAGCTCAGAGCACTCATCCTCCAGTTTCCTCTTCTTGGCAGTCAGCTCAGCATTGATTTCCTCCTCATCTTCCAGTCTCTCAGAGGTCTCTTTGAGTCTGGCCTCAAGCTGAATCTTACTCTTGATCAGACCCTCACACCTCTCCTCAGCATCTGACAGACTTTCAGAGCCCTATGATAAATATGACAAAAAGAAGAAAGCTTATTTACGTAATGAAACACTAGTTTACACACATTTCCAAGTACATCAGGGGACATGACCAAAAAAATATGTACAAATGTGCATAAGGGAAACTGTTAAAATGAAAACATACTGATGACACTTGGAGCGAAAGGTCATTCCTTTCTTGCACAAGAGCAACCATCTTCTCCTCCAGTTCTTTTTTCTTGGCCTCAGATTTTGCATAATTCTCCTTGATTTTTTCAAATTCTTCCTTCATGTTAGCAAGCTCTTTTTCTGTCTCTGCACTCTTCAGCAGAGGCTTGATCTTGTAGTAAACCTTCATCCATGGCCAATGCTTGACATTCATGAAGGAGCGGATATTCCACTGGATTGTGTAGATTGACGACCTATGAATTGAATTTTACATTTTAAATGGCTTATTAGTAAATACAGTAGATAATAGCTTGGGCTCATATACAACAAGCATTGTGCTTACAATGTTTTTTTTTTATTATTATTTTTGAAATGGTGTAAATGTCAACAACAGTGAATTTCCAGACATTTCTAATTATTTCAGTGTTTGCAAATAACCTCCTCTCCATCATCTTGACGAATTCCCTCCTCATCAGATATGCACGGCAAAGGGCCTGAGTCATTGTGACCAAGGCTGCCAGTTTTTCATCTCTCATCTCCTCAAGGGTACCCAGAAGACCAGCTTTGAAGAACACCTTTGAGGTAGAATAATTAAAACCTATGTGAGCAACATTCAGAAAGAAGCATGACTCATCTTGAGTTACAGATTTGCTGTCAGGATTTTACCTTAGTGTGTCCAAACTTGTACTGGGTGTGATCAACGTCAATTGATCCCAAGAGCTTCTCTGATGCTTTCTTGTTGTCAATGAACTGACCCTCAGGGATAACACTGGCATTTAGCACTTTGTATCTGCAGAATAGAAAGAATGTTTTTTGGTTGTTGTTGTTACTGGCACATAACCTACTACCCCCTCTCCCCTCAGTGTTTTGCTTTACCACTATACCTCTGCTTGAAGTCACCATAGAGGATTCTGCTTGGGAAACCCTTTCTGCAGATTCTGATACCCTCCAGCACACCATTGCACCTGAGTTGGTGGATGACCAGGAAGTTCTGCATAAGGCCTGTCAAAAAAGCCATATATTTTTGTAAATATAAATCAACCCTACACATTGTACATGTGCAATTACAGGACACATTCTCCACCTAAAGCCATTTACCTGGTTTCTTAATTTCATTTGGAATCAGGCAACGCACAAAGTGAGGATGGGTGCTTCTCAAGTTGGTCATCAGTTTACCCAGGTTCTCCTGTAGAGAGTAATGCTGTGTTATTATTTTATAAAAAGTAAATTGATTGATTCACTTGTTTTTTAGTGGCTAGGTATACATACTCTGAACTGAGAGGACACAGTCTGCATTGAACCACCCTTCTTCTTACCACCCTTCTTACCACCACCACCACTCTCTGTTGACATACAATGATTAATTTAATAATTTAATCAATTAGAAATTGTTACAGTAGACATTTTTGTATTAGTTCCGATATTTAAAAATAGTTATACCCTCAACAACAGGTGGATAAAGAATAGGCAGCAGTTTCACTCCTGACTTCTGGTATAGCTGCACCACAGACTCGTTCAGTGGATCCTTGTTCTTGTCCAGCCAGCCAGCAACGTTGTAGTCCACAGTACCAGCATAGTGCACCAGGGAGAAGTGGGCCTCAGCCTTGCCTTTGGCAGGCTTGGGCTTCTGGAAGGCATTGTTCTTGCCAAGATGCTGGTCATACAGCTTGTTCTTGAAAGTGGTGTCAGAGGCCTTGGGGAACATGCACTCCTCTTCAAGGATGGCAAAGATACCCATGGGCTGTTTAAAACAATGATGTTACTAAGGTTAAAAACTGGGCATCAATAAACTGTATACAGTTATAGCACTACAGAGTAGGTTTGTATCATTGATCAAAATGGACCTTCTCAATAAGCTCAATACAAGCGGCCAAGTCCATGCCAAAGTCAATGAACGCCCATTCAATGCCCTCTTTCTTGTACTCCTCTTGCTCCAGAACAAACATGTGATGGTTGAAGAACTGTTGCAGTTTCTCGTTAGTGAAGTTGATGCACAGCTGTTCCATGCTGTTGTACTGTGTGCGGAGAAGTAATATTATTTGAGAATGGACAGCTAATAATTTCATTTAAATGTGAATATAATTGGAAAATACACTTTTTATTTAATAAATGTTATCCTCACATCGAAAATCTCAAAGCCAGCAATATCCAGCACACCAATAAAGAACTGCCTTGGCTGCTTTGTGTCCAACATCTGGTTGATACGGATGACCATCCATAAGAACATCCTCTCATAGATAGACTTGGCCAAGGCCATAACTGAGTTATTGACCTACAAGTAAACAAGATGCCAAAGTATTAGTCTCAGTTGTCACGGTGACCGGTTGTCAATGGTGACCATTTATGATGACTGAAAATGCATAATCAACACTAAACTACATCTTTTATTGGGAGAAAAAAATACCTGTGGCACAGTCTGACCCTTGGTGACAAATTCATTTCCGACCTTCACTCTTGGGTAACACAAACCCTTCAGCATATCAGCAGAATTCAATCCCAAGAGGTAAGCAACTTTGTCAGCATCTATAAATAATAAAACATTGTTACAGTGAATTCGTGATTTTGCCAATATATGATATTTTTTTGGACATTTGATGTTGAAATACTTCAGAATATATTAAAATTTCATTTACAAACAAAAGCTTGAGTTCAATTTTGCAAGTCCGGTTAACACTTATAGTATTCATAGTTTTCACCTGAAGATTCCGGCTACTATGACGTATGGGACTGGCGGGCAAAAAACATTCCCTCCACTGCCCACTTCCCAGTATTTTTACCACTGATACTTGAAATCAAAATAAAATGTATGGTTTACGTGAATATGTCAGTGATTAATTTCAGCAAAATGGTCAGTAATTAACCCTAGCATATATATCGCATTATCAAATATCCTATTCAAAATATTAGCTTACTGAAATAAGGCCAGTTAGCAGCGCTGCTTAGGTCGGCTGCACATCTCTCTCAAGGCGTCCAGATTAATGTTTAAATTAACTTCCAGACCCAGCTGGTTTTAGTTATGTTCACTTAACTGTTGCATTATTATCAGGGTATATACAGGAATCCTGGTACTGAATTTACTACCATTTACTACCTTTTTTCCTACCTTTTACAATATTTTTACTACCTCCACAACATCTAGCAGCGCACTTTTTTTTTTCTTTGGGGGCGGTGGCATCCTACATATTCCGACAATTTTGGTACGATCAGTGATCCAGAACACAATCTGGAATTTATGTTGTGTCTTTGTCCACATTGCCTTGGCGGAGGTCTGCGCTCTCTCAGTGCCGCCAAAGTTTGAAAACCCACGATGATTCTTTCTGGTTACACTACATACAGTAGAAGTAGATACCCTAAATTACAGGAGCCTGGATAGGATCCCCCACCCCTCTCTCTTTCCTTATGCAACCTACTGTACATGTTCGGGGACACTTCATGACAAAAATGCAACTAAAATCTGAAATATCTATTTTTGCTTTAGTCCAGTGGTTCTCAAACTTTTTGAGCTCAAGGCACCCCATCAACATTTTTTGCATTCACAGCACCCCTAAATTACTGTAAATTCTTGCTTATGATACAGCTTACTTGGGTCAGGAGTCAGGACACCGTATTAGGCTATACTCCCATCATCATTAACACTTTAACTTTCAGGATCATATATATTATTGTTCTGAATATGTTTATTATTTACCTTTATATTTATCACTCATGTGGACATATAAAGTTACACGGGGCTCATTATAAGAACAGGATTGGGTGAGAGCCATCTGGCCTTTCCCCATTCAATTTCTCATGAGTCCTATGCGCAATTCAGCGCACAGGCAGGCGCATGCTGACAATAGCTTCAGTGATCTTTCCATATACTCAAAATCACTGTATGTTTGAAACACTTTTTTTCTATAGCCTATTTGGCTATATTTTCTTAAATCTAGCCTCATTCATAGCACTAGTGATTTGCAAAGTCAAGCTAGCTAGCAAAAATTACGGTTCATTTGAAATCGTTTTGATCCTTACGGGGCTTTGACGGATAATGTAGCCGAAATGTATGGCATTACGAGGCAAAGACTAGTGAGCGGATATGAAAACATGAAGGCTATGCCTCAAAAGACAGAGTGGAAGTAATTTAGACATCTAAATGGGAACTTTTTAACAGATGACAGACAAATTCAACATCAAAATTTAAAATGTTTTGCGGCTCCCCTCTTGCGCTTCGGCAGAACGGTTTGACAATAAATAGGCTGTAGGGCTTTAGCGAAAGCGATAGATAGTCTCGATGGATATTCTCATCCGCAATGACCTGCTTCACCCACTGTCTCTGGTGCAACATTTATCCTTTTTTAAGTCCTTAATGACGTGACAGACAACAAAAAAGGGGCGAAAGTTTCACTCACAGCCTTTTACCTCAAGTCGCCTAATCTTCATAGCCTTTGTTACTGTTCCTTTATTTGAAATTAACTAATAGCGACCTTGCGAAGAGATCTGGCAGGTAGCCTACCCAGATTGATTGAGCGCGCGTGAGGTAGGCAGGCATGACATCATCTGCAGCTTATCACTCAAGTTCCACTCGCAAAATAATACAGTAGGCTAAGTCCACAGAAGTTTAGTAATTTAAGGAGTTAGGATGGATGTAAGTTAAACAAATTGAAAAATTCATAGCGTCATTTGGATGTGGGCTCAAAAATTTACTACCTCGTCAGATGACACTTCTTACTTTTTACTACTTTTTACTGGCCTTAATTTGACCTGATTTCATTTACTACCTTTTACAACTTTTTACAAACCCGCAGACACCCTGTATTATGTACTGGACCAACTATTGGATTACACTTGCCACCTGAAATGAACAAGATATGAAGAAGTCCGAAAATTAGGATTATTTTGATGTCAAAAGGTAGGCTGAAATTGAAAGCTAACGTTAGCGGTTGGACCAGGTTAAACTTGATGTAAACTATGGGATGAGCAAGCTGTCATTTATTTGGTGTTTGTATTGCTGTTTTCCTCGGCATTCTCTGGTGTAATAGGCCTATCTGTGATTTAATGTACGTTCAACTAACATGCCGTGGGACTTTGGTGCCAGATAGTAATAACTACGGCAACGACCGCTTAGCTCCCCCTGTCTCCGTTAGCTTTTCGAGTTCAGAAGGTGAGGAGGGAAGAGTAGGATATTTAACTATCTGTGGCTACTACATAAAGTAGGCTAAGGAAGTGGATAACATCATCATGTTTTCTCCGAAGTTTCGTTGTTTGAGCAACTTTTTGGCTCTTGTTACATGAATCATTACGTGAGGGTTTAACGTTAATTGGGTGCTGCCAATATCATACGTCCTGCTAACTAACTTCACCGCGCTGCTGCCAATGCAGTCGGCAGGATGCTGATTTAACAAAAAAGACGACAAAGCTACTGTAAGCACAGTCGTATTTTTCTGTTTACCATGTCTATGCCAATAGACGGGCGAGATGGTTGATAATTTTATAAACTGGTATGGAGCGCAAACGTACGGTTACTGTTAACGTTACACAGTTCTCTGATAGCAGAACGAAGCCCTCTGCCCGCCAGGTACCCGTTCGATTGACGTCACTGCAAACTATGAATTGTGATGGTATTATCAGAGAGTGTTGAAGCGGAGCGAGAGGTCTCAACGTTTGTTAAATTCCTGGTTCTATTTTTGCAAGGGGGGGGGGGGGGGGAAATCCCCCTTTATGCAGACAAAGTTGAGCTCTCATTGGCTGATAGAACTATTGTGATGTAATGCATTTATGCAGACAGGAAGTATTCCAGTTTGCTCCCATTGAAATGTATTATGATGCTTTATCTTGCTCAGTATTCTATGATCTCTGGTATTATTATGACTGCCGCTAGCGTAGCGGTCATATATGGTGTGTTTCCACTACGGGGCCTTTTCCCCGGGCTCAAACACCTGAGTTTGGCCCCAGAGTTGCGTTTCCATTAGCTAAAGCACCGGGGGTTTTCATCACAATGCTAAGAACTTTTAAACTTGCTTAGCGACAGTAGCACAAGCTAAACCATTTATGTTGCTAGGCAACACTAAACAAATGCTACCTGAACGTTTTTAAAATTCTTCAGTTTTATTATTGCATCATGTTCCATTCCAAAAGCCCCAGTTTGGCCCCGGTTTGGCCCTGGTCAACTCTGGGGCCGGCCTGAGGCCATTTGAGCCCCGGCCCTGGTCTGGCCCTGACAGTGGAAACGGGAAAAGCCTGAGGCTTTACCCCAGACACCGGGGTTTTACCCCGTAGTGGAAACGCACCAATAATGATTGTCAAAGGTTTTTTTTTTTTTCCTTTTATTTTTCTCCCGTCATCTACTTCCTGAATTTTTGGTCAACGATTCCCGGGACACCGTAACAACGGGGCACATGAAACTTGGTGGGCATGTAGCCCCAGTAGACTTTTACGGAAAAATTTCGTTTGGTCCCCGGGGGCCACTCCATCTTTGAGCTGCCCCCCTGTGGTGAGCTGTGGTGCTATTAAGCGCAAGGTCCGGACTGGGACAAAAAAATGGCCTGGGCATTTTTGGCCATGGCGGCCCTCCATGATTTTATTCAATAATAATAATGTTGTGGCTAGCTAAAATAACCCTCTAAGTTGGACATGTTGCATGAACATTAGAGATTTAATTAAACTAGCCCAATATCCTTCATGAAAATTAAGAGTAAATGACAGCCTCGGCCCAACAATGACCGTCGGCCCACCGGGTATTACCCTGTATCCCCTATGGCCAGTCCATGCCTGGGGCAGAGAATGTGCAGAACTGAGCGGCGGTCATATTTTGTACTGCCATGCGGTACATCTAGTTGAGAGGGGCCTTTTGGCTAAATTGTGCCCTCTCTGAGGAAGGGCACAGCTCAATCACATTTTCATGATGGCTCTTTGGCCATGCATCTCTCCGAATTTATCAAATCCGAGGCAAAATTGTTTCCCATTTCCCTCATTGTCTCCTTTAAAAGAATTATTCGAAGTAATTCAAGTCAGTTTAGTTTTTAAACCTACCCTCTGTGCCATCAGGCTCAGCCTGCTCCTCTCTTTGCTTCTGTTTGAACTTCATGTTTCCATGATGGAGCACAGCACCAGTCAGCTTGTAAATGGTGATTTTCTCCTCATTACTGAAGCCCAGGATGTCAATTGCAGTCTGAAATTTTAAGACGCACATATGTTTTAAATAAAATATCCTTACTATGACTTCCGTCATCAAGAACAAAAGCTTTGAATAACTTACATCTGTGGCCACCAACTCCTCTTTGTCATCAATGCTGGCCACAGTAATCTGACCCTGACTGCACATGGGGAAGTCATAGGGGTTGGTTGTGATGAGGGACATCTCTGTAGAGGGTGTGAAATTGGAGAGGGCATTGCATGTCAATCAGTTAATTGTGTTGTGTTAGTTGTGTTACTATATAAATATATAATACATATTATATTTACAGTTAGCTGACACTATGGACCTTACCAACTAGCTCAGGCATGTGGTTGGTCATCATCTGGTAGAAGATGTGGTAGCCTCTCTCATCAGGAAGCTGGAATGTCACTCTTGACTTCTCCAGCAGATCTGTTTACCCATACAAAAATATACTATGTGATTAATAGCTTATATGAATCTATAGTGTATATCATGACCATGTCTCCTGCAGATGTACTAACAAGGCGCTTTAGATATACACATACTGTAGCATAGGCCTACAGTGTATGTCACCATATACCACAAAACCAGTCCATGTTCATGCTTTGGTTTCAAGATATTTTGAGATATGGAATGCACCAAAAGACCCGTGAACATTTCTGTCTCCATTAAATGCTAGACTTAAGGTGCTTAAATGCTAGTTATCTCCCTTCATAGCACAATTCTCTTCTCTGATTGGCTGATGGGTGGCCAATATTCTCGTATAACTACTTTGGAAGTAGTTCCAAAAATAACTAATCTAATAACTAATCACTGTTCCATTATGACTGCCTTTTGGAATGGTAACTATAACAACAATAAGCAGCCTTGTAGATCTACTTTCAACTGAAAATAGTACCCAAACCGAACAGGCCTTTGAGGTAACCGGTTCAACAGAAATAATGTATTGGTGGAGTTAACTCCACCTCACCATTATTTCTGTAGAACCGGTCACCTCATCGGCCATTATCCCGCTTCTCTACCGTTTGTATTTATCGTATATTTAAAGAAGCGTATAAAACATAAAAGAGACATGCAACTCCAATTTAAAAAAGTTAACCTGTTCGGTTAACATTCGTTCGGTAAGCATTACATGTTGTGTGTGGAGAGGAAATTTTAATCAAACAGAATTTTGTAATAGAAAATATGTAAGGGATAAAGAACGACACAACGTGCAGATATAGAAAAATAACGCACGTTTCGAAGTTCTAAAAGCCCACGACGCATAGCGGAGTGGACATAACTTCGATAAGTGTGTATTTTTCTATATCTGGACGCTGTGAAGTTCATTATCCCACTTATACCACTGTTGCCACTTTTGAGCTATGCCGTTTGGCTAACAATATGCTCGTTTTGATGGCTAGGTGGCTAGCTGATGGCTGAAGACAAGATAGTTTGCAGACCTACTTCTTTTCGCCACACATTGCCTCAATCAAAACTTACCAAGATAACTGCCGTTACTAGTTCTAATGTACAGTTGCTAAGTCAGTCGTTAATTCCATCTCCCGTTGTCAAGCGCTAAATCCAAAGAACATGTTCTAAAAAGCACATCACAGTAGGAAATTTGACCAAGCAGTGGTATAAGTAAGGGATAACGGCCAACGAGGTGATCAGTTATTCATTGATAATTGGCGAGGTGGAATCTAGAACTCTAGAATGGAGGTCGTTATCCCGCTTATCTCCCGTATCTATCTATCTCTCGTATATTTGAAGAAGCGTATAAAACGTAAAAGAAATATGCAACTCAAATTTAAAAGAAGCTAACCTGTTCGGTTTGGGTACTACTTTCAGTTGAAAGTAGATCTACAAGGTTGCTTATTGTTGTTATAGTTACCATTCTGAAAGGCATTCATATGGAACGGTAATCAGTTATTAGATGAGTTATTTTTTGGAACTACTTCCAAAGTAGCCAGTTATCTGGAAACCTAGCAGCCAATCAGAGAAGAGAATGGCGTTCTGAAGGGAGATAACAATGTGTAATGCTAATAATGATACTTACAAGTCTCAATATCAGCACTAGCCAGTTTTCCACTTGTCCCAAAGTGAATTCTGATAAATTTACCCTGTGTAAAATAAAGCAGTGTCCAATATTCCAATCAAGAACTTTGGATTCTGTAAACAGACTAGTAGTTTTTTGGAAGGAAATCAACTTACAAAACGGGAAGAGTTGTCATTCCTCACAGTCTTGGCATTACCATAAGCCTCCAGCAGTGGGTTGGCAGCAATAATCTGGTCTTCAAGAGAGCCCTGCAAATGAAATACACTTTTTTGTTATGTAGATCTTTGGTTATCTCAGAACAATTTCAATATTATAAGGCCTACAACATACTATATGCATTCATGTCAACTACAGCTTTCATGTATTTATTTGCATTTTTCCAGCAGTTCTTCTTTTCAATTTTATTATTATTTTTGTATTACCTGAATTTTTCCAGCTGCCTGTGGTTTGTCCTCTTTTTTGCCACCACCTACTGCAATTGTTGCAAAGTACTGGATGACACGCTTGGTGTTCACAGTCTTTCCAGCACCGGATTCTCCACTAGATTACACATGACGTAATCATTTTAATCATCATTATCCAACAGTCTAATAAGATTACAAAACTTTCTAAAAGATATTAGTTTGTTATCACTTACGTGATCAGAACAGACTGATTTTCCCTGTCTGAAAGACAACATGGAGTTTGATTTTGTAGACAAATTTATCATTTAATCATGGTATGAAAAATAAATGTACAAATTGGCTTAGATTAAAAGCTTACCTTGGAGCATGAACTGGTAGGCATTGTCAGAGACAGAGAAGATGTGGGGTGGGGCCTCCATGCGCTTCTTGCCTCTGTAGGCAGACACCACTTCTGCATCGTACACTGGGAGCCACTTGTAGGGGTTCACAGTGGCGCAGAAAAGCCCAGAGTAGGTCTGCATGAAAGAGGGACAAAAAGAGTCGTTTTCTGCCACTGACTGATGTCAATTTGTAAACATTTGTACTGGAAAAGAGCTTACATAGATCATCCATGCTGCATAACGCTCTTTGAGGTTATACAACACAGCAGCTTCATTGAGGTGGGTCATCATGGCCATGTCCTCAATTTTATCAAACTTGGGAGGATTCATGGGGGTGACATCCTCCTCCTTCACTGTCCTTTCCTTAATGTCAAGAGATAAAATAAAATGTAATGAAAGACATACAGTATAAAGCGCACATCAAACCATTATCCTTTCCTAAAACATGAGACAAAAGAAATTTAAATGAAAGACATACATTTAGATTCAGTATATCTCAACCGTGAATACACCCCTTCCATTTTTGTAAATGTTCTATTAGATAGTTTTTTCATTTACTGTACATCCAAATCTTTGTAACATTAACAGGTTACATTACACCAAGATGGGGAACCAACATAATTGGGAACAGTCAGGAGTTCACAGTGTACTCATTCATTCATTCATCATTCATTCATTATACAAGAAGAACACTAAGTTATATCAAACTTTCATTATTGGGGGCCAAGCAGCGTAGCTGCGAGGCACCCTTAGTGTTTCTACCTTTTCTTATTATTCCTCTGCCATTGAAGTCTATGGCAGCCCCTAGAACCACTTGCGGGAAAATGGCAAACTGATTGGGGACACGCCCATGATCATTCTGACCAAGTTTCAGGGTCCCATCACACAACCTCTAGCACCAAAGCCTGGTTAAAGTGAAAAGTGCGAAATGTCAACTTTTGACTCGTGCAACCCATCTTCGAGCAACCAGTACTGTTAAAGTCTTTGGACCATGCCCATCACTTTCCGCCATCTTGGATTGTGTAAAAAGTTAAACAAATTTTTCAGCGGATCCATACTTTGTCTGAATTTGATTAAACTTGGTATACCAGTACAGGGTCTTCAGACCACGCCTCACAAAACCTATAGGAAATTGTCTTCGGGTTCAAAAGCGTTCGGCCACAAGAGCCAATCAAATTTGACAGCGAAGCCGTCAAACAGGAAGTGACCACAGATCTTGGCCTTTCTTCGATATATTCTAACCAAACTTGGTGTGTGGACCCTAGACCTGGCCCTGACCACTCACACAAAAATGCATTCCTACAAGTTAGCTTTACATAACTAGTATCCTTGGAATCCTTAGACCACGCCCATTCCAACACACTCAATGACATCACTGTCCGCCATATTGGAATGACCAGTGTTGGGAATAACGGCGTTAGAGTATAACGGAGTTACTAACGCAGTTACTTTTTTCAGTAACGAGTAATCAAATAAATTACTGTTTCCATATTCATAACGCCCTTTCCGTTACTGCCCATGTAACGCTACACGTTACTATCCATCCGCGTTACTATCCATATGCGTCCGACACAGGTGCATTGGTCGCGCTCAGCAGGATAAAGGAGATCGCACTTTCTTTTCAAATTCAGGCCAGTGCATGCACCCAACGCAAGAGCTCTATACAGCGGAGTTCTCATCCCAGAGAAACGTCTATCGGGCGCATCAATCGAAACGGCAAGATCAAAGGTTTGCAACGCTGATACTGATATTTCGGTGTGTTAAATAGTTCGATTACATTACATCAAAAATAATATGATACAGTTCCTCTTCCTTCACTTGGGTCATGTCTGATAAACTCAAACGATATGCCAAATTAGAACAGAGTGAGATCCTACCGATTTCAAACGTGATCATCTCCAAACTTCTATAATGTCTCCAAGCTCCTCAAGGTGTTCACCGGCCATTTGTGACTTTGCTAACCTATGTCAAACTTGTCCCTCCTGCATTAGCCCTATGGTCATCTCAGACAACAATGCAGTGCACTGGAAGTTTGAGACTATTTCATCCCTGTTTAATAAACAGTGCTCAAAATAGCCTGGTATTAATATAATTCAATTAATTACTAACCCAGAGCAAACAATTTCCAGAAATATTAAAAGATACTTCTAACCTAATAACATGCTGCATAACTAGGTATCTCCAAAAAAAATATGCCAACCTATATTTTCTTGATATTAAAGCTGGTGTATAACAAATAAATTATTGAAAATCCAGTTGATTTTATGTCCAATGATAAGGGGAGGGGGCAAATTCTTCTTAAATATCATGCAGTAATTGATTAAATTACTTTCCCTAGTAATTAATTACTTTTGCCACGGAGTAACGGAGTTACTAATTGAGTTACTTTTTTGGAGAAGTAACTAGTAATTGTAATTAATTACTTTTTAAAAGTAACGTGCCCAACACTGGGAATGACGCTATCTTGGATTGTTTGGAAAGTGAAAATAATTTTTCAGGAAGTGAGCTCAGATCTCAGCAATGCTTCCACGTATCGTAACCAAACTTAGTACTTGGACTCATGACCACATCCTGAGTTCAGTCAATGTTTTGTGTAATGGACACTGGACGACACTTAGTAGGCATTGTTCACTGGGGGTGCAGGGGTGCTGGGGTCACTGGGCACTGCTGGGTCCTTGTGCCTAGGCTGACACTGTCTGAAACATGCTCAATGCGCTTTTTGGGGGTGAGAGAATGTTGAATTGTGATGAGGAGCTTGGTAGTGATGCTTGGGGGCTTGTGCGACAAAGGCGACCCTGCGACAAACTCAACAAAGCACTGCTTGGCCCTTCATCACTGCTTGCAGCTATATTTAAGATTGAGTTATTCCCCGAAAAGGTATAACAAAATATTTGAAAATATAAAGATCTAAAACAACATAGTGCCATGCTATAGCCTAGTACAAAAAATAAATAGGCAAAACAATAAATTTAATGTCATGCTGCATCATACCTCTTTAGTGTCAAGGACTTCAACAGTGACTTTGCCACCATCCCTCTTTTTGATTGTAGCCTTCAGGTACAAATCGTCCTTGTCAACCACATAACAAGCTGATTTTGCATCAAAGGGCTTGGTCTGGGCCTCAATTCTCTCCTTCTCAGGCTTACGGAGGTAAATGGCAGCCTTGCCATAAATGGCCATGTCCGCATCCCCCATGGTTGCTGCTGGTTACTACAGTAATCATAAGCATATAAAGAGAAATGTTCAGTTATCAGAAGATAAGCAGTCATCCTTTTACTGACAGAACAATTATGACAGAATGTGGATAGTGTCAAAGATCATGCCATTGACACTCTAAAATAACTCTTTTTTAACTAAGTTTGCTAATTTAATACCAATCAGCACTACAACTACCTGGAAATTTTGAGTTAATGAATTCCAGCAGATATGCAGAAATTTCCATTAAATAATAAAAAAAAACATCATACATCTGTATCCGTCAACTTTTTTAAAGTCAAATTTCGTGGAATTGTCACGTCATTCTGGAAGTACATGAATTCAGACTAATTCAGAAAAAAAAACAAATTCTCTAGCTCCATCTAAACTAGGGGTCGGCAACCCTGTGGCATGCGGACATTGCACTACCCTAATCATTTAATACATTAAAAATGTTCAGACATATGATGAAATGTCATTGACCTTAAAAAATCACTATGCAGCAATAGCGCAACCCTCTCCATATTTATCTTTCCCACTAGATGTACCCCATTGATGCATTTCTAAGATGGCAAAGAAGCCGACAGGTCGGGCCTTCCACCCTTCCTGGACCGCAGAATATTTGTGCTGTGTGCACTTATGTTTTGAAAGTGTTGCTTGTCGAACATACAATGTTAGACGTCATTACGAGACAAATCGCGAAAAGACTTTCAAAGATCAGGCAGATAGGAACGTTATTTCAGACACACAAGGGAGTTTAGGCTACTTCCAACCACATTGACACATATCTGCGAATACGCGCCAGCTTCAGTCAGAGTTCGCAGAGCGCTTTGGGGACTTTCAGAAGTAGGCTAGTTTCACACCTGAACATTCCGACATTCCATGGTAGTAAACTGAACATTCTATCATTGAAATGCATTGGATTTATGCGTCTTTCTGACTTGAAAAAAATGGGTAATAACATTGAAAACCTGTCTAAATTCACTTTCTTTCAAATAATACACATTTGAAGCCCACAAATTTGGAAGTCCTGAATAGATAAAAGTGGTTTTACATTTATGTGTATGAAGCTTCTATCTATTCGGGACCTACTAATTTGTGTGCTTCAAATGTGTATTATTTGAAAGAAAGTGAATTTAGACATGTTTTAAATGTTATTACCCATTTTTTTCAAGTCAGAAAGGGCATAAATCCAATGCATTTCAATGATAGAATGTTCAGTTTACTACCATGGAATGTCGGAATGTTCAGGTATGAAACAAGTCCATAGCGCAGTGTTTTCTTCCTTGATCAAACCAGCTTTGACGGACATGAAATTTATTTGGCTCTGATAGAGTGGTTGGGCACATATGGAAATGCAGCTGATTGAGTTGAAGAGCTCAACATTGTGGGTGAGCAAGTTCAATGAACTTACAAAACACATCGCAGGGCCAACATCATTTACGCTTGCTGAGCATCTTTACCGAAAAGTTCAGCTGTCTGCGCAATATCGCACTTACCCTGACATAGCCCGCCCATAATACGAATGTTCATCGGATGAACAGCAGTATTATGGTCGGGCTATGTCAGGCTATATTGCACTGGCTTTAATGTCAGTGTTCGGATCAACCTATCTGCGTGAACAGATATTTTCGCACATGAAGTAACGTTATGTCCTTTGCCCCTCCCGAAGTCGTCTGACAGCGGTGCATTCCGAAACATGCGTCCAAAGTGACCAATTACCAACCGCACATTTCAGAGCAAAGTAAGGGAAGCAGGGCCAGGGATCACATTGACTATTAGGCAAAACATTTATTTTCTAACAAGGCAAGGCCTATTTCAAATTGGCAGGTTAAGTTACTTAGCCTATTATGTTTTCTTTTTTTCAATCTGTGCTATTATCAGTTCCATCTTCAATTGGCTCTGTGAATAACATGCCTACTGTCAGATTTTGGATGTTAGGCCTACTTTGTGAATTTTTTGCCTATATGGTTGTTATCTAATGGAAAGAGAGGGAGAGGGAAATATGGGTGTTTTAAAACCTTGAAGTCTGTGAGGATAAAACAGTGCAATGGTGTTTTACATTTGCTCAATGTCCATATCCATCTAAATATGTAGCCAGTATTTAATTTCACATAGTTAAAGACACCTACTGGCACACTAACTAATATGAAAATTTCTAAATGGCACAGCATGGCAAAAAGGTTGCCGACCCCTGATCTAAACTATGCTGTTTCGATGAAGCTAAGGAGGGGTTTGAGAGGCAGTTGAGGAGTGTAGTAGAGACAGGGGGAGGGACCAACGAGTTGTATGATTTTGAAGTCTCTGAATTACGTAGACTTGCCGAATACAGCTTTGTCTCCCTCTGTCATGTTCCTGCACATGCTACAATTCATGTTTCATGGCCCAGCGCAACATGTCTACAATAAGCCACCTGTTTTGACTGTGTACTCTATGCAGCATGGTAGTCTTATCCAGATATTCGAGATTCAAATTGGTGCCCATAATAGCCAGTTTACAGTATATATATACTGTATATAGGCAATTCCACGAAAAAGTCTCATCTACATGGATATACAAATTATTTCAGAAAACTTTCGATACAAAAAAAGTATTGTCTCGATGTAAATTTTCAACTGAACAAGTTTCGAAAAGATATCTGTTTATTAAAATTTTTACCTTATTCAGCCATAATGTAAGTCTATGGAGGGGCTTATGAAGGGCATAAGTGGGTGATAATACAAACAAAGCTGCAATGCTATCAGTTATTTTCTATTGTTATATTATTTCTGTTGTTACAGGTTAAAATCCACCATTCACAATTGTTTTGTATCGTTTTGGAAGGTTTTTCCAGACGTCACGTCCATAACGCCATTTCTCCCAATAAAAAACAACTTTTTTACATTTATATTTAAAATTCAGTCTTTCTCTGTGTTTACTGAGATGTCCTGCTTGGTATGAATGTAGTAATATTTACATTTTTCACACACTTCACAGCAAAAACTTTTTTTGTGTGTTTGCCTATATTCAGCCATGGAGTTATGCACAAAATTGTGAAATACTGCTAGGTTTGCGAAGGTTATGTGTCATTTTGTTCAATAATGCTTGAAAATGTCACGTCCAAATGTCACGTCCATAACGCTGGAATTGCCCATATATATATATATATATATATATATATATATGGGCAATTCCAGCGTTATGGACGTGACATTTGGACGTGACATTTTGGACGTGACCTATATATATATATATATATATATATATATATGGGCAATTCCAGCGTTATGGACATGACATTTTATATATATATATATATATATATATAGGGCAATTCCAGCGTTATGGACGTGACATTTTCGTGCATTATTGATGAACAAAAGGCCAGATAACCTCTGCAAATCTAGCAGTATTTCACAATTTTTTTTCATATTCTTCTGCAAACTCCATGGCTGAATACAGGCAAACAGAAAAAAATAATATCATGATTTGCATCATAAGAATATGAGCCTTTCAATTTGCGTTATGGACGTGACGAAAAACGGACAAACTTTTGAGAGAGCGTAGTTTTTGCTGTGAAGTGTGTGAAATTTCTAGAGAAATGTAAATATCACTACATTCATACCAAACAGGACACCTCAGTAAAGACAGAGAAAGACTTAATTTCAAATGTAAATGTAAAAAAAGTTGGTTTTCATTGGGAGACATGGCGTTATGGATGTGACGTTATGGACGTGACGTCTGGAAAAACCCTCCAAAACGATACAAAACAATTGTGAACGGTGGATTTTAACCTGTAACAAGAGAAATAGTAATATAACAATGAAAAAAAACTGATAGTATTGCAGCTTTGTGTGTGTTATCACCCACTTATGTCCATTATAAGCCCCTCCATAGACTTACATTATAGCTGAATAGGGTAAAAATTTTAACAAACAGATATCCTTTCGAAACTTGCTCAGTTGAATATTTACATCGAGACAATACTTTTTTGTATTGGAAGTTTTCTGAAAGAATTTGTATGTCCATGTAGGTGAGACTTAAAATTTTAAGGTGAGGTTTACTTTTCGTGGAATTGCCCATATATATATATATATATGGGCAATTCCACGAAAAAGTAAACCTCACCTTGTCCGTTTTTCGTCACGTCCATAACGCAAATTGAAAGGCTCATATTCTTATGATGCAAATCATGATATTATTTTTTTCTGTTTGCCTGTATTCAGCCATGGAGTTTGCAGAAGAATATGAAAAAAAATTGTGAAATACTGCTAGGTTTGCAGAGGTTATCTGGCCTTTTGTTCATCAATAATGCATGAAAATGTCACATCCATAACGCTGGAATTGCCTATATATATATATATATATATATACTATATATGAGTTTGACAGGATAATGACAGGTTAGTTTATTAGCTTGGTAATAGTCTACTAACACCTGTTAACTGTTAAGTTCAGATACAACTTCTCGATAACTTTGTAAAGACAAGTGAGGGGAAAGGCCAAAGTAAAGATATTTCTGTATATGGAGCTCAGTTCACTGTGATTATTTTAGCTACAATAAAGTAAGAGAAGCCCATTGTAAAGTTTTAGGGCCTTTCTGATAAGGTCAATTTGGAGTAAATTGATCCATGTACATAGACTTATGTGCACAACCTAAGTAATTCTACACCCACGTTTAACAGTTTGAATGCCAGGTGTTTTTAACAAGCTTTGGCCCAGAGTGCCAGCAATCCAGGCCACTGTTGCCTATTTTTATAGAGCCACAGCGTATTCTGTGTTATAGCTATGGACACATACTATGGGTCATTTGAAAGTTAAGACTCTGAGCTCTCAGTGGGTGAAAACCGTTTATTTCTACATGCCTCCGTTCCTGAGAAATCCCAAGCTAAACAGTGGGTAGTTTTCATCAAAATCCTTGTTTTTTTTCTAGAAAAGGAGATATCACCGACATATTCGGCACTCTGACAAGGCCTCTTGCATGCGCGTCGCGGCCTGTCACTCACTCCACTCCGCCCTGAGACTGCCATCTAGTGATGAACCCGCGAAAGGACAACATGACATGACGTGCATTATTTGACACAAATGCTGCAATAGTAATCAAATGCTGCCTTGTGATGTGAAAATGTCCAGACAAAATGTGCAGATCGTGAGTTTTTATGAGTTTCCGATCGTAATTTATTTCAGTTCTATTTATCACAGAGTTCCAAAAATCATATATAACCTGTGTGAGGGTTTCTATTTTCGTAAATTAAAAAAAAGGCAAAAACGTAACATTACGTTTTTGGCACTCAACGCATGACAAGTAATAACGGCATATTACGTTTCTGGCATTCAAAGTGTTAAGATACAGACACTGTTTTCTGTCTTTCCCAGACTTATCCGTCACCTGCTGAGCTTGAAAGCATTGGCTGATCAAAACACATATTTCAATTTGGTTTTGCTTCATGAAAGTGTTGCCAGGGGTCTACATTTTGACTACGTCTATTGATTCTACAGCGGTGGAGGGAAGGGAAATGATGTACAAGTAAACCAGATACATGTGAAATTAAATCCCACACTCTTGTTGTTTTAGGAGGCAGAGTTCTGTTTGTAAAAATAAAAACAAGAGCATTTTATACAAAATAGAGTGAATAGGAAAATGGCAGCCAATGCAAACTGGTGCCAGGAGAAAAAAAAACTCTCAGATTTGTTTTCCTGTACTCAATTTTTGCAAATTGTTCTCACTGACAGTTCTTGGTCATCTTGATCTAGGGATTGATTGACTATGGATGACATTTTGCAGTGAATGAGTACATACAGATAGCATTACTTTATAGACTCATGCCGCTGCCTTGTTCCATAGTGTTCAATGTGCCCTTTTGAATATTCTGGCTGATTACTGTAAAAGATAGGCCTCTGTGTCAATCTAACTTGAGTTTGAAGGTAGTGGCATATTTTGTTTTAACTAACAGAAGAGCAGTTTGCTTTTTTCAACAAATGTTCTGAGAAATCAGATTAATGTCTTACCTTTTCTTTCCCAGAGCAGATGAAATTTCAAATAGTTTCTGAAAAGAATACATCAAAGGTACACTAAGTAAAAGGTCTTACAACAACAACAACTAAAAACAATTGCAATAGTCCAAAGATGATGTGGTCTTTTAATGCTCTAGACAGGAGAGCATACCAATAGCCGTCTCTTGCTGTGTGTAAATGGACTGGTAAGAGATGACTTACTGCGCACTGAAACTGGCCTCTTGAAGTCCTACTCCTCCTCCTCCTTCTCTCTCTCTGCTTCTCCTTATATTGGGCATCCTCTGCAAACTAAGCAATTTACTATTAAGGCATTAAGGCACTAATAAGGCATGTGGTTTGGTTTATTTAAAGATTACCCCAACCCCTTTGTCTTGTATAACCACAAAAATAGATGGTGATGTGAAATGAAGGTGATAATTCAACACTTGACATTTAAATTCAACATCAACCAAATTGTATTTGGATTTTTAACTTTAACTTAACTCAATCTTTATGAAACAAAAAGGGCTATTTTACCTTAAAAGCCATTTAAACAATTGGGAAATTGGAAGGACCAATCCTATAATAATCCTACAATACAAAGTAGTTTATTTGGCCAATAATTTTAAATGACTTCGTAATAAATGTATTTTTTTAATATTAGATGTCACATTGTTTTTATATATGTGTAATACATTTGTTTCCAGTAGTTTATAAATGTTAGTGCACTAAATCATTTCCCACTGATTTATAATGTGCTTGAAATAAATTGAATGAAATTAATAGGGCTATCTAATCTAATGTGAATCTATTTATGCTCTGTTTGCATGCACAGCATCTTTCAGTCACTGTTTTTTGGCAGTAGAACTACTACGATTTAGGGCAGCTTTCCAGAAGTACAGGGCTCAATAGCAGCCATTTTATTGCTGGTGTTCAGTGACACATTTCTTGTGAGCTTGTAAGACTTGTGGACATCCACATTAGCCCCAGTGCAGGGTCACTTGGTTGTACACTAGCTGTGTTTACAGTTGATTTTAATACAACTCATTAATTTACTCATTTCTCATATTGCTTTTTTTGATGTCTTCTAGAAAGTAACAATGTATGCCAGTTTTGCATAGATGGTTTTAGTTAGATGAAATACTACTGTCAAAGTGTGGCCAGAGTTGTATAAAGTACTGGAGTAGACGAGTGGAGTAGAAGTAAAAGTACCATATCCAAAAAATGACGATAGAAAGTTCACCTGATATCACAGAATACTGGAACTGCAGGGCAGAACTCTCTGTAGTGGACAATATCATCTACAAAGGGAGCAAGATAGTAATCCCAAGGAGCCTGCGACATGAAATGCTCAAGAAGATACATACAGGGCATCTTGGAATTGAAAAATGTCGTAAAAGAGCACGCAAGGTGAGGTATTGGCCGCGGATAAATCAAGACATAGCAAATGAAGTGTCTGATTGTTCAGCATGTCTGAGATATCAATCAAGCAATCCTGCTGAACCACTGAAGCCGCACTCCAGACAGACCCTATCAGAAAGTGGGTGCTGACCTGTTTGTGTGTGGTGGAAAAGACTACATCGTGGTGACAGATTATTACTCACTTTACCCAGAGGTTAGTAGACTGCTTACTACAACAGCAGAGGCTGCAATAACTTCCATGAAAGCCATTTTTGCAAGACATGGTGTGCCGAGTGAAGTCTTTACAGATAATGGACCGCAATTTGCGAGTGAGAGCTTTAGACGCTTTGCAGAGGAATGGAACTTCGTCCACTCAACATCTAGCCCTCATTATCCGAGATCAAATGGGTTAGCGGAAAAATCAGTGCAGATTGTCAAGAGGCTGCTGCAGAAAGCAAAGGACAGTGGAGGTGACTTCTATCAAGGCCTGCTGGTGTATCGCACAACGCCGTTGGAGTGTGGGATGTCACCTGCAAGCATGTTCAGATTAAAATAAATAAAATGAAATATCCCAGTAGTTGCTCAGATAAACAGATAACCGTTTTAAACACAGGCTAATGGCCTCAGTTTCATGTATTTCCTTCAATTATAAAATAAATAGTTAAAATATAAGCAATTCAATTGTTTGAGTATTGTAATCAACCTTGTTTCAAAACAGATTTTATGTTGATTTTTCTGAATGCCATCAACCTTTTTCTTGATCTTTTATTTATGAATTATCAATGATCCGTGACATCAATTTTAACCATGTACATTAATTAGCCTAAAGCATTTTCTTAAGTCTCGATCTTAAATCTGAGCATTGTATTGAATTCCCCATGTGTGAAAACCCACAATTGGACATTACATTCAGGTTTTTACTTTATACAGTCAAACAGATAAGTGATTAGTTAGATTTTGACCTGCCGACGGTGGCCATATTGGATTTCTCCATTTTGAGGCATTGTGGGTAATTTTTCAGCCTGGCATATAGAAGATTATAATAATTCAGCACCCTTCAAAACCCCTAATTATGTTGTATGCCAAAAATTAACATGATTTGCCTTCAGGGTTAATCTTTTTTGAAAACTGACCCTGACTACAAGTTATTGCACATTCTGACAGTTTTATAATTTTTCGGGTTGCAGTCTAGTGCATCAAAGGGTTAAAAATGTTAACTTTGGGGCATTATTTTCTGCATCCTTTTCCTCAATCTGTTGCATTCCAATTTGTACATAGGCCTTCTGGGCACCCCAAATTTGACAGGCTGTCCAGGAGATTCCCATGGGATTTGGCCGTGGATAAATTGTGAGGTGTCTCTAAACACCTATAAGAATACATGGTAAAAAAAAATCTATTGGTAAGAAATTTGTTGACAGATTTTCAAAAAAGTCCATATCTTTCCCTAACTAATACAAGTCTGTCCTTAATCAATGAATCAGTCAGTCCTCCGAATTCACACGTCTTGCTTCTGTTCCTCAGCTCAGTCACGTAGGCCTACTGATCAACTGTCTCTCCTGTTTTCTGAACACATGTAGGCCTAAAGAATCTGTGTCTCTCATACGTGACGTAGCCTATCTTTTCGGAATACAGTATTCTTCAAACTTTTCCATTTAATTATCTTATCCAGCTTCATTTTGTCATCTTGAACTTGAAATCGAAAATTATTATAAACTTCTAGGGCATCGTCACCCACTACGTGCAAGAACACTGATGCTTTTGTTTTGGTACTCTCTTCATCTGCACCAATAGCTGACAAATACAACTCGAAGCGTTGCTTAAATTTCCTCCAATTCTCAGCCACATTACCTGTCAACTGTAGAATAGGTGGTGGTTGTAATGTTAGCGCTTGCATCCTCGTAGTATTTTTGTTATGCTCTTTTTCTCCCTTGGAAAACAGGCTATCAACTCCTCTCGTGGGTTGACGATAACTTGCTAACGTTAGTTTCACTCTGCTAGCATCCAAAGTTTCGGCTAATCTTCTCTGTTCCACTTTTTAAGGTCGTCCTTTCTCTTCAAGTCCATCTTCTGACACCATGTTTTGTTTGTGTTGTGGGTTCTTCAATAAAGACACCAATACTTGAAGAGAACAATCTTTATCTATTAATAAGCACTTATCAAGTACACAGGAACCAACTGTGCATTTTCACATGTCTAATCACTGTGCTGTCTCAGGCAGGTCTCATTGCGCATGCGCCATCTATCTAACTCATAAGGCGCGTACGACATGAGCTTTGCAAAAGCGATATGACCGCCGAGATCTGCGTGATCAAACGGGAGGAGCTACAGACCTCTGCAGGAGAAGCTGGACACACTTACCTGCAGTTAACACTGCGTGACAGAAGGAAGAGATGTCGACAAATTTTGTTTGCATTACATTAAGCTTGAATTACCTTTATATTCATCAAAATAATCATGAAATTGGCTGAAATAAATTTTATGATTTTTTAAATAAATGTTTGCATACGAAACATATTTGTTGCTCATTCAGAATTACTCTGAAGTTTCTATATGTTTGCCATATGGTCACAAAATAACATCAAAGAACAGAGCTACATTATTTGTGTTAGTATTCCTTAATTTTGGAAAAATGTTTATGCACGGAACCACAACGAGAAATGCGTCATTTTTGCAAAGGAGATTCAAGCCAATCAGGGTGAAGTTTATTGTCATGGAGGTGTTTCCATGCAGGAGCAGCGGAACGCAGCGAGGTTTGAACTGCTGCTCTGCTGCGCAGCAGTAGACTTGCTCCCGCGATATCTTAAGGCCATGTGACAGCTACTGCCGTGCAGAAAGAACGCCCATTCTGCCATGTTGGACAGGTTTTCACCCAAATTGTACCACGTGTAGCGCAGCGCTGCGGAGCAGGCTGCGCAGCAGAAGGCTCCGCCCACATCTCGAACACGCTCATAGATACAGACGGCAAGTTAACGCCCCCAAAGTGCGAGGGTGGAGTCAGCGTGGGGGATAACAGAGGCCAATTTAACATTATGGTGAATGGACAAGGTAGAGAAAGTTGCTTAACAATAAAAGATCGCTAAGTAAAATTGAACAAAGTCCATATTAGATGTTTTGTCTAATCATGACCTGTTTGCCTACTTGTGTTTAGACTAAAATAATTTTTCCATCATTTGTTTATTGCAGTTACACTAACAGAAATGTCATGAGCCGTCTCTGCTCCTGTCAAAAGTAAAGCAACTTTCAATCACAAGTCTGATTAGCTCAGTTAAGCAAGCTAAAGTTAGCTACATTTACTGTGGTGATCAATGAAGTTGGCTAGTTAGCAAGCTAATGAAGCTAACAAACATCATCTAAATTGTCATCAGTATCGCGTTTGGAGGGGTGTCAAGTTCAGAATTCACATCGGACCATCTGACCATCATTACTACCTTCAGGCATTGCCCTCAAAAATGTGTCTGGCTCCTTGTAGATGGTGCTCAGTGTAACTTCTAGCTTAGCATGCCATTGACTCCTTCACTAATTTAGGGTTTGTTTTCCCCCACATGGGGGACACGAGGAGCTGATTTTATGGGCGTGCCCGGACTTGCCTTCTGTATCTATAGGCTAATGCATTACTGAATCCAGTCACATTGGTCATCTCATTACACAGCCTACTTGTTCTTTCTTTCATTCTTTCATAGAGAGTATCAGTACTTTTTCTTTCACCTGCTGGTTTCAGTCTCTCCAATTGAGGGTGCATTAAATCAACTTTTTTCTACATTTTTCAATAACTTTACAATAAGCAACTTTTAATGTAATGATGTAACCGTCAACAATCAACCATAACTACTTTAACTATTGTAACAATCTGTAATCATCCAACTATCATACTTCAATTCTACTTTTTGCAACTTCTTTGCAACTTGCTGGTCTTCCTTCAGATTTTTCAACAATTTTACTATCAACCTTTCATCATCATTTGCAATAGCCTCTACTGGTAGCACTGGACTCTCACAATATCTACTTTTTCTTCTATCAACTGTAAATGCAACTTTCATCCTTTGCACCAACTTCCACATTAATGAGCTGCCATCAATCCACCTTATTCCTGGGCCTAATCCGGGAGCCAAATGGCAAAATTTGGCTGAACCTGGCTTCGTCGGATAAAGTTTTTTTTTTTCGCTGTTTCTTGTTGTCCAAGGTCTACTTATTTTGTATACTAACCCTTTCATATTGGGATGTCCTGCAGTCTTAACGAATATACATTTTTCGACATTATGCATTATGTGTGCATTCAGGGGTCTACAGCATACTTATTTTTGTGTTTGTTAAGATAGTAGGATGTGTATAGATACAGACGGCAAGTCTGACCACGCCCACAAATATAGCTCCGCTGTGGGGGAATTAGAGAAAAATAGTCCCATCTGGGGGAAAGAGCAGGCTCACACAGTGGGGAAGTCAATGGCATGCTAAGCTAGAAGTTACACTGAGCACCATCTACAAGGAGCCTGACACATTTTTAAGGGCAATGCCTGAAGGTAGTAATGATGGTCAGATGGTCCGATGTGAATTCTGAACTTGACACCCCTCCAAACGCGATACTGATGACAATTTAGATGATGTTTGTTAGCTTCATTAGCTTGCTAACTAGCCAACTTCATTGATCACCACAATAAATGTAGCTAACTTTAGCTTGCTTAACTGAGCTAATCAGACTTGTGATTGAAAGTTGCTTTACTTTTGACAGGAGTAGAGACAGCTGATGACATTTCTGTTAGTGTAACTGCAATAAACAAATGATGGGGAAATTATTTTAGTCAAAACACAAGCAGGCAAACAGGTCATGATTAGAGAAAACATCTAATATGGACTTTGTTCAATTTTACTAAGCGATCTTTTATTGTTAAGCAACTTTCTCTACCTTGTCCATTCACCATAATGTTAAATTGGCCTCTGTTATCCCCCACGCTGACCCCACCCTCGCATTTTGGGGGCGTTAACCGTACTTGCCGTCTGTATCTATAAGGCCGAGGGCAGGGGTGTGGTCATTGTGCAGGGGGCATGGCTTGTGTATGGGGGCGGGGCTGTGTCTAAAAAGCCTATTATTACGCACAGTTTGGGAGCCAAAGCACAAAATTTGCCCGAACCTGGCTTCCTCGGTTAAAGTTTTCTTTTTTGCTGTTTCTTGTTATCCAAGGTCTACTCATTAAGATAAGAGACTGTACACAGCGACATTCCTTGAGCAATTTCGGATATCAACCATTTCTTATTGGGATGTCCTGCAGTCTTGATGTGGATAACATTTCTTACTATGTTGTCATTCAAGGGTCTACAGCATACTTATTTAGTGTTTGTTTACATCAGGGGTCGGCAACCCCTGGCACGCGTGCCACGAGTGGCACGGCAAGGAATTTCCAGTGGCACGCCGACATTGCACTACCCTAATAATTTAATACATTAAAATGTTCAGACATATGATGAAATGTCATTGACCTTAAAAAAATCACTATGCAGCAATAGCGCCCCTTCCCATATTTATTTTCCCCACTAGATGTGCCCCATTGATTCATTGCTAAGATGGCAAAGAAGCCGACAGGTCGGGCCTTTCACTCTTCCTGGACCGCAGAATAGCCCATTTGTGCTGTGTGCACTAATGTTTTGAAAGTGTTGCGTGTCGAACATACAATGTTAGACGTTATTACGAGACAAAGCGCGAAAAGACTGTCAAAGAGCAGGCAGATAGGTTAACGATAAGTTATTTCAGGCTACTTCCAACCACATTGACACATATCTGCCAATACGCGCCAGCTTCAGTCAGATTTCGCTGAGCGCTTTGGGGACTTTCAGAAGTAGGCTATATAGTCCATGGGCCAGACAAGATATCGGTACCACTCAAGGTGGCAAAGGTTGCTTATACTTTTTGAAAAGATACATGTCTGAAGTTAATATTTTTGTATGATAACACTTCTGGGGTCACAGCTAAATTAGGGTTATCAGCTGTTAAAGTTACACTCCCCCATTGAAAAAACACGTTTTTGACACAGGTGCATATCTCGCTATTGGCCTTTGTTACATACATATGTAGATATTTATAGTGCATGCAAAGCAATGCACTATATTGTTATTCGGTTGCTTCTTATTATAGTGCATGCAAAGCAATGCACTATATTGTTATTCGGTTGCTTCTATTACAGTGCATGCAAAGCGATGCACTGTACTGTTCTCCGTTGGCTTCTTCTTCTTTTTATTATTACAGTGCATGCAAAGCGATGCACTGTACTGTTCTCCGTTGGCTTCTTCTTCTTTTTATTATTACAGTGCATGCAAAGCGATGCACTGTACTGTTCTCCGTTGGCTTCTTCTTCTTTTTATTATTATTATTCTTCAATGCTCGCTTTTTCTCAATAACCATTTCACCTAGAAACTTCATTCAAACTTCATCTCGTAGGTCTCGATTTGTGTTGTTATGCTATGACATTTCACTTTTCTACTATTTTTACTTTTTCTACTATCTGCGATAAACGAGCGAAAAAAAGTGCTTTTTTTCACAAATTATGGAATTTTCAGAGTTCCACAACAGAATTCTACTTCCTATTGTTGCTACCTTAACTACTGTAAACATTCTATTGTTGCTTTCTTGACTACTGTAAACATTCCAGAGAACTTTCAGCAGACTAGTGGAACTTCTAGGATTCTATTTCCACGAACATTCTGTTATCTGCTGTATTAACCTTTCCAGTTCATTTCTATTAACCTAATGGGCTATTTAAGCTTATTTCACTTCCATTTGCTGAGGCAAAGGGCTCGTGAGCGAGCCTCTTTGCCTTTTCCCTCTTCTACTGTCTTTTTCTTTTCAATTCTCTGTATCATCTATTCAACTTTTAACAACTTTTTCATCTTTGCCATTTTTTTCTTTGATTCTCTGTATTATCTGTTCAACTTTTGGAAACTATTTACGTCTTCACCTTTTTGTCTTCAATTCTCTTCAATTATCTATTCACTTTTTCATCGACATTTGCCATTTTTGCCTATTTCCCTTCAACTTTTTGCCAACTTTTTACTGTACATCTTTGCCTTTTTCTCTTCAATTCTCTGTATTTTCTCTTCAACTTTTTGGCAACCTTTCAGGCCTAGCCTACATATTTTCCTTTTTTTCTCTTCAATTCTCTGTATTATATTCAACATTTTTTGCAACTTTTTTTCCACATCTTTTCCTATTTCAACTATTTCCTATTTCAACATTTTTAAACAAATTTACACAAAGCAACTTTTTATGTAATCATCAACAACGAACCATTTGACGCAGCCAAAGGCTGCGTCCACCTTTTATCACTAATTTAACTACTGATACGGGCCATGTTCATTCGAACTGTCATCAACTATCTTTTTTTTTCAACTATTCAATAATCACCCATTCATCAACATTAACAATAGCCACTGCTAACAACTCCCATGATGACCTAGCAATATATCAACCAACAAGATCAATGTAGCAACCAACATATCCGCCCTCGCAATGGCCTAGTAACAACCTCAGACACCCCTATGGCAATTGACATAGCAACCAACATGCTAAACATGGCAAACAGCATAGCAACCACCATATCCGCCCTAGCAACAGCCTAGCAACTGCCTCCAGCAGCCTTGCAATGTCTTTAGAACCACTCCATCAATAATGATATAGCAATGAACATGGCAACCAACATGATCAACGTAGCAACCAGCATAGCAACCTACATGTCACAACAACCTTAAGCACCAATGCCACCTTCCAGGAAGCACTTCCACAATGACCTAGCAATGAACATTGCAACCAACATGATCAACGTAGCAACCACCATAACTTATCTGGCAACAGCCTAGCAACAACCTCAAGAAGCCCTGCAATGTCCTAGGAACCGCTTCCACACTGATGACCAAGCACTAGACGTAGCAACCAACATGATCAATGTAACAACCAGCATGGTAACCACCATATCCGCCCTAGCAACGGCCTAACAACAACCAAAAGTACCCTTGCAATCAACATAACAACCAATACAGCAACCAGCACCATTTTCTTTTTTTTCAACTATTCAACAACATGATCAAGGTAGCAACATTTTCTTTGCTACTTGACTAGTAACTTTGATTGCCTAAACAAGTTTCCTCTTTACTCTACTTTTCTACTTTTTTTCTACGATCACTTTCTAAGTGTACTTTTTTAAACGTTTGCATGCACTGTGTAATTCCTTGGAATTGCAAATCTAGTTATTATTATTATTCTTCAATGCTCACTTTTTCTCAATAACCGTTTCTATCAGGACTCAGTAGGAAGGCGCACGCGCAGGCAGGATGGCAGGCTGAACAGGAGTATTTAATAACACAACTTAAAGACAAAGAAAGCCATACAACGGCAAGACTAGCAGGGGCAAGTCAGCTCAAACCCAAACACGCTTCACAGCAGGCTAAGTAGCCTAATATAAAATAAACCAAAAAGGGGCTTCACAGTAGAAACAGGAAACATAAATGCAGTTCAGTCAAAAATGGCTTCACACAATAATACAGCCTAACTTAGTTCAGCCAGAGCAGTTCAGTCCAACATATATCACACAGTAATCAAGCATAAACTCAGTGCATACAATAGCATTCAAACAGGGGAGAGTATACGTTCAGAAATAATACCACAATAAGGATGCTCAGTTCATGCATTCAATGACATCACATAGGCTACGAAAGGCAGAAGTCCAGAAGGGCAAAACACACAAAAGTTTAGTTCAAGGGAAGCCACGATCGAGCACAGTCTTAAGGCAACGCAGGTTACGTTAGTAACTCAACTCAGTCCACGAGAATTAACGAGTCCGCTTAGTCCTCTTCAAACGCAACACAGTTCATAATCCACAACAGAACGTCTTCCAGTAATCCAAAAGAGTCAGTAAAGGTAGCGACACAATAACAGTCCGAGAAAGGAAGTAGAGGGCTCACAAAGTCCTGCGAGTTCGTCAGTAACGTTAACAAGGCAAGGCGAGATCCAGTCAGAACACACAACGTAGGAGCATAACGATCCCAGCGGGAAATACAAAGAGCAAAGAAGGCACGAGAGAGAGTAACGAGCAGTACTGAGAGCAAAGACAAAACAAACGAGTTCAAACCAGAACGTACTCACGTTAACTCATGTCGGAGCACGAAGCGAAGACAGGGGATGCTTTAAATAGCTGCTAACAAACTAGCTTAGTGGCATCAAAACACCTGAGATCGAGGAAGAGGCAGAAGTGCGATCACAGGCGATCGCACACCCCATGAAGGCGCTATCGCCTCCTATAGTTACGGCGTCCAGCGCCGACAGACGTGACAGGACCCCCCCCTCGAGGGCTGGCTCCCGACAGCCCAGAGCGAGAGGCCTTGAAGACCCGGATAAGGGACTTATCCACAATGTTCCCGGCCGGGACCCAGCTCCGCTCATCCGGTCCATAACCTTCCCAGT